>LR738712.1:764233078-764245621 GCA_902687465.1 Secale cereale
TCCACGCCCCGAGCACGCCGCCGCCCCGCCCTGACGCCGCGGCCCGAGCCCGCCGCCGCCTGCGCCGCCCCGCCCCGACGCGGCGCCGCCCCTCCCCGACCCCGCGCCGGCCGCCCCGCCCCTACAGCGCCTACCCGCCCCACCTCCGGCCGGCCCTCTGTAAGTTTTTTTTTAAGTTTTTAGTGTTTTTTTAGTAATTTTGTAGATAGTTAGATAGTTAGATAGTTAGTTAGATAGTTAGATAGTTAGATATGTAGATAGTTCGATAGTTAGATAGTTAGATATGTTAGATAGTTAGATAGTTAGATATGTTGGTTAGATAGTTAGATAGTTAGATAGTTAGTTAGATAGTTAGATAGTTAGATAGGTAGATAGTAAAAAAAATTGGTTAGATGAGATGATATATAGATAGGTAGATAGTTAGATAGATATATGTTGGTTAGATGAGATGCTATATAGATAGGTAGATAGTTAGATAGGTAGATATTGTTAATGTTGTTAGTTTTTTTGCCTACGTGATGCAAAAATAAATGAATGCATGTTTAAATGTTTTAAATATGTTCTATGAGTTGTGATGTTCTAATTTTTGTCGCGATGCAATTTGCAGGCTTTGTGTTTTCGCATTTCATTGGAGTGACCGTTGTCCGACGCGTTGGCCCCCCTGAGCATCCCTCTGCTATTCGACTACTTCCTCTACAGCCGAGGGTGAGCTACAAGTCCATCTCCTCCAAATTTTAGATTTCATTCTCAAGTTAAGTGACGTAACCTAGGCGTCTCCCGTCCGAAAGGGTTGCATCGATAAATATGCATTCAATTGCATATTTATCACCGCAGCTCTTTCGGATTGTCCAGCGTTTTCCATGGACAGCCCGAGGATGTGTAGATTGGGTATGTTCTCCATGTTCGACCCCGTTCCGAGACAGGATTTCGACGGTGCCTCCACATTGTTCTCCGGAGCACATTCTCTCGGCTATTTGCCGAGACGTGTTTCTGGAGAACAGCGGGGAGGTGCTGCCGAAATTTTGTCTCGGAACGGGGTAGAATGGAGAACGTACTCAATCTACACATCCTCGGGTGGGATTAGGACCCATCTTTACCTATTAGGGATGTAGGTGGATTAAACGCGGTAGAAACTGAAAATTTGATGTGATTAATTTAAGTGAACCCTTAATTATGTTGTGTGGGTTGCAAAAAAGCAGAGGATGGCAGATAATCAGTGGATGTACAGTGGTTTTATCCGTCGGAATCGAGTAACATCAGAGTGGGTCACGAAAACCGATGTGTATTTGAAGGAGATATTCCGTCGTCCAATGAGAATTATCCCTCCATGCCCCTGTGCGAGATGTGCCAGACGTCACCGTAGAAATCAGACGGACATGAGTGAGCACCTTCGCACTTACGGATATATGCCAAACTTTGACATGCCGCCGATAAACATAGCCGAGCAGGACCGTGGTAGAGAGGAGGTGATGCGACAACGCATCGATGGATATGAGGACGACGGGGTCAGGGACATGCTAGATGATGTCATTGTTGCAGAAACGGCAAATGCGACACCTTCAGAGAATGAACCGGAGGAGCCGGAGGCAACTGCAAAGGCCTTCTTGGAGGTCTTGGCCTCGTCGAAGAAACCTCTTTATGCGGGTGCGAAAATATCTCAGCTGGATGCCATCTCGCAACTGATTGCAGTCAAGGCTGAGTACGGCTGTAGCCAGAAATGCTTCGAAGCATTCCTGGGAGTATGGGCTAACAGCCTCCCTGAGGGTCATGAACTGCCGAAAAGCATGTACGATACAAAGAAAATCATGAAGGCACTCTCTATGGATTATGAGAAAATAGATGTTTGCCCGAAGAATTGCCTTTTGTTTAGGCACGAGTATGCGGATGACAAGTACTGTAGGAAGTGCGGTTCGTCTCGGTACATTGAGGTGGTCGGTGAGGATGGTGAGAAAAAGCAGCTAACCATCCCCGTTAAGGTTCTTCGGTATCTTGATTTTATAAAAAGACTACAGCGCCTTTTCATCACGAAGGAGTCTGCCAAAATGATGAAGTGGCACAAGGAAGGTATAAGGTACAATCCAAATAAAATCGTACATCCATCGGGAGGGGAAGCATGGAAGTCATTCGATGAAGAATACCCCGAGGAAGCACCCGAGGCTGGGAATGTCAGAATAGCCATATCAGGTGATGGGTTGAATCCATATGGTATGTCGTCCAATCCATATAGCTGCTGGCCTGTGTTTGTAATTCCGCTCAATCTTCCTCCCGGTGCCCTAATGCAACGGAAGACCATGTTCTTGTCGCTCATCATTCCGGGGCCTGACTACCCGGGGAAGCAATTGGGTGTGTTTATGCAGCCGCTTGTGGATGCTTTGCACCATTCTTGGTACTTTCCGGGGTTGACATACGACCGAGATCTGCAGAGAAATTTCTTGATGAAAGTTTGGTTGCACTATTGCATGCATGACTTTCCCGGCTATGCTCTATTCTGCGGATGGTGTACAAGTGGTAAGATGCCATGCCCAGTGTGCATGCAGGCTCTGCGAATGATTTGGCTGAGTAAGGGTGGCAAGTATGTAGCCTTTGACCTGCATCGACAGTTCCTCCCTCCAGACCATCCAGACAGGGAAGACAAGAAGAACTTCACGAAAGGCCGGGTTGTTCATGAAGTAACCGAGATTCCAACATTTTCGGGAACAGATGTTCTTGCTCAGCTAAAAGCTCTCAAGCCTAAAGGCAAAGGCAAAGGCAAAGGCAAAGGCAAAGGCTTCGAGGGATATGGTGAGACGCACAACTGGACTCACATTACCCCGTTCTCGCAGCTTCCCTATTTCAAGGACCTCAAACTTCCTTACAATATTGATGTGATGCACACCGAAAAGAATGTGGCAGAGTCCCTTTTCACAACGATCCTCAACATTACTGATAATACGAAGGATAACGTTAAAGCTAGAGCCGATCAACAGAGAATTTGTGATAGACCACGGCTGAACATGAAGCCTCCCACAGGCGGTCGAAAAAACTGGTTCAAGCCAGATGCTGACTTTGTCCTTAAACCGCCGGGAAAAAAAGAAGTACTTATCTGGCTGAAACAAATTTTGAAGTTTCCCGATGGTTATGCATCGAATATAAGTAAGGGAGTCAATCTTTCAACGGGCAAAGTGACCGGCCTGAAGAGTCATGACTACCATGTATGGATTGAGCGGATAATGCCGGTGATGGTTCGAGGCTATGTCCCCGAGCATGTCTGGCGAGTGCTTGCCGAGCTTAGCCATTTCTTCCGCACACTCTGTGCTAAAGAAGTAAGTAAAGAGGTGATTGAAAAATTGCATAAGAAGGCACCGGAGTTGATAGTCAAGCTAGAGAAAATCTTTCCGCCAGGCTTCTTTACTCCGATGACACATCTCATTCTGCACCTCGCGAACGAGGTATTGTTGGGGGGGCCTGTGCAGAATCGCTGGCAGTACGGCCCTGAGAGGCAGAACAAGCATCTCCGACGGAAATGTGGAAACAAAGCTAAGATTGAAGCTTCCATAGCTGAGGCGGTTATCCTAGAGGAGGTGTCAGACCTCAGGACATCATACTATCCAGACCATGTTCCCCATCTGCATAACAAGGTGCCTCGATACAATATAGAAGAGCCCAAGTATCAACCCAGGCTCGATCTATTCAACACGCAAGGTGGGAGGGCTGGGGCCTCGAAATCTTATAACATGCCACGACAAGAGTGGGAGGACCTCATGTTCTATATCTTGCACAACATCAAGGAAGTTGAGGAAGTGTGGATGAGGTAATACCACTACACCATTCCTTTATGTCTTCCACATCGTCATGTTCCATGTTCACTTAGTCCCGGTCTAACACCGCTTTTCTTATTTTTAGTGATTTCGTTCAAGTGGAATGGACGGGAGTGAATCCTCCTACTGAGGCAGAGGCACTTACTCTTCTCCGTCATGGAAACCCTGGACGTAAAAATTTTGTTGCTTGGTTCATGGAGAAAGTAATTTTCCACACTCCCCTATTAAATACCTACTTCAACATTTATTAGTTAACCAAACTAATGCACGCAACAATTTCCATTATACTTGTAGGGAAAAGATCCGAACATATCTATGGATGATGAATTGAGATGGGTTTCCATGGGTTTTGACCCTGCCGTCATGACATGTAAAAAGTATGATGTGAATGGGTATCGCTTCCATACAGAGGAGCACCAAAACAGCCGCCCCGATCCCAAAACTATAAATACCGGAGTGTACACCCCCGGTCAAAATTCAGTAGACTACTATGGAAGGGTACCAAATATATACGAGGTTAAATTCCGCCAGGGGCGTGAGACCCTAAGTCTTCCTGTGTTCAAATGTCGATGGTTCGATCCGCGGGAGGGGGTAAAACATACGCCTTCCATTGGTTTGGTAGAAGTTAAACCATCAACCGTCTATGCCGGAGCCGATCTCTTCATTGCGGCTACCCAAGCTACACAAGTATATTATCTGCCTTACCCATGCCAGAAAGCGTATCTAAAGGGTTGGGAAGTTGTGTTCAAGGTTTCGCCACATGGTAAGCTGCCAGACCCGAATGAAGCCGATTACTACAACATTAACCCCATGACATACGAGGGAGTGTTCTATCAAGAGCAACCTGATGATGATGATGATGATGATGGTGTGGTTAGAAACGATGACGCTAGACCATTGGGTGATGATGATGTGGACCCAAACGTCGACGATACACGGAATGATGGTGAGACCATTGTCAATGAAAATGACATACTTATGCTAGAAAAGTTAAACGAAGCCGCTGACGACGAGGAAGAGCCTCCACCTCCGTCGGACAACGAAGATGATATGATTGATAGTGATGATGAGACGGACCGAGAAAGAGGTTACAACAGTGATGATTCATATGGGTTCTAGCAGATGTACGTTTCAAGTATTTTTTTTCTATAGTTTAGGAATATGGCTTTTTATGCATTTTTATTAATGTGTTTATTATCATGCATTTTCCTTCATTTCATTAATTTACTAATTGCTTTTTCTCTTTTCAATGCAGGTTCGTGGAACATGGGCAAGGGGAAGGCCGACAGCGTGGGTTTCCTACGCAAGGTCGTCGGGGGGGCTAGTCGGAGTGGTCGAGCACGTAATCCTCCCCCTCGGCTACTTGACGATGACTCCTCACAGGGAGGTCGAGGGAGAGGTGCCCCTAGAGGAGGAGGAGGGAGATCCTCTAGAGGACGAGGTGCTGGGGGGAGAGCCACTACAGGGGGTCGCGGCCAGAAAGAGCGCACCCTCACCGACTTAGGGGTGTTGTCTTCGAGGCCCTCCTCTAGTGAGGTACCCTCCTCTAGTGAGGTACACTCTAGGGAGGAGGAGGAGGAGGTGGAGGTGGAGGAGGAGGAGGAGGAGGTGGCGGAGGAGGCAGGCGAGGAGGAGGAGGAGGAGGAGGAGGGCGAGGCAGGCGAGGAGGAGGGTGGTGGCGGGGATGATGGTGGTGACGGGAACGGGGTTGACAACAAGGGGTGGCTGCGTGGTAACGCAAAGCTACCAAAGCAGGTTCCTGCTACTGAGGAGCAGAAGTGGCTCATTCAGCCCACGGGAAAAGAGTAAGCGCCACTTTGTAATAATTTCATTATTTTGCTTGTCACATGCTTATTCCGGTTGTTATTTATTTTGCTTGTCACATGCTAATAATTCATTCTTTTGCAGCAACTGGATATATTCTAAAGGGGTCCGTATTCCCAACGGCCTCATCACTGTCTTGCTGAAGTTACACTGGCCGGGGTTGTACTGTCCGGATCCAGTCAGGCAGCCGGATCGTCGGGTTTTGGCCACGAGCTGGGACCACTGGGAAGCGGGCCCCCACGCGGACCATGACACCCATGCCAAGGCCGTGATCACTACTTTTTGGGTGAGTTCTCTTCAGAAGTCCATTCTACTTTCATGAATGATTTAACTTAGGGCTTCTTCCATTCTTGTTTCATGCATGTTTGTAGAAATTCTATCGAGTTCTTCCGGAGCATAGGGCTAGAGCGGACCAGATTGTGCTGCGCCAATGCAAGAAGAAGGCCCGCCGGCTGCAGTACGAGGTGCGCTATGTGGCCATCTCCACATACTACCACGACGTTCTTGGTGTGAAGATGACCAAGGAAGATGCGCGGAGGATGGGCATTACCTTGGAGAAGCCCGAGTTCTTGGCGGTAAGTATAAAAGATTTTCCATTATGCCATTATGCTTCCATTATGCCATTATGCTTTTCATTATGATTTTTCATTATGCTTTCATTATGCCATTATGCCATTATGCTTTTATTATGCTTTTCATTATGATTTTTCATTATGCTTTCATTATGCCATTATGCCATTATGCTTTTATTATGCTTTTATTATGCTTTATGCTTTATGCTTCCATAACACCAATTTGGACACACCTATATGCCATTATGCTTTTATTATGTAGGTGTGTCCAAATTGGTGTTATGGAAAAGACGAGTCCTGGGAGGCATTGGTTGATCTTTGGTGTGATGAGGCTGGAGCCTGGGCGGCTATGAGAACCAAAAATAAGGCTAACCGAGGGACGGAGGGAGTACATGCTCAGGGAAACCGAAACCACTATCTCCACAAGGCAGTTAATGTATGACTAACCCCATTAAACATTCTTCTTCTTCTATTTACCATTAGTTTCTTATGTATGACTAACCTCTGTTTGGTGGTGCAGGAGGAGAAACTGAAGCGGCCGCTGTCAGACATGCAGGCGTGGGAGATCGCCCATACACGGAAGGACCCCAAGCCTGGCGAGCACAAGTACTACGGCAAGAAGACCGCGGGGAACATGCAAGCCTACTCTGAAGCCTATCTAAAGTTGCATCCTGACACACCTGACCCCATTGCGGCGCCTCTGGACGAAAGGGCGGTGGTGAGCATGGGGCCCAAGGAGCACGGTCGGGAGGCGGTTCTCGATGCTGTGATCACTCCTAGTATCTCCTACACACAGCTTCGTCGGATCGACCCGAGCCTGAGCCAGCGCACGAGCCAGCTAGTGACCAGTGCACAGTCCCTCTTCCAGGAGCAACAATCTGTAAGTATTTTCCCTCTTATCTTCATTGCTCATTTTATTTTCCGCATTTATTAGTTTTATGAGTTCCATCATGGCATACCGTAGGCCTACCTGGAGTACACACGCCAGGAGACCATGGCGTGGCATAAGAGGCTTTATGAACACCAAGTGCAGAGGGATCTCCAGATGCAGCAGGCTTTTCAGGAAATGGCGGCCGGCAGGTGTCCTCAGTTGCAACCAGCACAATGCCCTCCAGCGCAACCAGTGCTGCTGACCTTTGAGGAGTTTGTGGCACAGACCGCTGGCCCCTCGCCGGTTAGTTCATCCCCAATCTATTCATCCAAAGCATGTCATGCCTTTCAACATAGTCATATATCCCGTTAATATGTCTTTTCAACATCCAGGGAACAGGTGGATCTACCGTTGGCGGTGGTCTTCGCAGCACTCCGGAGAAACGGAGCCCGACCACTCCGATCCACGGAGGCGGAGGCGGAGGCGGAGGCGGAGGTGGAGGCTTCGGCGGTCTTGGTGGTAGCTCTGCTGCTAGCAGTGACGACTTGGGCTAAGGCGGTCTTGGCGGTGACGACCTCCGTGGTGCTCGATGATAGTCCTAGATGACTTGCGTGCTTATCTATATGCTTATGTGATCACTATCGGCAGTGTTGGTTGTGTTTATGATCATTTAGAGATTTGTGTGTGATGATGCTTAATTATGCATATATTGTTGTGATGGTGCCGGATGATATCCCGTTGATATGTGCTGTTGTTTATATGTCTATTCTGTTATATATGTCTATTCTATCATATATATGTGCTGTTGTTTGAATTGAATTCATTTGAAACAAAACAGAAAAAAAAAGCAGAAGAAAACTATGCCGACGGCAAGGCCGTCGGCATAGGGATGCTGTGAGCTCCTAGTAGCTGCCACGCGTCAGCTACTAGGAGCTGCGTATGAATGAGTAAGCCGACGACATAGTCGTCGGCTTATAATTCAATATATGCCGACGGCCGGGCCGTCGGCATAGGCCTGGTCTACGAGCAACGACAGGCAGCCACGTGGCATGCCTATGCCGACGGCGACCGTCGGCATAGCCCTGGTTCACGACCAACGGCAGGCCGCCACGTGGTAGGTCTATGCCGACGACGACCGTCGGCATAGCCCTGGTCCACGAGCAACGCCGGGCCGCCACGTGGCTCCCTATGCCGACGGCTTGCCGTCGGAATAGACCTGGTCCACGAGCAGCGACTGGTCGCCACGTGGCTGCCCTATGCCGACGGCAGGCCGTCGGCATAGCCATGTGCCACGTGGCGGCCCGTCGCTGGGCGAACTTAACGGCTGTGGGCGCCGTTAGGCACGGACTTTGCCGACGGTCGTTGCCGTCGGCATTGATGTACGGCCGCCGTCGGCATAGCATATATGCCGACGGCTTTTCTATGCCGACGGCCAACCAGGCTATGCCGACGTATATGTTGCCGACGGCCCTATGCCGACGGGGGCAGTCGGCATAGGTCTGTCCCGACGGGACTCAGGGCTATGCCGACGGCCCTGGCCGTCGGCATAGGGGGCGATTCTGGTAGTGGGATTCGATGAATTGGGATTGGAGGAAGAGGCACATGAGATTCGTGGTGGTGGTGGGGGGGGGGTATACCTCCAGAGGTGAGGAGATGCCCCGGCCTTAGAGCATCTTCAGCCGCGCCCCCAACAGGCCCCCCAAAGCCCTTTTTTAGCGCCGGCGTCGAAAAATCAGCCCAGTCGCGTCCCCACGAGTCTGTTTTTCGTCGGATTGGGCCGAAACTGGTGCCGGCTGACCCAGGTCGAACCCGGCACGCTGGGGGGTGGCCGGGAGCGCCGGCGTGAATGTTTTGGCGCGAAAGAGTGGCGGGACCGGCGAGTCAGCGAGACGACGCCTCATCGTCCTCATCGTCTCGGTTTTCCCGCGGGGAATCAATACCAAGGCTGCCGCCGGTCAGCCTTCCATTGATTCACGGGCGGCGCAGTGCGGCGACGCCGCCCCCTCCCGCCACGCATTCCCACGCGGCCACCCCCGAGTCGCTATAAAAGGCGCCCCTGGCCGCGCCGGTGAGGCACCCATCCATCGGCAGTCCTCCCTCCTCCTCACCACCACACTTACTCCCCTCGCTCCATCGTTCGAGCCCCTCTCCCCCACGGCAAACATGAGCGCGAGGTCCCCCGGCGACGCGGCGGCGGCCAACGGTTTCGACTGCCGCTCGGTGCATGAGTGGGAGGCCTACCTCCTCCACGAGGCCAACTACCCCGCGCCGCCCGACGTACGCGCTCCGTCGCGGTGGAGGCTCAGCGCCGGCAGGATCCCAGTCCCCCCTCTGCCCGTCCCCGAGATGCCGGCTATTTCCACGCCGAGATCGAGCGTGCGCAGGCGTCCCTGACGGCCGCGGAGCGGGTGCTCTCGGAGCACGCCGCCGACAACCATGCGGCATGGGCGTCGTACTTCGAACGCCGGCAGGAGGAGCGGCTCGCCTCCACCAACAGCGCGCCGATGCCGCTCGGCCACAACAACAGCGAGGGCCGCCGCCTGTGGTGGGGCATCCCTGGCCGCACGCTCAGCGGCGTCCTCGTGCACCTCGAGGGCGGCAATGACCCGCCGTTCGAGTACCCGACTGCTCGGAGCGGCGGCGTGTGGCTGCCGAGGAGGATGATGGGTTGGTCATCCTCCTCCTCCCGATCCTCCTCTCACTCCTCTGGCGCGCCGGCGTTGGTCAGCGTCAAGCCCGAGCCGGCCGAGACGCCGCTCGGTGGGCACACCCGCGACGCCGGCCTCGTCATCAACGACGGCGGCCGTGGCTCCTCCTCCTCGCCCCCCCTCGCCTCGTCAAGCCGAAGAGGGAGCCAGGACTGGCGACGGTGAAGGCGGAGCCTGGCCTCGCCGAGGAGATCGACGAAGAAGAGGCCGCCCTGAAGTGGGCGCGCGAGGACTACGCACGCATGGAGCTGGAGCGCCAGCTCCGTGCCCTGGAGGAGATTGCCGAACGCCGCCACCGTGAAGTAGCGCGCCGGGACGAGGGGTCGAGCAGCGGCGCCGGCCGTGTCAAGTAGGAGAAGCAGGAGGATGACGCCGGCGACGACTATGCCCTGCTCAGCGCCTACTTCGGCCCAAATATGCCGTGTTTGTTGAAATTTGGCCGTGTTTGTTGAAATTTGACCGAACTGTGGGGGCGTCTGGGGGCGACCTGGGGGCGGCGGCTGGGAACGTGCTCGCCCCCAGGCCGGAAAAAACGCCTGCTCGTGATACGTCCAAAACGTATCTATAATTTCTGCTTGCTCCATGCCTCTTTTGGGTGATATTGCTATGATATTTATACACTTCCATACACTTTTGATTATATTTGGACTAACCTATTAACTCAGTGCACCCCAGTGCCAGTTTCTGTTTTCGGCTGTTTTTTTATTTCAGGTTTTCACATTACGAGAACTGCCAGGAAAAATCCAAAAAAAATATATAAAAAATCAGCGTTCCAGGAGCTACCGTGCGGTCAAAGTACAACCGGGGGGGACCCACAGGGGCTCCAGGCGGCCTGCCCAGGCGGCCCACCCCTAGGCCGCGCCGGGGGGGCGCCTGGGCCCCCCAGGACTCCCCTGGTGACCCCCATTGGCATATATTTAAGGTCCGTTGAGAAAACCCTGATTCCGGACCCCTTTTTTCCAGACGCGATTCCGATCTCCGCCGCCATCGCCATCAAGCTTCGGGGGACCAGAATTCCTGCACCGGCACCCTGCCGGGACGGGGAAGTGCCCCCGGATTCATCTCCATCGACGTTGCTTCCTCTCTCCATGAGGCGGGAGTAGTTCCTCCTCGGGGCTGAGGTTTCTACCAGTAGCTATGTGGTTCTCTCTCTCTCCCATGATGTGATCTTCGTTGTGATCATAGGCTATGTTAATCTAGGGTGATCCCATGATATTTCCCCTTCCTCTATGTATTGGATTGATGTACTCACTTGTCTTTATCTAGTATAATCCCCGAGACCAAGGTGACAGCGGTCTATTGGACATGGATTAGAAAAGTATTTTCATGAGTGATTTCCTCTCTTGTGTGTTGATTGAAGATTGAGAGTCTCTTGGTGCTTGTCTTTGACTATCCTTTAGATATGTTGTGGTGATTGTGGGACTCTCTTTGGATGGCCGCGGTGACATTGGGAAATCCTTAGATTGAGAACTACGAACTTTGAGGTGTGCTTTTGTAGCCCTACATAATTCTCGTCCTCTCTTGACCACGAAGGAATGACCTCCGAGTGTGTCCCCTTTGCATGTTTTATGGGAAATATCATGTGATTCGATTATGTTAATGTTGTTGGGAGTTGCCACTAGTGAAAGTATGAAGCCTAGGCCTTGTTTCCACCATTGCAATACCATTTGTGCTCACGTTTACCACTTGTTTGCTTGCTGCACTTTTTATTACAGATTTATATTACTTTGCTTTGCCACTCCTATCATCCATATTTTACCATCTCTTCGCCGAACTAGTGCACCTATACAACTCCTAGTTGTATTAGGTGTGTTGGGGACACAAGAGACTTCTTGTATCTTAGTTGCAGGGTTGCTTGAGAGAGACCATCTTCAACCTCTACTTCCCTGAGTTCGCTAAGCCTTAGGTCATCCACTTGAGGGAAATTGCTGCTGTCCTACAAACCTCTGCGCTTGGAGGCCCAACATAGTCTACAAGAGTAGAAGCGTGCGTAGACATCAGCTCGCCCCCAAGCGGCGCTTTTTCGTGCCCTTGGGGGGCCGAATGGCTGGAGATGCTCTTAGCAGGAAGGCTCACCGGCGGCGGATCCGAGATCCATGGCGACGAAGTAAGATGGGGGAGAGAGATTGGGGTGGAGAGGAGTGGCGTCGGGGTGGGGAGATGCGTCAAATCTAGACGAATGACAGGGGTGGAGAGGGATTTTGGATTAACCATCGTAGTTTTCCGTGGAATCATCGAATGAATACCCAGGCCAAATTCTGACGCTGCCAAACACGTTTATATCGGAATTGGTAAATGAAATCCATGAATTCCAGCCCAAATGACAGGTGCCAAACGAGGTGTTACAGTTAAGTGGTTAGTGAAGCTGGTCCGTAACATCTTGTATACATAGTCACTTAGCCAGGCCACCAAATTCCACCTTACAATTTCCCTTTTTTCTCTGCAATCGATCCCCTAAGGGCATGTACAATGGTTGATAAGATAGTCTTATCTTAAGTTTTGCATGTAAATTAGAGATGATAAAAAAAGATGTCTACAATGTGTCATCTCTTAGCCTTATCTTCAATAAAAAGTTGTTCCTAGAAACATGGTGAGGCAAATTGTGCTAAGAGATCATCTCTTGTCTTCTCTTAAATAAGGGAAGACAAGCCTTCTCTTATGATTTCTCTCTCCTCCAGCTCATCATTTATCCTACGTGACACTCTTAAGATAGAACCATTGTACATGCCCTAAGTTCCACCGCCGACGACGGCATGCCAACTGTCCTACCA
>LR738712.1:764255351-764275657 GCA_902687465.1 Secale cereale
CCCCACACACACACACACCTTTCTTTTGGGGCAGCATATTGATCCTTAAACGTTGGGCACTCGCAGATCATCGTCCAACAATGGGTCGAAGAAAATGGCTTGCCCCGATGTTGAGCCTTGAAGATTTTCAAAGTTTTAAAACCTACAAATGGAGATGAAAACAAGAAGATACAATCTTATGCATATGAGGACGACATGGAATCAAGCTCATATGAACAAGGCAGGATTTGCATACCATATCTTTGATGTCAAGGACACTCACGGCCGGCCGCTGATATTCTCAAGGGATATGCACTCCATTTGGATGAAAGCCCACGGCTTTGAGATTGACACGTCACCACAGTAACTCTCAAATTGGCAGGGCTCAAATTTCGTACATTCACTGAAGAAGAGACTCACCATTTGTACAGAGGGAGTGAATTGATAATTAATTATACCTCTGTTCTGGTTATTTTTATGTTGCAATTCCAACCATAAATTTTTCACTACAAATTGGCAGGTTACTCTCACCACGCCCGACAAAAACTTGCTTTCCATTGCGTGTTCACCCTCTGCCTCAAAAGGAAGAGGATAGGAATGACAGTGAGCGGAGAAAAAATCCAGAGCAACTGCACGTGTGCTTAATTGTAGTAGGGGTTCAATTTTACATGCCAAACTTGCAACTTAGCAAAAGTGTAGCCCGCCCATTCTTAGCAATGTTGGACATAAGCAGAATGGTTGTTCCTTACAGTAGGTGAGGAAACAAGTGAGAACCAGCAATACACCTTCTTCATTAGGATAAGCATGCATTCTTGTTTGCAGAAAAAGCACACATGCATTCTATAAATGAATGAATTGGGACACAAATAAAACAAAATACTCCACCCATCTTTACCTATATGTGTATAGTGGTTCCCTTCATGTATGTCGGGGAGG
Organism: Secale cereale; assembly: GCA_902687465.1. Lineage (NCBI taxonomy): Eukaryota > Viridiplantae > Streptophyta > Magnoliopsida > Poales > Poaceae > Secale > Secale cereale. The sequence goes on from LR738712.1 coordinate 764,256,267, forward strand.
CAGTTCACTTGGGCAAATAACCGTTCTGTACCGACGTACGAGAAGCTCGATAGGGTACTCATGGATACCGAATGGGAGCTAAAATTTCCTATGGTAACCGTGCGAGCCCTAGAGAGAATCGAGGCATTATCGGATCATGCGCCAATCATTCTTGATTCTAATTCTACGAGCCATCCTGCCCTTCACCCTTTCAAATTTGAATTGGCATGGCTGCATCGGGATGGTTTTGTGGACATAATCAAGAACGTTTGGGAGAGGCCCGCCGTTGGTAGTACACCGATTCAGAGATGGAATTATAAAATAAGGGCCATGAGGCAACACCTCTCTGGATGGGCGAAACACACCAACGGTTTGTACAAAAAAGAAAAACATCGCCTCTGTACCATGATTGATGACCTCGACAAAATTGCAGAGACACGCACCTTATCTCAACAAGAGATTGAATTGAAAAATCAATCTAACGAAAAGGTTGCCCGTCTATTGCGCGAAGAGGAGATCAAATACTACCAAAGGTCCAAAGCTGACTTCATCCTAATGGGAGATAGTAATACAAGATACTTCCAATTGATCGCCAATGGTCGACATAGGAAGAAATGTATTCATAGTCTCCAACAGGATGAGGGGCGGATCGAAGGTCAGGAGGAGCTCAAAAAGTACATCACCAGATACTACAAATCTCTATTTGGGGCGCCAGATGAAGGGAATGTCTCCCTTGACGAGGCTCGAACAGATGATATTGCACAAGTCACGGCGGAAGAGAACGATATCCTCACGGCACCTTTCTCGGAAGAGGAGGTGAGAGCGGCGGTGTTCCAAATGGAACATAACAAAGCTCCAGGCCCTGATGGTTTCCCCGCAGAATTCTATCAGAATTTCTGGGATATCATCAAGACTGACCTTTTGGAGTTGTTGAAGTGTCTTCATGCCGATCAACTTGACCTATTTAGGCTAAATTTTGGAGAGATTGTCTTGTTGCCAAAAATTAAGGAGGCCGAACGGATCCAGCAATTCAGGCCCATATGCCTCCTTAATGTCAGCTTCAAGATTTTCACCAAAGTGGCTACAAATAGGTTAAACTCGATAGCTGACCATGTTGTGCGGCCATCTCAAACGGCCTTCATGCAAGGAAGGAATATACTAGATGGTGTAGTAATCCTTCATGAGACCATCCATGAGATGCACCGAAAAGACATGAGTGGAGTGGTATTCAAAATTGACTTTGAAAAAGCTTATGACAAGGTCAAGTGGTCTTTTCTCCAACAGGCCCTAAGGATGAAAGGTTTCTCCGATAAATGGCGCCAGTGGATCCAAAATTTTGTAACTGGAGGTAGTGTGGCCATCAAAGTCAATGATGATGTAGGTCATTACTTTCAGACAAAAAAAGGACTACGACAGGGTGACCCCATGTCCCCAATGTTATTTAACATTGTTGCTAACATGTTGGCTATTCTGATTGAGTGCGCCAAGCAGGATGGACAAATTGCAGGAGTTGTGCCACACCTTGTGGATGGTGGCCTATCTATTTTGCAATATGCCGATGACACAATTCTTTTTATGGAACATGACCTGGACAAAGCTCGAAATCTGAAGCTCCTGCTTTCAGTGTTTGAGCAAATGTCGGGCCTCAAAATCAACTTTCATAAAAGCGAATTGTTCTGCTTCGGAGAAGCCATTGAGGCGGCGGCCGAGTATGCTGACCTGTTTGGTTGCACAATTGGCCAATTCCCAATTAAATATCTGGGAATTCCGGTTCATTATCGGCGTCTCACCATTGCTGAGTGGAAGCATGTGGAGGAACGTTTAGAGAAACGGTTGAGCAGCTGGAAAGGAAAACTGCTCTCAGTTGGAGGTCGGATGGTTTTAATTAACTCCGTCCTCACAAACATGGTTCTCTATATGCTTTCTTTCTTCCAACTCCCAAAAGGGGTCCTACAAAGACTGGACTACTTTAGATCCAGATTCTTTTGTCAAGGAGACGGTGAAAAGAAAAAATACAGGCTGGTCAAATGGAGCATGGTTTGTAGGCCTAAAGACCAAGGTGGCCTTGGAATTCATGACCTGCAGGTCAAGAATGAGGCACTTCTCAGTAAATGGTTATTTAAACTTCTTACCGAGGATGGTGTTTGGCAAACCATGTTGCGCAACAAGTATCTAGGCCAAAAAGCGGTTTCTCAGGCACATTGGAAACCTGGTGACTCGCACTTTTGGGCTGGCCTAATGGCGGCAAAGAAACATCTCTTTCGCTTTGGGTCTTTCGCGATAAAGGACGGGTCAGAGATTCGGTTCTGGGAAGACATATGGCTAGGCAACGCTAGTCTCAGAGAACAATATCCAGCCTTATATAACATTGCTCGCGAAAAGACTAATACTATTGCACACGTGCTCAGTTCTTCCCCTCCGAATATTTCGTTCATGCGGGATTTGATTGGCCCCCGACTTGTGTCATGGCATAATCTTTTATCCAGACTGGATTCAATTAACCTAACACAAGGCCGGGATGTGTTTCGCTGGAACCTTAATACGTCAGGGTCTTTCATAGTAGACTCTATGTACCGTGCACTCATGCACTTTGAGGTACCATCGTGTAATAATACGAAAATTTGGAAGTCTAAGGTTCCACTAAAAGTGAAAATCTTTATGTGGTATCTTCGTAGGGGAGTTGTGTTAACCAAAGACAACCTCGCACGGCGCAACTGGCCAGGGAGTAAGAAGTGTTCTTTTTGTTCTCATGACGAGACAATCAAACACCTCTTTTTCCAATGCAAGTTTGCTCGTTCTACGTGGTCAGTCATCCAAATAGCGTCAAATTTGTATCCGCCCACAAGTGTTACCAATATTTTTGGTCATTGGTTGGACGGTATTACAAATACGTTCAAAACGCTAATTAGGGTGGGAGCGTATGCCTTAATTTGGTCGCTTTGGCTATGTAGAAATGATCTGGTTTTTAATGACAAAAATGTCTCTCCTCTGCAGGTTATTTTCCGGTGTACGCACTCGCTACGTACGTGGTCTATGCTACAACGGTCGGAGTACCAACCGCTGTTCACGGCGGTGTGTACGCGATTGGAGCAGGTGGCTATGGAGGTTTTTTCCCAACATGGGTGGCAGCATAATCTACGGATCGACCAACCACCCCCTTCGACATTGGCATAGTGTCGGCCTATAGGGCTCTACTATGACCGATTTGTCGGTTTTTTTATTTCATGATATTTTTTTTTGTCAGACTTCTGAATTTGGCTGTGTGCATCCTAGTTATGCAGAGACCGGGTGTTACTCGTAATGCTTTGTATCCGCTTGATGCTACATTTTGAGATAATAAAGTCGCCCATTATCGAAAAAAAAAAATTCACATGAGCGTATAGCAGGTCCCAATAGTTCATCCACACTTTCATATTTATACTCGTTCTTCTGTTTGACATGATAAGAGATGCAATATAGCATGGAAACAGAGAAGAGAAGAGGCCGAGAGAAGGAAAATAGATGCACAAACACGTAGGAATTTGATACATCAGGAGAAAAGCAATATATCCTTTGCGGATGCAACGCCCTTGAAAATAAGATCCAAGGAACCCAGCAAACATTAGAGAACAAAAAGTTATGACTATACTTTCAGTTTAATTTCAATATGTTAAAGAACAGTTTTTACAGAACAAGACAGTGATGTAACTTCTACCCAGCCTTGCACAGTTCGGCCGTCTTACTGTGTGCTCCTGCTGATAACATACGATGCCTCTGCCGGTACGATTTCCAACGCGAATACTTCATCCGGGCTCTGGCCTTTAATCTGTTCTACTACTAGTTTGAATTTTCTTGGACAGTCACCTTTTTATTTTTAGAAATCTAGAACTAGTAGTACTTGCTCCCAACGGAAAGGAGATATGAACTCTTTCTTTTCTGACCCGAAGGGGATCTTAATTTTGGCTGACATAGGGCGTCGCCTCCCTGTCAATGTGTGGCCTCTCCCAGGTAGTCCATATCCTCTCACCATAAACAATCCTGAAGACGACTCAACAGCCGACACCGATATGCAGCAGCTAGCGGTGACTGAGTCATGTCCGGCCAGCGCACAAACTCCCGGGACGGTGTCATGTCGGGTTGTATATGGCCACCTCTCGACTTCTCTCACTCTCTAATTTCGTTCTTGCTTCACACCGGTGCTGGCCGGAGTCTGCGTCTCCGGTCCTCACCCGTGGACTTTCCTGACGCGTCATGTCTTCCTCGCCCCGCTTGCGGCTTGCCTCCCCTCTTCCAGCTCCAAGGTCCTGTGTGTACATATCAGTCGGTATGGGTGGGGAAGAAGAACATCCAAACCTGAGCTCACATAGAGTCAAGCCAGAGAAACAGAGCAAGAGCTGAAGAAAAGAATCGTTTTACTACAAAATGCAGAGCAAGCTTGCGTGAAAATCTCGTTCAGACAGCTCGGCTAATCGATCATGGACAAAATCCTGGCTTTCTCGATCCTTAGCTCGTGGCCGGCAGAGGTCTCTCGTGCAAGATATGCCACATGCCTGTCCTGGCGGAGCAGCGGCGGGAAGCAGGCGACGGAAAAGAAGACGCAGCAGGGCAAGAAGGTCGAGCAGAGCACGTGTCCAGAGAGGAAGCCGGAGACCAGGCCGACACGATTCACGGCTGAGTTCGACGGCCTCAACTGCTTCGAGTCTATAATTCCCTTCAAACATCTGAGCAGCTCGCCTGGTTGTGTTTTCTTTTCACTTCTTCGGCTGTACTTTTTGGTTGCTTACTGAAGAAGAAGAATAAAAAGAACAGACTCACCATTTGTACAACGCGAGTGAATAGATGTATTGATAATTGTAGAGTTTGTTTGGTTTACTGATGCCTTACGGTAATGTTTGGATTGTAATCCGAACCATACCTCTTGAAAAAAAATTGACATGTGTATGGAGAAACTTGACGTGTCGGAGGAGCTGTTTCGCAGAGAAACTTGCTTGATACTTATGATAAGCATAGGGACAGGTACACAGTATACTAGTTGATAGGCTGGACTGTTAAATTGAGTTCATGCCGAAGCATGACGCGTACCGCTCAGCCTGTGTCAACCTTATAACAGTACATGTGCAGATATGGTTCACACAGGCTCTATGTACGTGTGTCGATCACCTCCAAATACAAGTCTGATACAAATCCCTCTGTAGTCCACGACTCATGGAATGATCTTGACAATGGAATACTAATGCTCATTATTTTTCTACTGAGACTTAGCATTTGTTTGGCATTATGGTGGATGATAGTCAACTTGAATAACCAGCCTTTTCCTTTTCAAACGTTGTTTAACAAAATAATCTGTTAATAGCACAGGAGAAGTCCAAAGTCTTTCTTTCAGGATGAAAATCCAAGGCCTGGCCTTAAGTGGTTGTGCCTGGCAATGGCCTTGTTGAAGGCATTGTTTTTGAGAGTGAGGACTTTCTTCAGGGTGAAAACCTAAGATCGATGATCGGGCGATGACGGTGTTTGTGCACTGTTCCATTATTGGAGGCGTCGTTTTTGGAGAAGCTGGACTTTTGGTGCTGTCTTGGTGGTGTTAGTGCTACTGTTTCAGGGAATAGATCATTGCAGCGGGACTTTTCTTTTTCGTAATTCTTCTTTCTTTTTTTGGCTGTGTGCATCCGTTATGTCGCTAGGGCATTGCGTTGTTGCAGAGGCTGGGTGTAATTGGTATCTCCGTGATATTAATATATGCTCTTTGTCGAAAAATCTGTTAATAGCAGATTATATAATTAGTTGGGAACGAGGTAATTATAATTTCCTATGTTTCTCCTAGAGGCGTGCCCAGTGATGTTTGAGCAATTTTAGATCATTGCAATATTCTTAATGGAGTGGACAATAGTAGAAACTTTTGGGTTCATATATCTATACAATTTTAGGTTAGATTTGATGCAACAATTCATTCATATTGTAACTCTAATTGCTTTTCTCTCTCTTTTCAGGTGAGGTCAATAAGTAAATAGATTGACAGATAGGACATTCATCTCTATACATGGTGGGACTTGGAACTTTTCATTTTTCTAGAAAAGGAGGATGTACCCCCGGCCACTGCATCTGGACGATGCATGCAACCATATTATTAATTATTCATAAAAACCATACAAGGTGATACATCAATAAGCCTGAAGCCACCATCTTGGCAACACCATTGCTACTCCTATTCCCTTTAATGAAGACTGCCGAATGTCCGGGCCTAATACCAAACATACATCGCACGAAAGCCTAACATCTAAAGCCGGGTGTCCCATCCAAGCCACTACCTAGATTGGGTCTCACACCGGTCAAGCACACTCCCAGTGAGCACCGCACGCTACAAGGGCCATCACCTCCATCATCCCTTGGTCCATCCTCAGAACAAAACTGTTGCACCGACCTTGCCAGGCCCCTCTGCCATAAACGCCACCATGACGCCAGACAGCTTCCTTCTCATACGCGAGCCCATCTCCAAACACGTCCATCGCCAAACCTCTATGGTGCCATGCCGCCAGGATCCGCCGTCAGCCTCGTGGTAGATGTAACACCCACTACTAGGAAAAGGCTACTAATGGCGCACCGGTTTTGCCCATTAATGGCGCACTACCAATGCGCCATTAGTAGCACGCCATTAGTATTTTTTACTAATGGCGCACCTCTGATGCGCCATTAGTATCTGGTATACTAAGAGCATCTCCAACAGCCGCGCTAAGCGCCGCGCCCAAAAAAGCATATGCCGCGCGCGCTTCGTCTGGTTTGCCGCGCCGCGCAGCGCTGGCTCCAGCAGCAGCGCTATAATGCAGCGCACGCGTGCCGCTCCAGCGGTGCCCAAAAATGCAGCGCGCACACACTATTTTTTAATACGTAAAATTGCATTAAAATAAAAATGATACAAAGTTATTTTATATATTGCAACTAGATAGGTAGTTCGAAAATAAAACATAGATAGATAGATAGATAGTTCGAAAACATAAAAAAAAAACTAATCGCTCCAGTCATCTCCATCATCACCGGCCTCGTCGTTGGTGTCGGAGGAGGTTGACAGGCAGACGTCGAACCAACGGTCATCTTCTGCGGCGAAGATCGTTCTCCCGCCTGCATCGCGGATGGCGCACTGCTGACACGCCAATTCCCTCCGACGACGCCTGTCCTCGCGGCGACGTGCCCAGTACTGCTGCTCCGCGGCGACGTCCTCCGGGTGGAGCCGGCGCCACTCCGCCATGCGCCGCTCTTCCTCCTGGGCGACGAGGAGGCGGTTCTGCGACGCCATGTGCTCCGCACGGTCTTGTGCGGTGTGTAGACGAGGCGGTGGGGCGAGCTCCAACGCCTGCTCGAGCGTGCGGACGTCGTCGAAATTTATCTGACGGCGCGGCCTGCCTAGGCGCCACGCCGCCGCGTCGAACGCGCGGGCGGCCTCGTGCGCCGTCTCGTACGTGCCGAGGGGAAGCCGGAGATCGCCGGAGCGTATCTCGGCGTAGAAGCCGTCGCCGTTCGGGCGCTCGCGGACGCCGCGGTAGCCCGACGAAGAACGGCGGCGCGGCGGCATGGTGGCGCGTCGGGGGCGGCGGCGGTGCTCCGGTGCGGCGGCGGCGCTCGGGGGCGGCGGTCGCAAGCGGTGGCGCGAGAGGCAGGAAGAGAGAGGGAGAGAGAGCGCGGTGGAGAGCGAGGGCAGCGCGCGCGCTGCGTTTTATAGGCGCGCGGGAGGAGGCGCCGCAAAAAAGGCGCGCGAGAGGCCGCAGTTTCGCGCGCGCGCAAGCGGTTCCCACGCGCGCGTTTTTCTCGCCGCCGCTGGAGCGCGGAATTCTGCCCCGCGCGCGAAATCGCAAATTTAGCGCGTGCGCGCCTTTTTGCCCGGTTGTTGGAGATGCTCTAATGGCGCATCACAGGTGCACCATTAGTATAGTGCACGGTGCGCCATTAGTATGCCTCCCAGGGGGCCATCTATACCCAGGTGCTTTGGCATACTAATGGCGCACTACATAGAAGTGCGCCATTAGTAATTTTTTTTCAAAAAAAAATTTTAAATTTTTTTCTTAATCTCAGGTCATTATGGCTTAATATCAAGTCAAATCGCACTCTATGGTCAAACTTCCCATAAGGTCACCCATCCTCACACTACTCGAACCCGAGCACGCTTAACTTCATAGTTCTATCCAACCCCTGCACCACCTCACTTCACAGGCACTTGTTGATATATCTATCATATCAATCCTATTAACCCTTCTTGATGTTTAGAAGTTTGTTAATGTTCTTGAGTATGATGAAATTTTGAAAATATATTTCAAACTTCCCGGTCATATTACCTATCATATTTTGGAAAAAAAATTATAATTTTTTTTTTCGAAAATTTTATAATTTTTTTTCTGTTACTAGTGGCGCACCTAGCAAACGGTGCGCCATTAGTAAGTTTGAAATTTTTTGAATTTTTTTTGCCTGTAGATGTTAAAATCTCCGTAATTTTTTTTCTGTTAAATTCGGATGAAACTTTTCGAGTAGATGATTTTTCATATAAAATTTTTTTAATCCGAGTTCGTATGCAAAAGTTATGCCCGTTTTACTAAATTCCAGAGATATTTTGCAAATAAAGTCCAATATCATATTTGTAAATTTTCCCAACAAGTAGACCACATATCACATGGGAAACTTATTTTTTTTATTTTTTTGACATTTACATCATTTTCTTTTATTCATTTTTGAACTGGAAAAGGCGGTCCTGGGGGTGCAGTAATGGCCAAGTTACTAATGGCGTAATGACGCACCGTGGGAGTGGTGCGCCATTAGTAGTTCAACTACTAATGGCGTACCACTCCCACGGTGCGCCATTAGTATTTTTTGAAAATAAAATAAAAACAAAATATGAAAAAAAAATACTAATGGCGCACCGTGGGAGTGATGCGCCATTAGTTAGTATTTGTTGAAAATAAAATTAAAAAAAATAAAAACAAAATTTGAAAATTTTTTACTAATGGCGCACCGTGGGAGTGGTGTGCCATTAGTAAGTTTAACTACTAATGGCGCACCACTCCCACGGTGCGCCATTAGTATTTTTTAAAAATAAAATTTAAAAAAAATAAAAACAAAATTTGAAAAAAAATTACTAATGACGCACCGTGGATGTGGTGCGCCATTAGTAGTTTTAACTACTAATGGCGCACTATCCACTGGTGCGCCATTAGTAGTTTTGAAAAAAAATGAAATTTTTTTTTGTTACTAATGGCGCACCACGTCAACGGTGCGCCATTAGTATCGTGCGCCATTAGTATTTGGATACTAATGGCGCATCAACACATGGTGTTACTAATGGCGCATCAACCGCATGTCTGGTGCGCCATTAGTGTCAATTCCATCTATAGCCCTTTTTCTAGTAGTGACCTCTCCTCCTCTTGTCCCCTGCAGCTAGTACATGCTCCAATAAGACACCCCCCCCCGGGAGGGACAACGGCATGGAAGGTGCCATCAACGTCCGATCCGGTAGACCCAGATCTAGGGTTTCCACCGGATCTCACACCGTCGCCGCTGCTGGAGCTACGCGACGCCCACCACCCATAGCATCTCTCACCCGACCATCTGAGCCTCCCAAGACGACGCCTCCATGGAGGTTACGACCAGGGCGCCATCGCCGCCCAATCCAAACTGAATTTTGGACTTTCGTTTGGGAGGGGTTCGGATATGGATAGAAGGGACCTCGGCTTCGCCTCCGGGGAGGGTTAAGGCGTCGAGGGATGCCGCCGATGCCGGGCCAGCCCAACCGGCCAAAGTTTCCTCCGGTCCCCAACCTATACCACCAAACCTCCGACTGTTCAGGATCCGACAGCGAGACGAATCGAGACCAGCAGAGGTGCAAGTGCCATGGGGCTCAACCCACCAGAGACATCAGAAGAGAAGCAATATTTGCCCAGAGTCCATAGACCCACTATAAACACCATAGCCTGGACGAACCTCATAAGTTAGGCCAAATGTTAAATATGACCTACCCCGATGGTAGCAGGCCCGAGTGTTTCCGATGCCAGTCGAGCTTGTCCCCCTACTGGACGAACCTCTACTAAGCCAGTTCATGTATCAGAAAACTGGGCCACTGGTTGTTGTCTATGTGTTCCTTTTCGCGTGTGATGTCCTCAGCGCATTATAGGAATGTGGATTATTGCAAGAAAATACCCTGAGGAATAAGACAAATTTACAAGGCCATTCCGGAGAGAAAAACGCAATGTCGTTAGCACATTTAAAGTAGATTTAGCTTTCTTAAACTTTGTAGACTACATCAGCTACCCATTGTCACCCCTTATGTTTGCCTTGCTTTTGACACCATTCAGCAAATCTTGGATGTGGCAACAGACTGGGTACCTACACAGATTATGTTGTCGTGGTGCGTCCCTTCACAACTCTCTATACGATGGCAGACACAACGATTTTCTTCGGGGCATATCCAGGAGGACGTGGACATGCTTGCCACTGTATTCTAAGCTTTTGCAACATCATTGTCCTAGTTACGAATATTCCCAAGAGCTTGCACTGCTAGGAAAAGGCATATAGGTGGCCTTTGCCTTTCTTACATGACTAGATAGCAAGGCTGGGCTTCCAACAGAGAATCGGACCACCTAGCTAGACACGTTGTTGGATTTGCCATTGGTGATGAGTCGGTCACTCTCGTACCCTGGTGAGAGACATATAAGGGTTAGGGAAATTTGTTGGTGAATTCGTCCTGGTTTTGTGATCGAACTCGATAAACAGGGAGAACCGTTCTAAAAATACAACTACATTTACTCTAGAATGGGAGACTAATTTTCCCTTCCTGATTTTCTCATTCATATTCGTCGGCTTATAAGGTGTTATTTGAGTTACATACAAATCTATAATGTTAAAACGGTGGAATATAGATTTTATGTTAAAAAGATAACTGTAGTGACAGGCATGGGCATTTCCCAAGTCTACCCTTTTTAGGCAGGGCTATAAAAAGTGTAGGATCAAAGATATCTATACTGTGGACTAGAGGGGGTGGGTGTGAATAGGTGCCTACCAAATTCAAATTGTTTTCTTAGTTGATTGTAGAGTAAAGTGCAGAAATGTAAATTCTCTAGAAAATGCAACTAGGTGATACAACCCTACATGATGCGGTACAAGAAGATAGTAAGCTACACAAGGCAACACACAAGCAAGTAGAAACATCAAGTAAAGCTAGGATAAAGAGAACACTGAAAGCAGTGGAGACGACGATGAGTTCATACACTTGGAGTTGTGGCAATATCTATCTGAGATGGAGAACAACAAATTCCCCCATGACAACAAATGTCTCACCTACTTCTCCAAGAAGCACCAACAACTAAGGTCCTCGAGAATAATCAATAAAGTGGCCGCATGCATCTCCCAGATGCAGAGGCCAGGGGTCATCCTCCTTTTTTTTAAAAAAAAACTAATGATTTGGTTCCCTTCCACTAGGGTAGCTCTTGGTGCGAGCTCCAAACCTTCACAAACGACGGTAGTCACATGACGATGCCTTGATCAAGGCAACGACGTGGAACGCCGCCATCGCCCGCCGTCGGCTCGGTTTTCACCGGCAACCACATCGCCCTGACTCGCAGCTGGTGCCAGATGACGGATCCCGAGATCCGAACACCCAGCCTCAGGCCAACCACCTCTGACGGAAGAGATGACCACCACCGCCGGCTGCACCGGTCAGAACAGATCTGATCGAAGGTGCCACCGACGAGACCACTAGGCCCTCCACGCCTCCGTCGCCGATCTGAAGGCAGCCTGCATGCCACCGCAGCCAAGCTGGCTGCCGCCGACAGCAGCCGCCGCCACCGCCCGAAGGGCCATCCGCAGCACCCGCAGCCCTGGCTTCCGCCGCGCCAAGCCGTCGCCGTCCGAGGACGGACCGGCCTTCGGCCGCTTGCGCCACCACACGCCTTGCGGTCCGCCCCATCCCAGAGACACGCGAGAGAGGAGGTCCCCGCCACCGCCGTCGGCCCTCGGGCTTAGCCCGGCGGCGTCTTCCGGCGGCGGCGGAGGGAAGGGAGGAGGGAGTTTGCGGCGGCGGCGGCTAGGTTTCTCGTCGCCCGAGTCGCCCTAGGGGGAGGACGACGCGGGCTTGGTGGCAGTTCAGTTGGAGATCCCAGATCGGTCGCCCATATATGTCAAACGATGCGTGTGGAAAAGAAGAACATTTAAACCTGAGCTCACATACAGAGTCAAAAAGAGAGAAACCGAGCAAAGCTGAAAAGGAAGAATCGTCTTGCTACACAAGTCAGAGCAAGCTCGCTAGGAATTTGGTTGAGGCTGCTCGGCCGATCGATCATGGACAAGATGGCTTTCTCGATCCTCAGCTTGTCGCCGGCGGATATCGCTGGTGCAGGGTATGCCACACGCCTGTCCTGGCGGAGCGGCGGCGGGAAGCAGGCGACCGAGAAGAAGATGCAGCAAGACGAGAAGGTCGAGCAGAGCGCGCGGACAGAGAGGAAGCGGGAGACCAGGCTGACCCGATTTGCGCCCGAGTTTGATGGCCTCAACTGCCTTGAGTCCATAATTTCCTCCTAACATCCCAGCAGCTCGCCGGGTTGTGTTTTCTTTTCACTTTTCCGTTTGTACTTGTTGGTTGCTTAATGAAGGAGAAGAGACTCGCCATTTGTACAAAGCAAGTGAACTGATAATTAATTATACGTCTGTTTTGGTGTTTTTTACGTTATAATTCCAACCATAATTGTTTCACCGAAAATTGGCAGGTTCCTCTCACCATGCCCCACATAAACTTTCCTCCCAATGTGTGTTCAGACTTTGCCTCAAAACCAAGAGGAATAGAATGACAGTGAACGGAGTACAAAACCATACCAGAGCATCTGCACGTGCGCAGAACTGTAGCTGGAGTTCGATTTTACATGCCAAACTTACAACTTGGGAAAAGCATAGCCCGACCATGCTTAGCGATGTTGGACAGAAACAGGGCGTAACTAGAGCTAATTCCATTTTGATGTCCAGTATCACTATGTCTATCAGTATGTGAGGAAACACGTGAGAACCAGCAATACACCTAGGAGAAGCTGCTGTCTCAGTCTTGCATGGAAGCATGCATTCTTGTTTGCAGAAAAAGCACACATGCATTCCATAAATGAATGAATTAAGACACAAATAAAAAAAATCCACCCATCTTTACCTATATGTGTATAGTGGTTACCTTCATATATATAGGATTCTATATTCACATGAGCGTATAGCAGGTCCCAATAGTTCATCCACGCTTTCATATTTATACTCGTTCTTCTGTTTGACATGATAGGAAGCATGGAAACAGAGAAGAGAAGAGGCCGAGAGAAGCAAAATATATGCACAAACACGTAGGCATTAGATACATCAGGAGAGAAGCAATACATCCTTTGCGGATGCAACGCCCTTGAATATAAGCATTAGGTCTACGGGGTTTACTAGACATGACTCCGGAGACTAATGAGAACTCGTTGTGAAGGCTGGCATGTGATAATTGGCCCGAGTTTTGAATGGTTGCTGATCTTAAAGGTCACCAGAAACGAGTTGAGGACTACATGTTTGTCGCATTAGCGGGTTTCTGCTTGACTTCCCTGGGTTGATTGTGTAAACTACTTCGGCCAGCTGCCATGTTTTTTCAAGATCTGAGGAACCCAGCAAACATTAGAGAAAAAAAGTTTTAGGACTATACTTTCAGTTCAATTTCAATATGTTAAAGAACAGTTTTTACAGAACAAGACAGTGATGTAACTTCTACCCAGCCTGTGACCCATATGCTTGTTCTTTATGCTATTTATGCAAGTGATGCCCGGATCTATCATATTTTTCTCAAAATCAGAGTGGCACGGGTAAAAATGTTAAGGACAATACAATTATACTCCCTCCGTTCCTAAATATTTGTCTTTCTAGACATTTCAAATGGTTACAACATTCGGATGTATGTAGACATATTTTCGAGTGTAGATTCGCTCATTTTGCTTCGTATGTAGTCACTTGTTGAAATCTCTAGAAAGACAACTATTTCGGAACGGAGGGAATATATAGCTTGGTGTGACTGAATAGAGCGGCCAACTGAGCACGCTCCAGACAGTAGTTGACACATAATTTATGTTCTGGTGAGAAAACAATTGACAACTTGAAGTTGTCAATCGATGAACTCAAGAGAAAGTTTATGATTTGGCCGAGAGGTGATATAGTGAATTGGCTTCCAAATCAAGATTCGTGGGCAGCGAGGCAAAACCACATGCAGCCACTAGTAGATAAAGGGTCATCAGACCCGGTTCATTTGGGCCTTTAGCCCCGGTTCCATAACCGGGACAAGAGGGTCGGTACTAATGCTCTGACCCTTTAGTCCCGGTTCAATCCAGAACCGGGGCAGAAGGGTGTCCACGTGGCCTGTGCACCGAGCCCAGGCAGGAGGGGCTTTATTCCCGGTTGGTGGTACCAACCGGGACCAAAAGGCATCCACGCGTCAGCATTTCTGTGGCTGTGGTTTTTGTTTTTTGTTTTGAAAGGGGAGGGGGGGTTTTAGGTTTTGGGGGGTTAATTTAGGTGTTTCATATATTGTGTTAGCTAGCTAATTAATAGAGAGAAGTGTCCTCTCTTATGTCCGTGCTTGGTCGACGCTACATACCACACATACGTATATAGAGAGGACTAGAGTCACGCTAGCTAGCTAGCTAGCTGCTAGCTACTAAGCAAACGAAGGAAACAGAAGATCGTATAATCAACATATATATATATATATGCATACAGAGAGAAGTAATATCGACCACCTCTCCTTCTCCGAGAGATTGGTCGAACAACAAGTTCTCGTATATCTATCCGACACTACCGGGCACATATATACAATAATTATCTCTTACAAAAATAATCTCCTATCATATGGATGCATGGTCCACATAGTATTCTCCGTCTTCAGCGATCACGTGTTCAAGGAAGAATGCCGCCAATTCCTCTTGAATTGCTCGCAGACGATCTGGTGTTAGGAGTTCATCCCGCATCCGAAACATCTAAATTGAAGTAGGGGGTCAATACATGAAATGATGCTATAAATTTGTGAATATTATTGATTGCTTACGCACTTCAAATTGTTCATCAGTGTAGGCCCCGCTCACAGTTCGTGTGGCGGATGGACTCGCAAATGTAGTATCCACAATAATCATTTCCGGGTTCCTGCCACAACCACTTTACAAGAAATAGAGGTCAATCAAACTGATAAGCAAGAATGCCAAATTGGTATTGATGAAACTAGCGCTTGAATCAAGATATAGGAGATGCGCGCGCGGAACATGCTACTATATAGTACTTACTTTAGGGTATCTAAATTGTAGCTTCTTCGGCAGTCCCGGAGCTTTTTTGGTGAATTTTTTCCAAGCCCTGCCAGACAAAGAGAACAATTAGTTGATATCAGAAATGAAGTTGCTGATATATATGCATGGTGGATAATATTGATCGATTTAACTTACCTGGCTAGCATTTGAGTCATGTCCGCATACTCCTCGGGATCTTTACGTTTAGAGTCCAAGACAGTTACTACTCCCTTCTCAAGCTTAATCTCTAAAAGAATATAGTGGAAGCTGCGCATGAATGCATGAGATCATCAATTACATCACTATAACCTTGACTGATATATAAGGGAAACCAAATATGCACAAGACAGTAACACTCACTTGATGTTGTAAGGAAAGAGTATTATATCTTTGTTTTCATTTACCACCAACGATCGTAGCAAGTTGGTCTCGGTATCGTCGGGACGCAATTTATCCTCGGTTGCATCTATGAGGTATGTGTTAATAAACCCAATATCACCTACTTGTCTTTTCTTCAATTCGACGATCATCAATCTGCATAATATAGTGAGGATAATTATAAATACATGCAATGAAGATCAGCTATATAGAGAGACTTAATGACAGAAGTAGTACTACTTACAGACAGTAGCAGGTGACCGTTGCTTTATCGAGGGCCAATTGATTGAAAAACTGATAGAACTCTTCAAATGGAACAGGCAACAGGTCAATTCCAACGAGGTCATGCTCCGGTTTAACTCTCAAATACAAGTTATCCCTCCCCCCAGACTCTCTGCAGATTTTCAAGTACCAATCATGCAATCTTCGCATATTCGTTGATAGAGATCTTTCATTTTTGACGAGAGGCTTTTTGTACTCGTATCTTTCTATCTGCACTTCCAAGAAATCATAGTGTACATCGTCGGACGCGTAATCTGCAAGATTGGTATAACCGGGCACCATCCTCGGATCATTAGCGACCATGTCGCTAGACACCTTGAGCGGGGGGCACGATTGGTCCGCTTGTTCGCCGAGCTGGGCAATTTGTTTCCCAGCTCGCCCTTCTGCTAACCTCTGATCACTTTTAGTACTTCCCGACCGCTTCGCTGCTTGATATGACTTTTGGATCATGCGGTCATAGTTGTCCTACGGCTTACTTTGCGCTGGTTGCTTCAGGGCAGCAAGAGTGCGCTTTGCTTTCACCGCATCTATCTTCTCCTCCGGAGGTGGATGTCTCTGTGCTTTCAACCCTTCAAAAAAGTCCTTCACTTGGCCTTGAGCGATCTTCGTGTTTTCCTCGTCGGACCTCTCGTACGGTAACTTCTCTAGAGGCGTGAGAGAAGGACCGAATCTGCATCGCCTCCCGCCTCTGGCTGTACTGGTAGACGTCGCCGGACCAGACGAAGCGGCTGTCTTTTTTACTTGCTTACGCGCCGGAGCAGGAGCAGCCGGAGCGGCGGCAGGTCTCTTCCGCCCTTGCTGATTAGGCGGAGAAGGAGGAGCAGGCTGGCTGCTCGGGCGCGCCGGCGGCGAAGGAGGCGGAGTGCCGCCACGCGCCGGCGGCGAAGGAGGCGGAGTGCCGCCACGCGCCGGAGAAGGAGCCGGAGTGCCCTGATGGTCACTCGCCGGAGGAGGAGGCGGTGGAGGAGGCGGAGTGCCCTGATTCGCCGGAGGAGGAGGAGGAGGAGGCGGAGGCGTCCAGTTAAGAATGTTGATTAGGTCCTTCCGCCATAGGCATGGAGTCTTCAGTGAAGAACCCAGCCGAGTCTCCCCTTCACCGGTAGGGTGGTCAAGCTGGAGCTCCTCAAATCCCTCCGTTATTTCGTCGACCATCACCCTAGCATATCCTTCTGGAATCGGGCGGCAGTGAAAAGTGTCGTCGGGTCCAGAAGGATAAACAGAGCCAGCAGCCGCCTTGACCTTCAGATTCATCCACTGCGCCATAAGGTGGCAATTTTGTGCCTGCGTGATAGCATCCACAGGATTCCTGGCAGTAGCCATCAAGGCAGGCTCTGGCTGAAGCAGCTCGGTGGAAGCCACGCTGCTTCTCCGCTGAGATGGCGGGGTAGCTTCGGGGGAAGCTTCGACAATTCTTTTCTCCCGATTTGCTTCCCGTTCCTCTATCGCTTGTATTCTGGCCCGCAGCGCCTGGATTTCGGTCTGCTCCATTTTCTTCCTCCTGTCGTGGCATTTGTAGCCTCCTGCGTCCGGAAACCCAGCACGCCACGGAAGGGAGCCTGGCGTGCCTCGTGTCCGTCCAGGGTGCTCAGGATTCCCGAGGGCCATTGTCAGCTCGTCGTTCTCTCTGTCGGGGATGAACGTCCCTTCATGCGCTGCTTTGATATACTGTCGCATCTTCCTGAGTGGTGTTTCCAATTGCTTGTCCGTCCAAATGCACCACCCTGTTACAGGGTCCAAGGTTCCGTCAGCCCCGAAGAACCAAGTCCGGCAACGTTCTGGCCAGTGCATTGTCTCTTGTTCGATCCCTTTCTGAAGCAGATCATTCTCAGCCTTGGCCCACTTAGGCCGGGCTACGAGGTAGCCGCCCGACCCCGTGCGATGGTGATGCTTCTTCTTCGCATCATTTATCCGGTTTGTCTCCGACATCTTCTGACTCTTTTCCGACTTCTTATGGGCCACAAATGCGGGCCAGTCATCTTTGATCTTCTCATATATGCCCACGATCTGGAGTCTTTTTATCTTTGACAAACGTATTCAGTTTTTTCTTCCATGCCCTGAATTGGTCTGCCATCTTCGAAAGTGCAGCAGACTTTATTAACTCCTCTTTAACTGGGTTCGCCGGATCAACCTCTTGCGGTAGGACGAAATTTGACTTCAGCTCAGTCCAAAGATCTTCTTTCTGCATATCAGTGACATAAGTCACCTGAGCGTCGTTTGCAGCCGGCTTTAACCATTGATGGATGCTGATCGGGATCTTGTCCCTAACCAAAACCCCGCACTGATTAACAAATGCGTTCTTTGTCCGGATGGGTGCAATCGGCTCGCCGGAGCGCGAGATTTCTGAGATCTCAAACTTTTCATCCGGCCTCAACTTTTTCTTCGCTCCTCGTCTCTTTACCGAAGATTTGCTCGATCCGGAGGGCTAGAAAAAGGAACAAAGACGAGAGTTAATGAATGAAGAATCAATTAACTAGTCAACACATGCTTAACTAACATATATACCTCCTGGCCGGACTCGGTTCGGTCACCAGAGCCAGCATCACGGTCTCCTTCTTGCACCGACATTGGGTCACCGGAGCCGTCCTCACGGTCTACTTCTTCCATGTGCATTGGGTCACCGGATCCATCAATATCATAGCCTAGATCTTCCAGCTGCAGCTCTTTTTCGACCTGCTCATCGGTGTTGTTGAGAAACGACAAGACGGCATTTTATACGTGTGCGATTGTGTCCATCAACATCGCTTCTCGTGCTAGGTCTCGGGTGTTGTCGTCCATTGTTTCTACAAATATTTACAACATGCCAATTATTATTCAAACATGACAGATGGATATATTAATGGCAAACGTAGAACTCGCTTCAACCCTCGACTGCTCGGCGATCCACAAACCCTAGACCCCCTCATGTCACATTTTGTCTAGTGTCAAAGGATTCAACAAAACCAATACTTCATCATTAGGCGAAAGTAACAGTAGCATGATGGTACGAAGCTCTCCAAAGTTGTTCTGGAACGGAGTCCCCGGATAAGATAATTCGTAACAAAAGACGGATTATCCTATCAGGGACTTCGTTCCAGAACAACTTTGCATAACTTTGTACCAAAATGCCCCGGTTACTTCTGGCAAATGATGAAGTCATGGAATTCTTCAATACTTTGACACTACCTAGGCAACCTCTCTCGACCCCTCGACCCCCGACTTCTCGGCGATCCACAACCCTAGTCCCCCTCATGTCACCTTTTGTCTAGTGTCAAATGATTCAACAAAACCAATACTTCATCATTAGGCGAAAGTAACAGTAGCATGATGGTACGAAGCTCTCCAAAGTAGTTTTGGAATGGAGTCCCAGATAAGATAATCCGTAACAAAAGACGGATTATCCTATCAGGAACTCCGTTCCAAAACATCTTTGCATAACTTCGTACCAACATGCCCCGGTTACTTCTGGCAAATGATGAAGTCATGGAATTCTTC
>LR738712.1:764277121-764297615 GCA_902687465.1 Secale cereale
AGTGTCAAAGGATTCAACAAAACCAATACTTCATCATTAGGCGAAAGTAACAGTAGCATGATGGTACGAAGCTCTCCAAAGTTATTTTGGAACGGAGTCCCAGATAGGATAATTCGTAACAAAAGACGGATTATTCTATCAGGAACTCCGTTCCAGAATATCTTTGCATAACTTTGTACCAAAATGCCCCGGTTACTTCTGGCAAATGATGAAGTCTTGGAATTCTTCAATACTTTGACCCCCGACTGCTCGGCGATCCACAACCCTAGACCCCCGACTGCTAGGCAACCTCTCGACCCCTCGACCTTCGGCCTCTCGGTCCCTCGACGACCCTCGACCCCGGCCCCCCCTAATGTCGAAGTTATCGGGGAGGGTGTATATCGACATAGACATATCCGATAAAAAAAAGAGGAAGAAGAAGAAAAAAGGAACCGCTAGAGGAGAAGATCGAAGAAAAAAAAAGAAAAAAAAAGGAGAAGAAGAAAGGAATAGAGGAGAAGAAGAGAAAATTTCTCTTCTTCTCCTCTATTCCTTTCTTCTTCTCCTCTTTTTTTTTCTTCTTCTTATTTATTTCTCCTCTTCTTCCTCTCCTCTTCTTCTTTCTTTCCTCTTTCTTATTTTCTTCTTTCCTATCCTTCTTTTTCTAAATATATTTGTAACTTTTGCATATATAAAACTTTCTATATATATTTAGCATATATAAACAAAAAACTATATAGCCACATACACATATATATACATCACATACACACATCACATATATACAGCAACTTCCTAAGAAAAATAATATTTATATACACATACATATATATTTAACATATATATTTAGCAAATTCCTAAGAAAAAAATATATATACACATACATATATATACAGCAACTATATATACAGCAATTTATATAAACATAAAAAAAAATACACATATATACATATATACACAGCAACTATATATATATATATATATATATATATATATATATATATATAGCAATTTTATATAAACATAAAAAAAGGGAGCCCTCACATCGCGCGGCGGGGCTGGGCGGCGCGACGGCGGCGGGGCGGGGCGGCGACAAGGCGGCGTCGGGGCGCGGCGGCGCGACGGCGGCGGGGCGGGGCGCGCGGCGCGACGGCGACGGGCTGGGGCGCGGCGACGGCGCGGGGCGGGGCGGAACGGGGTCGCGGGGCGGGACGACGGCGACGAGGCGGCGTCGGGGGCGACGGCGACGGGGCGACGGGGGCGACGGCGACGGCGACGGGGCGACGGGGGCGGGGAAGGAGAGGGAGGCGTCGGGGGCGCGGATGAAGGGAAATGCCCAAAATTTCGCAAGTCCTAGTTATATAGGAGCTGTATTAGTCCCGGTTGGTGGCTGAAACCGGGACTAATACCCCCCTTTAGTCCCGGTTGCTACGACAAACCGGGACTAAAGGTCCCTTTTCAGCAGCCCAAAGGGCGGGAAGGAGGGGCCTTTAGTCCCGGTTGGTGGCAGCAACCGGGACTAAAGGCCTTGCTGCGGTGCGGTGGGAAGTTTAGTCCCACCTCGCTAGTTGAGAGAGGCCTGCACCAGTTTATAAGCCCCGCTGCCTCTCTCCTCTCGAACTCCTCTAAACTGGAGGCCTAAGGGCCTAAACTGACACTGCTTTGTCTGTGGGCTTGCTGGGCTTACTACGGGCCTGAATCCTGGCCCATGGTTGGGTTTCTAGTCGTATTCAGGCCGTGTGGGCCCAGTAGGTGGCATTTTTTTTATTTTTTTCTTTGTTGCTTTATTTTTTAGTTTTGTTTCTACTTTCAACAAAATACTTACTGTTGCTATTGTTATTTATTTGTTTTCTTTGTTGCTTTATTTATTTGATTTTGTTTCTACTTACAAAAAAAATACTTATTGTTGCTATTTTTTTTCAAGTTTTTTTGTTTTGTTTTCTGCATTATTTATTTTCTTTTGTTTTTTGCTTTATTTTTTAATTCTTTCTGGTAAAACCAATTACAAACTTTCTGTTGGTGCAAGTAGTATTCAAATTTGAATAGTTTAAATTTGAAATTATTTGTTTTCTTTGTTGCTTTATTTATTTTATTTTGTTTATACTTACAATGATATACTTATTGTTGCTATTTTTTATTTTTTTGCAAGTTTTTCTTGTTTTCTGCATTATTTATTTTATTTTGTTTTTTGTTTTATTTTTTAAATCTTTCTGGTAAAACCAATTACAAACTTTCTGTTAGTGCAAATTTGAATAGTACAAACGGACAATGGTATCATACTCGTTTGTTACAAAGTTGGCATGGTATCATCATAATAGTTGCGGAAAAAACTCTTCACTTTTTCTTCGCTTGTGTCATTTGCTTATTGCGCCGTAACCATGGATAATCTTCATCGTTTATCAGGATGTTTGGGTCAGCCTTGACTTTGAAGGGAGGAATTTCATGAAACTTTTTCATAATCTTCAGACATGTCTGTCTTGCCCTCCACCCCCAGGATGTCCCTTTTTCCTGACAGAACTATGTGGCGCTTTGGCTCATCGTATGATGTATTCGCTTCCTTATCTTTTCTTTTTCTCGATCTGGTAGACATGTCCTTCACATAGATAACCTGTGCCACATCATTGGCTAGGACGAACGGTTCGTCAGTGTATCCAAGATTTTTCAGATCCACTGTTGTCATTCCGTACTGTGGGTCTACCTGTACCCCGCCTCCTGACAGATTGACCCATTTGCACTTAAACAAAGGGACCTTAAAATCATGTCCGTAGTCAAGTTCCCATATGTCCACTATGTAACCATAATATGTGTCCTTTCCCCTCTCGGTTGTTGCATCAAAGCGGACACCGCTGTTTTGGTTGGTGCTCTTTTGATCTTGGACAATCGTGTAAAATGTATTCCCATTTATCTCGTATCCTTTGTAAATCAATACAGTCGAAGATGGTCCCCTGGACAATAAGTACAACTCATAACAAACAGTGTTGTCACCTCTGAGACGTGTTTCCAACCAACTGCTGAAAGTCCTGATGTGTTCACGTGTAATCCAGTCGTCGCACTGCTCCGGGTGTTTGGAGCGCAGACTGTTCTTGTGTTCATCGACATACGGGGTCACCAATGTAGAGTTCTGTAGAACTATGTAGTGTGCTTGAGACTAAGAATATCCGTCCCTGCATAATATTGAGTCCCTTCCAAGCGTGCCTTTTCCAGTCAGTCTCCCCTCGTACCGCGATTTAGGGAGACCTATCTTATTAAGGCCAGGCATGAAGTCAACACAAAACCCGACGACATCCTCTGTTTGATGGCCCATGGAGATGCTTCCTTCTGGCCTTGCGCGGTTACGGACATATTTCTTTAGGACTCCCATGAACCTCTCAAAGGGGAACATATTGTGTAGAAATACGGGCCCCAGAATGACAATCTCGTCGACTAGATGAACTAGGACGTGTGTCATGATATTGAAGAAGGATGGTGGGAACACAAGCTCGAAACTGACAAGACATTGCGCCACATCACTCCTTAGCCTTGGTACGATTTCTGGATCGATCACCTTCTGAGAGATTGCATTGAGGAATGCACATAGCTTCACAATGGCTAATCGGACGTTTTCCGGTAGAAGCCCCCTCAATGCAACCGGAAGCAGTTGCGTCATAATCACATGGCAGTCATGAGACTTTAGGTTCTGGAACTTTTTCTCTGCCATATTTATTATTCCCTTTATATTCGACGAGAAGCCAGTCGGGACCTTCATACTGAGAAGGCATTCAAAGAAGATTTCTTTCTCTTCTTTCGTAAGAGCATAGCTGGCAGGACCTTCATACTGCTTCGGAGGGATGCCGTCTTTTTCGTGCAAACGTTGCGGGTCCTCCCGTGCCTCAGCTGTATCTTTTGTCTTTCCATACACGCCCAAGAAGCCTAGCAGGTTCACGCAAAGGTTCTTCGTCACGTGCATCACGTCGATTGAAGAGCGGACCTCTAGGTATTTCCAGTAGGGTAGGTCCCAAAATATAGATTTCTTCTTCCACATGGGTGCGTGTCCCTCATCGTCATTCGAAACAGCTAGTGCGCTGGGGCCCTTTCCAAAGATTACGTGTAAATCATTGACCATAGCAAGTACGTGATCACCGGTACGCATGGCGGGCTTCTTTCGGTGATCTGCCTCGCCTTTGAAATGCTTGCCTTTCTTTCGACATTGATGGTTGGTATATACTTTCAGTGTCATCTAAACAGTGCGTGCATGCGTGGTATCCTTTGTTTGTCTGTCCTGAAAGGTTACTGAGAGCGGGCCAATCGTTGATGGTCACGAACAGCAACGCCTTTAGGTCAAATTCCTCCTGTTTGTGCTCATCCCACGCACGTACACCATTTCCATTCCACAGCTGTAAAAGTTCTTCAACTAATGGCCTTAGGTACACATCAATGTCGTTGCCGGGTTGCTTAGGGCCTTGGATGAGAACTGGCATCATAATGAACTTCCGCTTCATGCACATCCATGGAGGAAGGTTATACATACATAGAGTCACGGGCCAGGTGCTGTGATTGCTGCTCTGCTCCCCGAAAGGATTAATGCCATCCACGCTTAAAGCAAACCATACGTTCCTTGCGTCCTTTGCAAACTCCTCCCAGTACTTTCTCTCGATTTTTCTCCATTGCGACCCGTCAGCGGGTGCTCTCAACTTCCCGTCTTTCTTACGGTCCTCACTATGCCATCGCATCAACTTGGCATGCTCTCTATTTCTAAACAAACGTTTCAACCGTGGTATTATAGGAGCATACCACATCACCTTCGCAGGAACCCTCTTCCTGGCGGGCTCGCCATCAACATCACCAGGGTCATCTCGTCTGATCTTATACCGCAATGCACCGCATACCGGGCATGCGTTCAGATCGTTGTATGCACCGCGGTAGAGGATGCAGTCATTAGGGCATGCATGTATCTTCTGCACCTCCAATCCTAGAGGGCATACGACCTTCTTTGCTGCGTATGTACTGTCGGGCAATTCGTTATCCTTCGGAAGCTTCTTCTTCAATATTTTCAGTAGCTTCTCAAATCCTTTGTCAGCCACAGCATTCTCTGCCTTCCACTGCAGCAATTCCAGTACGGTACCGAGCTTTGTGTTGCCATCTTCGCATTTGGGGTACAACCCTTTTTTGTGATCCTCTAACATGCGATCGAACTTCAGCTTCTCCTTTTGACTTTCGCATTGTGTCCTTGCATCGACAATGACCCGGCGAAGATCATCATTTGGTTCCTCTTGATCTTCAGCAGCTTCACCCGTTGCAGCATCATTGGGCACATCGTCTGGTTCCTCTTGATCTTCACCAGCTCCCCCCATTGTAGCATCACCGTATTCAGGGGGCACATAGTTGTCATCGTACTCTTCTTCTTCGCCGTCTTCCATCATAACCCCTATTTCTCTGTGCCTCGTCCAAACATTATATTGTGGCATGAAACCCTTGTAAAGCAGGTGGGAGTGAAGGATTTTCCGGTTAGAGTAAGACATCGTATTCACACATTTAGTGCATGGACAACACATAAAACCATTCTGCTTGTTTGCCTCAGCCGCATTTAGAAACTCACGCACGCCCTTAATGTACTCGGAGGTGTGTCTGTCACCGTACATCCATTGCCGGTTCATCTGCGTGCATTTATATATAATTAAGTGTGTCAAAAACCATTACAGAACATCATAAATAGATAATTAAGTGACCAAATGGATAAAAGTTCATCATCACATTAAAACCGAAGTACATACATATATAGTTCTCATCTAACAACATATAGCTCTCCATACACATCGAAACTATGTAAAACATTTCAACGCGAAAACAAATGCTATCATAATCGCAACCAAGGTAACAATTGATCCAACGGCATAATGATACCAAGCCTCGGTATGAATGGCATATTTTCTAATCTTTTTAATCTTCAACCGCATTGCATCCATCTTGATCTTGTGATCATCGACGACATCCGCAACATGCAACTCCAATATCATCTTCTCGTCCACAATTTTTTTTTATTTTTTCCTTCAAGAATTTGTTTTCTTCTTCAACTAAATTTAACCTCTCGACAATAGGGTCCATCTTGATCTTGTGATCATCGATAACTTCCGCAACATGCAACTCCAATTCCATCTTCTCCTCCTCCACTTTTTCCAATTTTTTCTTTAACGAAATGTTTTCCTCTTCAACTAAATTTAACATCTCCACAAGAGGGTCGGTTGGAATTTCCGGTTCAACTACCTCCTAGACATAATAAAACATCTATGCATGTCAGGTTGGTCGGCATAACTATCATAAGCACTAAAACAACTAGTTATAAATTAAAGATAATATACCACATCCGAATCGTAGACCGGACGAGGGCCCACGTGGGCGGATATCAAAACCATCGCACTATATAATAACAAGCAATAATAAACGTAAGAAAATTAGACCAATATCTATCTAAAGCAATAATAAAAGTAAGAAAAGCATGGACATAACAAGAGGCTCACCACGGTGGTGCCGGTGACGAGATCGGCGGGGGCGATCGACGGCGGCGAAGACGGGGACGGGACGTGACGGACCGCTAAACCTAGACAAATCTCGGAGAAAATAGAGCTTCGAGAGGAGAAAAGCTTAACTAGTGTGGCTCGGGCATTCCACCGAACACGTTGTGTGCATAGGAGGTGAGCTAGAGCACCACTAACCACTCTCCCCCTCGGCCAGAAAAAAAAACAGAGCAGTGAGCTCTGCTCTTGAGTGAGGGGGTGTATATAGGCAACTCACTGGTCCCGGTTGGTGCTACAAACCGGGACTAAAGGGGTGCCTTTGGTCCCGGTTCATAACACCAACCGGGACCAATAGTGGTGGGCCAGGAGCAAGAGCCATTGGTCCCGGTTTTTAGCTCCAACCGGGACCAATAGGTCCAGACGAACCGGGACCAATGGCCCACGTGGCCCGGCCGGCCCCCTGGGCTCACGAACCGGGTCCAGTACCCCCATTGGACCCGGTTCTAGATTGAACCGGGGCTAATGGGCTGGACCAATGCCCTGTTTTCTACTAGTGAGCGATGGATCAGTGCAACAGAGCATGAGGATCAGAGGAAGAAGGTTGTCCGTCATCTCGAGATTATTTGAGTGAGATGTGCAGATGCAGTCGCTAGAACTCATGGCTAACATGCGCTATGGATGCGACATCCTTGTATGCACACAATATGGTCAGGAAAGAGTGCCAGCTTGGTTATTCCAGGGTTAGCTCGTCGCACGTCTCATGAAGTCGTGATCAAAGGTCTAATTGTTGTCTCTATTATTTATGCAACGTTGAACCGATGTAATTTGTAGATGTTATTGATTTTGTGTTATTTGGATGTCATCAAAGGCTCCTAACTGTTAATAGGGATTTTTCTCTCACTGGGATTTGTTGCATTTTTTTCTTCTTATTTTAGTTTTTTGCGGGTCGCAATTTCGTACTTCCTCCATCTGGAATTAGTTGATACTCGAACGGACGTATCCGGAATTAGATTAACACTCAAACCTCTACATACATCTGTTAGAGTTTCCACTAATTCCGGACGGAGGGAGTACCATTTCGTACTTCCTTCATGATAAGAAGGGCCATGTGCCTTCTGTTGCATGAACTATGAACTGAAACCTGAAAGCTGTACAAAGTATTAAATAGCTCGCTATAGCTTTAAGAAAAGGTTTCGCGCTAAATGTATTTTGTCCAATCACATGAGCGAACATTTTAAATAGCCTGCTATAGTCCCGCTATAGCTCGCTATAAAATTTAGAAGAGGTCCGCCGCTAAAAGGCTTAGCGCCCTATTTAAAACTTTGAAGTTGTCCCCTGCAAGCTTCTTTATCTGGAGTGTTATGGGATGTGTTTTATTGTTGCTCGCTCTCAAGCAACTAGTTCTTCAGTAGGTACTACAATGTGCATATAAGATCTCTATATAACTGGGTTTGAAGAGTGGGTATTCTAGCGGCTGCTGCTTTTTCATAAAATCTCTGGCCCCAACGTGCAGTCCCATCACAATACCTTTTCATAGAATATCTCCCTTCGTTCCGGGAGCAGCAGCAAAGAATAATTGGTGACAGACTTCCTGATCGAAGCTAATCATCATCCATCGGAGGTTCCATGGCCATGGAGAGGTTCTTCACGGCGCTCGTCTTCTGTGAGGCCTGCATCCACGGCTATGGCACAGCGGAGCTCACCGTCGGCGCGGTGAACAGGCTGGTCTCAGGCAGCGGAGGTACGACTAAGCAGGCGGTGACTAGCAAGGCGGCGGCTGAGAAGTTGCAGGGTAATTCGACAGCGCAAAGGCGCGCTGTGTTCGAGCTCGCGCTCAACGGCCACAATTGCTTTGACACCACCGTCATGCACTGAGCAGCACGTACGTGGGCTTGAGATGTTTTGTTCATTCCATTGTACTGTTTGCCAGGCGAATTAGCTTCAGTGCAAAATGAAAAGGAATTTATTTTATAGTGGATATATAGTACTATGAGTTCAAGGCTAATTTGCATCGAACTATATGTACATCATTCAGTCAGTGTGCTGTCTCACTGTGTTTGGCACGTGCTGGTCGCAGGTACAATGCAATTAAGCGGTCTGGTTGGTGATATTCTTCAAGCTGAGCTCGGGGTCAAATGCTCTGACAGCCGGAGTCCCCCTCGGTCGCCCCTCGTTGCTCCTGTGGGCAACGGCCGGGTGAAACCCTAGCTCGTCCACCCCCTCCCCCCTTTCCCTCCTCCCTCACAGTCATTGGAGGGCGCCGACGGGCAAAGCCCGGGCGGCGTCGGAGGCGGCGAGGCCCCTCTTCCTCCTCGCTAGGCATCAGCTGCACGGGATGTGGTCGCCATCGGGGACGCGGATCTGGCGTGGGGTGCCACGGTGGCGTCACGCGCGCACATGCAATCGATGGGGCTGCAGTGGCTGGGCGTGTGGCGGCACGCGCTGGCGTCCTTGTCGCCGCGTATCTGGGCTATTGTGTGGGAAGCGGGCAGTCCTCTTTGACGATGGATGAACAGAGGGGACGCAGCGTGGTCTTCGCTGGAGGGTGCCTCGCGTGCGGTTGCGGCTGTGCCTCACCTGGGCGCATGGTGGCTTGTCCGCAGGCGTCATTGTGGTGGTGATGGCTCTTCTTTCGGATTGTGTGGGCAATGGGAGGAATGACGGCTGGTAGCTTGGACATGCCTTCTCTCCTGAGGGGACGGTGTCCTGATCCAGATCTGGGTATCTGGCACCGTCAAATTTCCCATGGCGACTTCGTTGTGGAATGGGTGAGTTTCCGATCGAAAGCTCCGTGTCTTGGCACCGGCGTTGGTGACATTTGTGGATGTCGCGCTCTTCTTGAAGACAGCGTGCTCCGGGTGAAGGAAATTGTCCGGTGTGGACTCGGCAGCGGCGACGCTATGCGCCGTTCTCCATCTTGATGGCGTTCTCTTGGAGCTTAGTTGTGCTAGGTCGTAGCATGAGGTGTTTAGGTCTTTCGGTGCTCATTGCTGGTAGTGTAGTCCCGTGCGTTCTGTGTGCCAGACATCTCAGAATTGGCTTTGTAACAAGGTTACCTCATCATCTTGTATGGTTCGTCCGTGTAACTTTTCGGATGTTGCTTTATCTATAAAGCGGGGCAAAAGCCTATTTTGAGATCTTCTGCTGGCTTTGCGTGAAAAGTGTAAGTAGAAGATAGTGAGATTGAGGAGAAAGCAAAATTACAGTCTCTCCACGTGTGCAGAATTGTAGTAGGAGTTTGATTTTACATGCCATGCTTGCTGCCACATGGCAAAGCTAGCTAATCTGACCTTCCTTACCAATGTTGGCAGAAACAGAGTGTGGATTATACCTAATTCGAGTTGATTTCAGTATCACTATGTCGGTCAGAATGGTTAGTCCCTTGCAAAATAACGGAAAACTGTATATAACACAACAAAATTATAACAGAAACAAAAGGTGCATGGAGTCAAAAGATTCTCATAGTATCCTTGTAGAAAACAAGAAGATTCAACTTGTAAACGAGTAAAAGTAAACAAGCATTGTACCAATGAAAAAAAAAAAGTCATGTTACGTTGAATAAAATAATGAACAAATAAGTAAATTCTCCACCAACCTTCAGTTGTCCGAGTAATGCTTTCCCTATATATCGGAGTCTACATCCACATGAGCAGATAGCTAGGTTTAGTAATTCATCCACACCCTTTGATCCCATTATTTGACATGTAAAGACACAAGTAAGTCACACACACAAAGATACAATAACAGAGAAGAATTACATAGATGCAATGAACATGTAGGAATCAGAGACGTCGGGAGAGAAACAATATTTACTAAATGATTCCGTTGGCCTGCTGTAAACACCATGGTCTCTTAGTGCCCCTGTCAAGCCAATTTTCGAGAATCACATGCCCTGGTGATAGCGGGCACGACTGTTTTCAATGGCAACTGAGTTTGTATCCTTGGCGCGTCTTGGTGTGGCTAGTTCCGCTGTTAGTAAACTTGTGTTATCTTTGTCGTCCTTTCATCTATACGTTGTTATGTCCATTCGATTACTCAAGAGAGAAATAGATCTTGTAAGAGCTTCAAGTCATATCAAAGAGAAGAAAAGATACTTCGCAAATTGTGTGAGTTTGTTAGTGAGTACATGTTACCATCAACTGTGAATGTGATGGATCGATTAGCCAAGGAGTTACGCGCGAATGTTGAGTTTGGACATGTAGCAAGTTGTAGTTCACACACATCCTTTTTTGTCGGTTGGCCAGCTCCATTTCTGGATTAATTTGACTGAATATCAATACCACCTCGAGCCTTAAGTCCTTAACTACCCTGCCAATAATTTACTTAGCTATGCAGACAACAAAAGCTTATCCAAATTATCAAACTGAAATGGGTCGCTTTCTCCTCGGTAGATAGGTCGGATTTGAGGTGACGCATTGATGGTGACGCGGTCATTCAGTAGAGTATATGTAGATCATTGAGTGAGTGTGCGGTCTGACTGTATCAGGCACGCGCTGGTCGCAGGAACAATGCGAGGAAGTTCAATATCGACAAAAAAAGGGTTTCCCTGGCTTTATATTATAAAGTAAACATCACCGATTATAATCGAAGCCAATACAAACACACACCAGACACCGAAGGCAAGATACAATGATGAGGACGAGGCACCGACAAACCACCCTAAAGATGACGTAGATGGGAAGACAAGGCCCTGCCGCCACCTACGTCGGCTGGGCTTCGCCCGACGACATCCCAGGCGGCGGCGAGGGAGCAGGGGGGCGGAGGGGAAGGGGACGAGGCGGCGGCTAGGGTTCCCTCGCCCGCTCGCGGGAGCGGCACGGGGTGAAGGGAGGAAGTGGGACTTGTGTGTAGTTGCGATCACTGCTTCACCATCTTCTTAGAAGTTCAGTATCTGCCTCTAATGTATTAATTGAAAAAATTAGGTCATTTTCAGGGTATATAAATATGTTACTGCAACTGTAACTGTATTAAAATCGTATTTGATGGTATTCTGGGCCTTTTTTGTCTTTTAATTTTGTGCCAAAATAGGAGCCTGAGCTTGGCCCCAACGATAACTGTTCCAATATGAACCGTTCTTATACTTTTCCCCATTTCGCACTGAGTCGTAGGTTCAGTTCCTGACACCTAGACCTTCCAAGGTTGAGGCCTGAATTAATGCGCTGTTACGAAATTTATAAAATCACAAAAAGGTGTTTGACCGAAAAATCAGTACACAAGTTAAAGAATACCAAATCCGATGGTGGCGTGCATTTTGACATCACGTGACGCTACGAATCAGGTTAGATCAAGCGGGGAGTCCTGGTGGGTTCCACGTCCACACGCGCTGGCATGGAGACAGTCAGACATAGTAGACTATAGACTCCATCGAGCCCACACAGACACGGCACACTACGGGACT
Organism: Secale cereale; assembly: GCA_902687465.1. Lineage (NCBI taxonomy): Eukaryota > Viridiplantae > Streptophyta > Magnoliopsida > Poales > Poaceae > Secale > Secale cereale. The sequence continues at coordinate 764,288,990 of LR738712.1, forward strand.
CGCGGGCTATGCCTACAACCATGGGCCGTCGGCATAGGTCTTTTGCCGTCGGCATAGATCTATGCCGACGGCTGCAGTCGGCATAGGGCCGTCGGCATAGATCACGTCAGCGTAGTCTTGTCAGACCGTCGGTGTAGTTTAGCCGTCGGCATAGGAGCCTATGTCGTCGGCCGCTATTCGACCGTCGGCATAGTTTAGCCGTCGGCATTGTATTTCGCCTGACGGCAACGGACGACGCCGTCAAAAGTGGTGACGAAACACGGGACGACACGTGGCAGGGATATGCCGACGGCCAAGCCGTCGGCATAGGTGAAAACTATGCCGACGGCTTGGCCGTCGGCATATCCCTGCCACGTGTCGTCCCGTGGTGCTTCCTCGTGGCGCAACTATGCCTACGGCAAACTATGCCGACGGCTTTGCCGTAGGCATAGCCTGCCACGTGGCGTCACCTGGTTCTTTCTAGCGGCAAGGCTATGCCTATGGCCAAGCCGTCGGCATAGATTGAAATATATGCCGACGGCTCTCCGTAGGCATAGCCTGCCACGTGGTGCGCCCTGGGAAGTCCTGGGCTCATCTATGCCGACAGCTTTGCTGTAGGCATAGTTTTTTTTCCTGTTTTTCCTTTTTCAATTTATTTGACAGCATTTCAAAGCAGAATAATATGGCCATGTGCAGAAATATGACAGTTCATCATCTTAACATACTAAAGTTCATCATCATCATCTAAACATAGTCAAGTTCATCATCTAAAGATCATCACCGGCGAAAGTTCATGAACATAAAAGTAGTGCAAGACATGGAACATCATAAAAGTAGGAACATGAAAGGTATGTCACGACGGCCACATGCACGGGTATCATCATCGACATCATGCAAGACCACCACCGCCAAAACCACCACCTCCGCTAAAACCAGCACCGCCAAGACCACCTCCGTCAAAACCACCTCCGCCAAAACCACCACTCTGCCAGATCGGAGTCACTGGGGTCGAGGAAGCAGGAGTCGAGCCACCGGTCCCCTACATGTATGAGAGAAGATTCTAACGGTAAATATTGTTGGGGAACGTTGCATGGGAAACAAAAAATTTTCCTACGCTCACCAAGATCAATCTAGGAGATGCATCTACGAGGGGAGAGTTGGATCCACATACCCTTGTAGATCGCTAAGCGGAAGCGTTCAAGAACGCGGTTGATGGAGTCGTACTCGCCGCGATTCAGATCGCCGAAGATCCTAGCACCGAACGGACGGTGCCTCCGCGTTCTTCACACGTACAGCTCGGGGACGTCTCCTCCTTCTTGATCCAGCAAGGGGGAAGGAGAAGTTGACGGAGAATCCCAGCAGCACGACGGCGTGGTGGAGATGGTGGTGGAGGAATTCCAGCAGGGCTTCGCCAAGCGCTGAAAACTGGAAGAAGATACTCGTGGGAGAGGGAGGGCAGCGCCGAGGCACGAACGTGTGTGGCTGCCCTCCCTCTGCCTCTCTTTATATAGGGGGAGGAGAGGGGAGGGGGCGCCCCTAGGGTTCCCCCTAGGGGGCGGCGGCCAGGGCAGATGGGGGGGCGGCGGCCAGGGCTGCGGCCAGGGCTAGGGTTTCCCCCCCCCCCCCCCAGGCGCCTTGCCCCCCAAGCCAAGGCGTGCGGCTGCCCTAGGGGGGAACCAGCCCCCGTGCGCAGGTGGGAGGGCCCAAGGGGGGGCGCACAGCCCCATGAGGGCTGTTGCGTCTCCCACTTATGGCCCATAGGGCCCGCAACTCTTGCCGGGACCCCCCAAAACCACTTTCGGTCATCCGACGACTCCCCGATGCTCCCCGGAACACTTCCGGACTCCGATCGCTCTCATCCTATATATCAATCTTCGTCCCCGGACCATTCCGGAGACCCTCGTCACGTCCGGGATCTCATCCGGGACTCCGAACAGCCTTCGGCAACCATGCACTGTTCTCACTAACAACCCTAGCGTCACCGAATCTTAAGTGTGTAGACCCTGCGGGTTCGGAAACTATGCAGACATGACCGAGACACTCCCAGGTCAATAACCAATAGCGGGATCTGAATACCCATATTGGCTCCCACACGTTCCTCGATGATCTCATTGGATGAACCACGATGTCAAGGATTCAGGCAATCCCGTATACAGTTCCCTTTGTCTCGTCGGTATGTTACTTGCCCGAGATTCGATCGTCGGTATCTCTATACCTAGTTCAATCTCGTTACCGGCAAGTCTCTTTACTCGTTCCGTAATACATAATCCCGTGACCAACTACTTAGTCACTTTGAGCTCATTGAGATGACGTATTACCGAGTGGGCCCGGAGATACCTCTCCGTCACACGGAGTGACAAATCCCAGTCTCGATCCATGTCAAACCAACAGACACCTTCGGAGATACCTGTAGAGTACCTTTATAGTCACCCAGTTACGTTGCGACGTTTGGCACACACAAGGCACTCCTACGGTGTCAGTGAGTTACATGATCTCATGGTCATAGGAACTTATACTTGACATGCAGAAAACTATAGCGATAACTGACACGATCAAAAGCTATGTTTAACGTTTGGGTCTCGTCCATCACATCATTCTCCTAATGATGTGATCCCGTTATCAAATGACAACTCATGTCTATGACCTGGAAACCGCGGTCATCTTTGATCAACGAGCTAGTCCTGAAGAGGCTCACTAGGGACACAAAGTTTGTCTATTTATCCACACATGTATTTAAGTTTCCAATCAATACAATTATAGCATGGATAATAAACGATTATCATGAACAAGGAAATATAATAATAACTCTTTTATTATTGCCTCTAGGGCATATTTCCAACAGTCTCCCACTTGCACTAGAGTCAATAATCTAGCATTACAAGGTAATGAATCTAACACCCATAGAGTCTTGGTGTTGATCATGCTTAGCCCGTGGAAGAGGCTTAGTCAACGGATCTGCAACATTCAAATCCGTGTGTACTTTGCAAATGCTTATGTCCTCCTCCTTGACTGAATCACGGATGGAATTGAAGCGTCGCTTTATGTGTCTGGTCCTCTTGTGAAACCTTGGTTCCTTGGCTAGAGCAATGGCACCAGTGTTGTCACAAAACAGAGTCATTGGGTTTAATGCACTAGGCACAACTCCAAGATCTGTCATGAACTCCTTCATCCAGACACCTTCCTTTGCCGCCTCCGAGGCAGCTATGTACTCCGCTTCGCATGTAGAATCGGCTACCACGCTTTGCTTGGAACTGCACCAGCTTACCGCTCCCCCGTTGAGAATATATACGTATCCGGTTTGAGACTTAGAGTCATCCGGATCAGTGTCAAAGCTTGCATCGACGTAACCCTTTACGACGAGCTCTTGATCACCTCCATAAACGAGAAACATCTCCTTAGTCCTTTTCAGGTACTTTAGGATATTCTTGACCGCTGTCTAGTGATCCATACCAGGATTACTTTGAAACCTTCCGGCCATACTTATGGCAAGGCTGACATCTGGTCTTGTGCACAGCATTGCATACATGATAGAGCCTATGGCTGAAGCATAGGGGACGACACTCATCTTTTCTCTATCTTCCGCATCCACTGGGCATTGAGTCTTACTCAACTTTGTACCTTGCAATACCGGCAAGAACCCCTTCTTGGATTGATCCATTTTGAACTTCTTCAAAACTTTATCAAGGTATGTACTTTGTGAAAGTCCTATCAAGCGTCTCGATCTATCTCTATAGATCTTGATGCCCAATATGAAAGCAGCTTCACCGAGGTCCTTCATCGAAAAACTCTTGTTCAAATACCCCTTCACGCTATCCAAAAATTCTATATTGTTTCCAATTAGCAATATGTCATCCACATATAATATTAGAAACGCTATAGAGCTCCCAATCACTTTCTTGTAAATACAAGCTTCTCCATAAACTTGTACAAACCCAAACGCTTTGATCACCTCATCAAAGCGAAGATTCCAACTCCGAGACGCTTGCACCAGTCCATAAATGGAACGCTGGAGTTTGCAAACTTTGTCAGCATTCTCTGGATCGACAAAACCTTCCGGTTGTATCATATACAACTCTTCCTTAAGAAAACCGTTAAGGAACGCCGTTTTGACATCCATCTGCCAAATTTCATAATCGAAATATGCAGCTATTGCTAACATGATTCGGACGGATTTAAGCATCGCTACGGGTGAGAAAGTCTCATCGTAGTCAACTCCTTGAACTTGTGAAAAACCCTTTGCCACAAGTCGAGCTTTATACACGGTGACATTACCGTCAGCGTCCGTCTTCCTCTTAAAAATCCATTTATTCTGAATGGCCTTCCGCCCTTCAGGTAATACTTCCAAAGTCCATACTTTGTTTTCATACATGGATCCCATCTCGGATTTCATGGCCTCTAACCATTTGTCGGAATCCGGGCCCACCATCGCTTCTCCATAGCTCGTAGGTTCACTGTTGTCCAACAACATGACCTCCAAGACAGGGTTACCAAACCACTCAGGTGCAGTGCGTACCCTTGTCGACCTACGAGGTTCGGTAGTAACTTGATCAGAAGCTTCTTGATCATCATCATTGGCTTCTTCTTCAACCGCTGCAGGCTCCACAAAAACATCTTTCTGTGATGCGCTACTCTCTGGTTGAAGCAGAGGTTCAATAACCTCATCAAGTTCTACCTTCCTCCCACTCAATTCTTTCGAGAGAAACTCTTTCTCGAGAAAGGACCCGTTCTTAGCGACAAACACTTTGCCCTCGGATCTGAGATAGAAGGTGTACCCAACTGTCTCTTTTGGGTATCCTATGAAGACACATTTGTCCGCTTTGGGTTCGAGCTTTTCTGGCTGAAGCCTTTTGACATAAGCATCGCAACCCCAAACTTTGAGAAAAGACAACTTAGGTTTCTTACCAAACCATAGTTCATACGGTGTTGTCTCAACGGACTTAGATGGAGCCCTATTTAAAGTGAATGCAGCTGTCTCTAACGCATATCCCCAGAACGATAGTGGCAAATCGGCAAGAGACATCATAGAACGCACCATATCTAATAGGGTTCGATTACGACGTTCGGACACACCATTACGCTGTGGTGTTCCAGGTGGCGTCAACTGTGAAACAATTCCACATTTTCTTAAGTGATTGCCAAACTCATAACTCAGATATTCTCCCCCTCGATCAGATCGTAGGAACTTGATCTTCTTGTTACGATGATTCTCAACTTCACTCTGAAATTGCTTGAACTTTTCAAACGTTTCTGACTTATGCTTCATTAAGTAAATATACCCATATCTACTTAAGTCGTCAGTGAAGGTGAGAAAATAACGATATCCACCGCGCGCCGTGACACTCATCGGGCCACACACATCAGTTTGTATGATTTCCAATAAGTCACTTGCTCGTTCCATTGTTCCTGAAAACGGGGTCTTAGTCATCTTGCCCATGAGGCACGGCTCGCATGTGTCAAGTGATTCAAAATCAAGAGACTCCAAAAGTCCATCAGCATGGAGCTTCCTCATGCGTTTTACGCCGATATGACCCAGACGGCAGTGCCACAAGAAAGTGGTACTATCATTATCAACTCTACATCTTTTGGCATCAATGTTATGAACATGTGTATCATCACTATCGAGATTCAATAAGAATAAACCCCCTACTTCGGGTGCATGACCATAAAAGATATTACCCATATAAATAGAACAACCTTTATTCTCTGATTTAAATGAGTAACCGTCTCGCAATAAACAAGATCCAGATATAATGTTCATGCTCAACGCAGGCACTAAATAACAATTATTCAGGTTCATAACTAATCCCGATGGTAATCGAAGAGCGAGCGTGCCGACGGCGATCACATCAACCTTGGAACCATTCCCCACGCGCATCGTCACTTCGTCCTTCGCCAGCCTCCGTTTATTCCGTAGTTCCTGTTTAGAGTTGCAAATGTGAGCAACCGAACCGGGATCAAATACCCAGGCACTACAACGAGAGTTGGTAAGGTACACATCAATAACATGTATATCACATATACCTTGCTTGTTGTTGTTGTTGGCCCCCTTCTTGTCTGCCAGATACTTGGGGCAGTTCCGCTTCCAGTGGCCGTTCCCCTTGCAATAGAAACACTCAGTCTCTGGCTTGGGCCCAGCCTTGGGTTTCTTCACTGGATGAGCAACTGCCTTGCCACCCTTCTTAGAGTTACCCTTCTTGCCCTTGCCATTTTTCTTGAAACTGGTAGTTTTATTGACCATCAACACTTGATACTCCTTCTGGATGTCTGCCTCAGCGACTTTCAGCATTGAAAACAGCTCGGCGATGGATTTGTTCATCCCTTGCATGTTATACTGCTGCACGAAGCTCTTGTAGCTAGGTGGGAGTGACTGGAGAATTCTGTCAATGATAGCCTCCTCCGGGAACACAAGTCCCAGATTAGCTATGCGGGTATAGTACCCAGACATCTTCAGCAAGTGCTCACTGACAGACGAATTCTCCTCCATCTTGCAAGCAAAGAATTTATCGGTGGTCTCATACCTCTCGATCTTAGCATTCTTTTCAAAGATGAACTTCAACTCCTGGAACATCTCATATGCTCCATGACGTTCAAAACGCCTTTGAAGTCCTCCTTCCAAGCTATACAACATGGCACACTGCACTACTGAGTAGTCATCCGAACGCGACTGCCAGGCGTTCATAACGTCCACAGAGGCCGGAGCGGGGGGTTCACCTAGCGGTGCACTTAGGACATAAACCTTTTGGGCAGCTGTGAGGATGATCCTCAGATTGCGGAGCCAGTCCACAAAGTTGCTCCCATCATCTTTCAGCTTAGTTTTCTCTAGGAACGCATTAAAATTCAGGGGAGCTACTGCGCGAGCCATCTACAACAAAAGATTTGCAAAGACATCTTAGACTATTGTTCATGATAAGTGAGTTTTTAACTAATCAAAATTACTTATAACTCCCACTCAAATTGACATCCCTCTGGTCATCCGAGCGTGACATGATCCAAATCCACCAACCCAAGTCCGATCATCACGTGAGATGAGGTGGTGTCAATGGTGAACATCTTCATGTTGATCATATCTACTATATGACTCATGTTCGACCTTTCGGTCTTCCGTGTTCCGAGGCCATGTATGTACATGCTAGGCTCGTCAAGTCTAACCCGAGTGTTCTGCATGTGCAAAGCTGGCTTGCACCCGTTGTATGCGAACGTAGAGTCTATCACACCCGATCATCACGTGGTGCTTCGAAACGACGAACCTTCGCAACGGCGCACACTCGGGGGGAACACAATTTTTATCTTGAAATTTTAGTGAGGGATCATCTTATAATGCTACCGTCGTCCTAAGCAAAATAAGATGCATAAAAGGATTAACATCACATGCAAATCATAAGTGACATGATATGGCCATCAACTCGTGCTTTTGATCTCCATCTCCAAAGCACCGGCATGATCTCCATCGTCACCGGCGTAACACCATGATCTCCATCATCATGATCTCCATCATCGTGTCGCCTTCGGGGTTGTCGTGCGCCCACCATGCTCTTACTACTATTGCTACCGTTTAGCGATAAAGTAAAGCATTACATAGCGCTTAATGATTGACACGCAGGTCATACAAAAATTAAAGACAACCCTATGGCTCCTGCCGGTTGCCGTATACATCGACATGCAAGTCGATATTAACTATTACAACATGATCATCTCATACATCAAATATATCTCATCATGTCATTGGCCATATCATATCACATACATACCCTGCAATAACAAGTTAGACGTCCTCTAATTTGTTGTTGCATGTTTTACGTGGCTGCTATGGGTATCTAGCAAGAACGCTTCTTACCTACGCAAAGCCACAACGGTGATATTTAAGTTGCTATTTAACCTTCTACAAGGACCGCCTTTGTCTATTCCGATTCAACTAAGATAGGAGAGACAGACACCCGCCAGCCATCTTATGCAACAAAAGTCGCATGTCTGTCGATGGAACCGGTCTCATGTACGTGGACATGTAAAGTTGGTCCGGGCCGCTTCATCCCATAATACCGCTGAATCAAGAAAGACCAAGGAGGGAAGCAATCTAAACATCAACGCCCACAAACCCTTTTGTGTTCTACTCGTGAAAGCATCTACGCAAGAACCTAGCTCTGATACCACTGTTGGGGAACGTTGCATGGGAAACAAAAAAATTTCCTACGCTCACCAAGATCAATCTAGGAGATGCATCTACGAGGGGAGAGTTGGATCCACATACCCTTGTAGATCGCTAAGCGGAAGCGTTCAAGAACGCGGTTGATGGAGTCGTACTCGCCGCGATTCAGATCGCCGAAGATCCTAGCACCGAACGGACGGTGCCTCCGCGTTCTTCACACGTACAGCTTGGGGACGTCTCCTCCTTCTTGATCCAGCAAGGGGGAAGGAGAAGTTTACGGAGAATCCCAGCAGCACGACGGCGTGGTGGAGATGGTGGTGGAGGAATTCCAGCAGGGCTTCGCCAAGCGCTGAAAACTGGAAGAAGATACTCATGGGAGAGGGAGGGCAGCGCCGAGGCACGAACGTGTGTGGCTGCCCTCCCTCTGCCTCTCTTTATATAGGGGGAGGAGAGGGGAGGGGGCGCCCCTAGGGTTCCCCCTAGGGGGCGGCGGCCAGGGCAGAT
>LR738712.1:764305001-764319335 GCA_902687465.1 Secale cereale
ACTTCAACCATACAGAGCCGAGCTTTGGCAGAATTCATTGCTGAGTGGACCCCAACGCCAGAAGATGAAGTTCAAGAAGCAAGTGTACCCGTACAAGAAGCTACAAGTGAATGGGTAATGTATTTTGATGGTGCCTTCTCATTGCAAGGCGCCGGTGCTGGCGTGGTACTCATCGCGCCCACCGGAGAACACCTCAAATATGTTATCCAGATGCACTTTCCCAGGGAGCAGGCGACAAACAACACCGCAGAATATGAAGGCTTGCTTGCCGGCCTCAGGATTGCGGCCGAACTTGGGATCAGGAAGCTGATTGTGCGGGGCGATTCTCAGTTGGTGGTCCGACAAGTCAACAAGAGCTATCAGAGCCCTTTGATGGAAGCTTATGTCGATGAAGTGAGAAAGCTTGAAGAGCACTTTGAAGGTCTGCAAATGGAGCACATCCCGAGAGCTCAAAATGAGATTGCAGATGGCCTTTCAAAGTGCGCCGCAATGAAGTTACCTGTGGAACCAGGGACCTTTTTGCTCAAGCTAACTCAACCATCAGTTACACCATCAATTGGACAGTCCAAGAAGAGAAAGTTGGTCTCCGGCGACTACTTGCCGGCGGATCTTCCTGAACCCGCCGCCAAGGTTCCCAGGGTCAACGACAACGCTGAGGAACAGTTTGCTCCTGCGAGCCCTCGGGCTTGTACAGTTGAAGCAAGTGTTCCCGACAAGCCTCGCCCCGGCGAGCTTGCCGGGGGACCGTCAGCTCCGACAGGACCAGAGGTCTTTGCCGTAGAAGCTGGGGTTCCCGCAGCGGCCCTCGAGCCTTTAGTCCTTGCCGTCGAGCCCCGGGCTCCGGCATGGGCACAGCAGATCGTCCGTTTTCTGCAAACTGGAGAACTTCCCGACGACCCTCAAGAGATAGAGAAGATAACCAGGCAGTCAAGTATGTATCAGTTTGTGGATAACGAGCTGTACAGAAGAAGACTCAATGGTGTCAGGTTGAAGTGCATCTCCAGGGAAGATGGACAGAAGCTGTTGGCAGAAATACACGGAGGCATATGCGGCCACCACATTGGCGCAAGGGCACTTGCCGGGAAAGCTTTCCGGCAAGGGTTCTTTTGGCAAGAAGCCCTCCAAGATGCAACTGCACTAGTAACCAAGTGTGAAGCGTGCCAGTTCCATGCAAAGCAAATTCATCAGCCAGCTCAAGCTCTCCAAACAATCCCTTTGTCATGGCCCTTCTCGGTCTGGGGGCTCGATATCCTCGGCCCTTTCCCTCGCGCTGTCGGGGGCTTTGAGTACTTGTACGTTGCAATCGATAAGTTCACAAAGTGGCCGGAAGTGGAGCCAGTGAGAAAGGTGACAGCACAGTCAGCGGTCAGGTTCTTCAGGTCGATTGTTTGCCGTTTCGGGATCCCTAACAGGATCATCACCGACAACGGTACGCAATTCACTAGTCGCACCTTCATGCAGTACGTCCAAGACCTTGGCGCCAAGGTCTGTTTCGCTTCTGTTGCTCACCCGAGGAGCAACGGCCAAGCGGAGAGGGCAAATGTTGAAGTGCTGCGCGGACTCAAGACAAGGACCTTTGACAGGCTGCGCAAGTGCGGAAAGAATTGGATAGAGGAGCTCCCGGCGGCTCTTTGGTCAATCAGAACGACACCAAATCGAGCCACCGGACAGACACCTTTTGCTCTAGTCTATGGAGCAGAAGCAGTTCTCCCCACGGAACTCGTATACGGATCTCCTCGAGTGCTCGCTTATGATGAGCTCGAGCAAGAGCAACTGCGGCAAGATGACGCATTGCTCCTTGAGGAGGGACGTCTCCAGGCTGCTGTACGAGCTGCTCGATACCTGCAAGCTTTGCGCCGCTACCATAGCCGCAAAGTCAAGGCCAGGAGTCTCGAGGAAGGCGACCTTGTTCTTCGGCGTGTTCAGTCCGCCAAGAATTCCAACAAGTTGACGCCAAAGTGGGAAGGCCCTTATCGGGTGAGACAAGTTACGAGGCCCGGCGCTGTCCGCCTCGAGACCGAAGAAGGCTTACCGGTGAGCAACTCCTGGAACATAGAGCATCTTCGCAAGTTTCACCCCTAAGGCGCGGTTGCCGTGATCCGCTCCGGCAACCACCTTTTGTACAAGCCTTGCCGCTGTTGCATGTAACCCTTTGTACAAAGCCGGGCGCAGACCCCGTGCATCAGTAAAGATTTCGTGTTTTCACATCGATTGCCTTTCGCATGCTTCTCTTTGCTATTTGCATGTTTTATTTGGCATTTGATGCAACACTTAGACATTCGGTAAGCGCTATTACGCCGAAAGGCAATATGCTTGTTTCCCTCTCCTTTTCCTTTTTCACTTAAGCAGAAGGAACGTTCCTCGCGCACAAGTTTGCCGGGGGGGAAGGAGATGGAGGAGGAACTAAGTGCCGTTCAAGTAAGAAGAGCCTTACCGGAAAGCGGACAACATGAGCAAGCAGCATATGAAAGATAAGTTGTTAGAAGTTGACCAGTTCAAATTTTAAATTTTGGTTGTCTTCCTTGAACGATCACACTTTGTATGGAAAACCTGTGCGCGGAGGAACCTACCCGTGGCTTGCCGCACCCTTATCTTGTCTTCGAGTCCACTCAACGATTTAAGTGAGCTGCGACAAGTGTCGCGCCCTTGCTTCGTTTCCGAGTACACTCAGCAAGCTAAGTGCGTTGCGACTTGCTGCGGCGAGGTTGCTTGCCGGCGAGGACCTTTGCCAGCAGGCTGCTCAGGGTCCAGCGCTCAGCGCTCGCGGCAAGGGCCCCTTGCCGGCAAGCTCCCCGGGAGCGTAGGGTGACAAACATACAAAGTCAAAGATGGGAACAAGGAAGATAACATTGCACTGATTGATTGAAGTAAAGCAAATATCTTACAAGGATAACTTGTCGCAATGGACTAATGAGTTCATAACATAACGTGCAGCAACAAAAAGATAAAGATAAATGGGGCCCTAGTCTACGCGGTCGCCCTCCTTCCTGCCAAGCTTTGCCACCTTGGCGATGATATGGCCGACCTGCTCCTTCAGGGCCTCCGTGTTTGCATCCGCCGGCAAGCTGCGAAGAACGTTCGTGAGGTTGATCCCCGGGTTGCGGAACACGATCTTCGTCAAGACCCGCTCCAGAGTTCCTGCGCAGAGACGGCGCGACTCCTCGGCCAGCTGCGCGGGGATACGGTTCCGGAGACCTGCAAGGGCTGGAGCGACGCCTCTGAAGAAGAGGCTGAGCTTGGCGCTGTGCGGGAGATCTGGATCCGGCGAGTAGATAAGATGTTCGACCTTCAAAGCAAGCAACTCCTGGTCAATGTTGGACGCAGAAGAAACCAGCTCTTCGGTCCACACCTCGATAGTCTGCCGGAAGAGCTCGGAGGCCTTGTTGACGCTCTCCATCAAGGTTCGCTCCTTGCGGAGCTCATCCTTCAGCTTTGCCTCCTGGGCCCGGGCAGCATCAAGCGATTCCTTCAGGGTGGTGACCTTCAGCTCCAAGTCTTCAATGGAATCCTTGGCGGCCTTCAGCTCGTCACCCCTCTGGGACAAACTCACCTGGAGCTCTGAGTTGGTGTGAGCGTCCTTCTCGCGCTCCAGGATGAGCGCGGCAACCTTCTCGGCGCTCACCTTCACCGCCTTCTCCAGTTGTTCAACCTTGGCGGCAAGCTCCTTCTTGGCGTCTTCCGCGGCAGCAGCAGCGGCTTTCGCCTCCTTCAGCTCCCCGCCAAGGGCAGCCTCGCGAGCGGCAAGGTCCTCCTCATGGGAGTCGAGATCCACCTTCCGCTGCGCGAGCTCTCCTTCTCGCCGGGACATCTCCACCCCGGCGAGCCGTTGCTGTTCTTCAGCCTCGGCTTTCTCCAAAAGCCACTCTTGATATTCACCGGCGAGACGCTCGCGCTCCTCCGCCACCTCGCGGAGGCCCGCCTTGTGGGCAGCGCTGAGCTCCGCCGCACGCTTCTCCATTTCGGCGGCGGCCTGGGCAGCAAGGGCTTCCCGGGAGGCAAGCTTCGCCTGCCTAGCCCGGTAAAGGGCCAGGAGTTGGTGGAGAAGCTTCTCCTCCTCGGGCCCATCTCCTTCGCCGGGCGCCTCGACGACTGTCAGACCCGCGGAGGCGAGGACTTCTCCGTCAAACGCCTCGCCCTCCGCGGGAGCTCTTGATGAAGACCCCCAAGGCACTTGGATAAAGACGCCATTGGGGGCACGAAGATAGTACGCCTGCTTCTCGCCGGTGGAGGGGCCGGCGGCCGGTGTAGCATCCGGTGCTCCCGCCACCTCCGGGTCGGCGGTGCGGTCGCCGTCCCCCTCCCCGGTCGCGGCGTCAGCGGCCGGAGTGGCCTCCTGCGCGGCCGGCTCGGTGGCCTCGGTCGCCTCCTCGGTGGCCTCGGCCATCTCCACGACGACGGGAACGTCATCGCCGCCGCCCTGCGCGCCCTCCTCATCCTCGATATTGATGACCTCGGTCTCCATCGGCGCGGGAGGAGGAGGAGGAAGATCTAGGAGAAGAAGAAAAAGAAGTTCAAAATCAAGCAAAGATCCAAAAAGAAGCGAAGTCAAGAAAACCAAGTACAGAACGTACCTTGGCGGACGTCCTCTGCGGCGGGCTCCCTTGCCGGGGAGCTCGGCCTTGGCGGAGTGGCCGTCCTCGCCGGGCTGCTCGCCCTTGGCGGGGTACTCTGCTTTGGCGGAGTACCCGCCCTTGGCGGAGCGCTCTCCCTTGCCGGAGAGTTTTGCCTTGCCGGGGACGGCGGGGCCTGCGGCTCCTCGGTGACGGTCTCCGGGCGCTCTTCCCGCTGCGGCTCCACCTCTGCACAAGAGAAGATAGAAGAACCAAGACATTCAAAAAAAAAAAAGAGAGATCAAAGCCCTAAGCGCGCCCCGACGAGCAAAAACAGTAAACCTCTAACTTACGCTGGGGGCTGCGCTGGGGGCTGCTCCCCGGAGCGGCACTCGGGTCCGGCAAGCTCGGCTCCGGTGCGATCCCTGCTTCCGCGACGGATGGGTCTTCTACGACCTCAACTGTGGGCACCCTGACCCTCTTCGCGCGCTGCTCCAAGGTCCTGCAATCACAAGCAACAAGCAAAGTCAAGCGTCAGCAACAATCGAGATATAAAAATCAAGAAGGAGTAAGGTCTCGGGTCCTTACTCTTGGTCCTCCTCGTCGTCCTCGCTCAGCGCGGAAAAGTCAAACTCCACGGTGGGCGCGTCGGCGCGAGGAGCGGAGGATGAAGATTCCCTCGCGCGTTTCGGAGCCACCGGGGCTGGGGGCTGCGTAGGCCCAGCCCCTGTGGTGGCCGGCGCCCGAGAAGTGGGCGGAGCAGCTGCTCCGCTCCGAGAAGATCCTTGCCGGCTCGGTGCCGGCCTGCGGGACGCCTCCGTCGTGGTCCGCGCGCGCGGGGCCTCTGCCGTGGCCGGCACGCCGGTCGCCTTTGGCACGGCTTGGCTCGGCCGAGGAGCTGCCCGGCGAGCTGGCTGTTGCCGGGGCGCTCGCGCCTGCTCCCCCGTCGCCGCCTTGCGGAGACGCTTCAATGGGGACTGCTTCGGGCTCGCCGGGGGCGGGGAGCTCTCCGACGAGGAGAGGTCGTCGGCGTAGAGCTCGGTGGATCCGCCGGTGTCTTCCTCCTCCCCCTCCTCTCCCTCGGCCAGTTCGCTGGCCCCAGCGCCTTGCACTGCGGGCCCCTTCCCCTTGGTGGCCCCGCTTCGTCCGGCGCCTTCGCTCCTCGCGGCACCCCTGCTTCCTCCGGCTGCGCCCTCCATTGCTGCGGCCTCCGTCGCGATCCCATTGATCCCGGAGTGCCTCAGCGAGGGGACCCCGGCGAGCGCGTCGGGAGGGAGCTCTAGCAGCCTGCGAATCTCCTCCTTATCCGCCTGGCTGGAGGCATCCGCGGCTTCCGCCTCCGCGGGTGTGTATCCAAAGTTTCCTGCCGCCGCGGCTGCGGCGACTTCTTCAGCGCGAGAAGCCATGTAAGCAATCTCTTGGTCGGTGGTGGCCCGCGTGTGCAGCTTGAGATCGTCCGTCTTCTCCAACACCTCCGCAAGGTTGTCGTAGAACTCGAGGACGTCGATAGGCTTGGGCGCAATCCACGTGCGCTCCAATCCATGAGAGTCGCACGCGGGCATCATAGCGACAAGGCGATCCCGGGCGCTGCTGGCGCAGAGCGGCACCACTCCCCGGGGAGCGCGGAAGTACTCGGGGTGTGCCGGGTCGAACTTGAAAAGTTCCCTGACCATACCCCGCAGCTCGAGTGTTGTGAAGTTAAAATTGAGGCCGGGGCGCAGCCTCATGATGTCTGCCGGGCCGCCGTATTGCCACGCCGGCCTTTTCCGGTCTTGGAGGGGGGCGATCCGGCGACGAAGAAAGTCCGCGCCCACTTCAGCGACAGACAGCGGTGCCATCCGAAGACGAAGGATTCTGACGAGAGCGATATCCAGCTTGGAATCGTCGGAATCGAAATTACTCCAATCCCTGCCGCGCACGATGGGCGATGTGCGCGGCGCGGTGAAGTGTTGCGGCCGCTCCTCGACGACCCAGCACCACTCCGCGCGCCACTCTTCCCACTTGCCGCGGAGCTCCCCCGGCAAGTAGGCTGATTTCTTATTCAGCCTAAACACCCAAGAGATTCCTCCGGAGAGGGGGGCGTCGGCCTCTACTCTGGGGATGAAAAAGTGCCTAAAGAGAGCTACGTTGGGCTGGATTCCTACGAAGTTTTCGCACATGTGTGCGAAAACGGACATGGTGAGGATGGCGTTGGGAGTGAAGTCGAGGAGGTGGAGGCCATAAGTATTCATGATGTCGCAGAAAAAGTTTGAGAAGGGAGGGCACAGACCGCAGTGGAAGAAGGCTGCGAAAAAGTAATACCCGCCGGGGTAGTGGTCCTTGGCGACGGCCGGGTAGACGCGCGTGCGGGGGTGCGCTGGGGTCTCCTTGGCCCAGAACAAATAATATTTGTTCCAAAGCTCCCGCACGCCGAGCTTCGGCGCGAAGACAATGTGCTCCTTCCGGTACGCGGCGAGCTTCGCCGCCTGATCTGACTTCTCCCGCTTGGACTTCTCCGACTTCGCCTTATCGGTCTTTGGGGCCATGGCGGACGCGGTGGAAGGAAGGGGACGAAGAGCTTGGTGGTGGCGGAGGAGTAGAGGCAAAGCGCAGAGGAATCTAAGGAAGAAGACGATGGCAATGAGTGCGCAGGGAGGGGAACCGCGCCGCTCTCTCTGCTTTTATGGGAGAGTGGGGGGCGTTTCGCCCTTCCCATTAAAGAAATCGTGGGCACGTCCCATCCCACGGCGCCGCAATCGACGCGTGCCGTTGCCGTGGGGTGCGGCGGATATGGAAGTGGATTCGGCGCGCCGCGGGCCGCGGGTGCCCGTGCACTGTTTTGGGCCTGGCCCAACAGCGCTAGGCACCGTGTGTGGCCCAGGCCCGGGGGCTCCTGTCGGTGTACTAAGGTAGGGGTACCCTAGTACCCCAACTTGTGCACGGGCAGCGGCAGCTCCCCGCGGCAGGGTTCACCACGCGCTTGCCGGAGACCTTCCTGCCCCTTATCTAGCCATTCAAAAACAAAGTATACAAGACAGAAGACCAAGACCCCGGCAATAGGAGCTTGCCGGGAAGGCCGTCCCAGGCTCGAGATTGCTTAACTAGCACGAGGCCCTGGCAAGAGGAGCTTGTCAGGACGAATAGAAGATTTTATCTTAGAAGACCCGGCAAGGGCTCGGGGAGCGGCAAGCTTCCGGGCCCGGGAAGGTCGAGATCCCCGGCAAGGTGCTTGCCGGGGGAGGTGCGCTGTGTGCCCGCGCTCCAGCTCATCGGCCCACGCGTCGCCCTGGGGCCACTCCAGGGACGCGTGGCGGATGGCTGTGCAGCCTGGGGGACACGGTGGCACTCCACGGCAGTGGATCCATCGCCGTGGCAGACGGAGACGCAACGGCGGGAGCTTTTGGGGTCGACGGCGACGGGCATTAAATGCCCTTGTCCCCCACTGTTAAAGTAGGTATAGACCACTGTTTCGTACTGTAGCTCCACTATTCCCGCACTGTTACAACTACCACCTCTTTTACATTTTTACCCCTTTCTCCTGCGTTGACACCTGTCGGTGACCCCTTGCACTATAAAAGGAGGCCCATGCACAACGTGGAGGGGGTTCGCAACTTAGATTACTCTCACGCACGGTGTAGCTGCTTCTTCAAGCTCCCGAGCGCTCAACTCAATACACAACCAAGCAGGAGTAGGGTTTTACGCATCCGTGCGGCCCGAACCTGGGTAAAACTGCCCGCGCGTCTGCCTCGATCTGCTCTTCGTGCTCCCTCCGCCCTCGTACCGCACAGACAAGGGGCTCCGGTCCCATAGGTGCTCGTGGCGGACAGTTTCCCCCGACAGCCTGCCACGTGGTGCGCCCTGGGAAGTCCTGGGCTCATCTATGCCGACAGCTTTGCTGTAGGCATAGTTTTTTTTCCTGTTTTTTCTTTTTCAATTTATTTGACAGCATTTCAAAGCAGAATAATATGGCCATGTGCAGAAATATGACAGTTCATCATCTTAACATACTAAAGTTCATCATCATCATCTAAACATAGTCAAGTTCATCATCTAAAGATCATCACCGGCGAAAGTTCATGAACATAAAAGTAGTGCAAGACATGTTACATCATAAAAGTAGGAACATGAAAGGTATGTCACGACGGCCACATGCACGGGTATCATCATCGACATCATGCAAGACCACCACCGCCAAAACCACCACCTCCGCTAAAACCAGCACCGCCAAGACCACCTCCGTCAAAACCACCTCCGCCAAAACCACCACTCTGCCAGATCGGAGTCACTGGGGTCGAGGAAGCAGGAGTCGAGCCACCGGTCCCCTACATGTATGAGAGAAGATTCTAACGGTAAATATGATATGATAGTGTTGAATGAAGCTTGAACTAGTTTGTCAGTAGTTAGGCAAATGTACTAACCGGACTATCACTGCCTAGTGCCACCCATTCATCGAACATGGGAATATGTGGGGGTTCTCCCGCAGGTGGTGGTGGTGGTCCCATTTGTGGTTGATCCGTGCGGTTACTCCAAGACGCCAACATAGCCTGTATGTTATTTAAAGAAGCAAACTAAAAGGTCGGAAGGAATAAAAGTGCAAAAATTTGGCTATGTTTTAAGAGGGCAAAACTAACCGCCATCATTTGACGGTTGTAATCATCATTTCCCATCACTCGTTGCAAGTACTCTCGCACCTCGAGATTCATATTGTCGACAAAGGCCTTATGTGCCTAAATAATTTATGTTGTTTCTAAGTGAGCAATGCTGAAAATAAACTGAGAATGCTAGAGATAAAAAAGATAAAGGGGAAGTACTTACAACATGCTGGCGGGCCAAGGGAGTCTGTGAACGCCCCGTACTCTCTAACTGGCTCGGTTTGCTAGCCCGAAGCCGTGTGTACGAGATCGAAGGAGTGATCAAGCCATCGAAACACGGATACCGGCCATGTGACTTCCCCTGGATGGCCACCACCGCCGTATCGTCGATCTGAGACTGGGCGACCTCAGCAACAGGAACATCAGGATGCAACCTCTGATAGTTCTGAGTGTAAGACTCCAGATGCTCCT
The DNA here is from genome assembly GCA_902687465.1 of Secale cereale. Taxonomy (NCBI): domain Eukaryota; kingdom Viridiplantae; phylum Streptophyta; class Magnoliopsida; order Poales; family Poaceae; genus Secale; species Secale cereale. The sequence goes on from LR738712.1 coordinate 764,314,594, forward strand.
CAGTCTTGCCATAGTACTGGCTCTCACCATCCTTGCGATCACTCCGCTCACGGGCCATCTTCCATGACTCCATGTCTGAGAGCGGCCTCTTCAACTTGTCCTCCTGCGCCGTCAAATAGAAGTTAGCCATACATAACAACATGACTGTAAAGAAGAACAAAAATGCATCATGCATATAGACATCATGCATATAGATATACCTTCATGCCCTTGAAGCCCCAGTGGTTCCTGTTTCCTTGGCCGTGTGTCTAGTCTTTTCCACGGTTAGCCCGGCCCTTGCTGCTCTTGGCAGCAAACTCTGCATTGTCGCCGAGCCACCTATCCACCAAACTCGCCCATCCGTCATGCTTTGCATAGCACCAACGAGGAACAACCTATGCAAAATTTGGAAGCATGACATGTGATCACGAAACATATAGTTGACTGCTTGAAACATTGAAAAGTCAATAATAGTTACCTTCATGAACTGCTCCCTGTTCAAGGTAAGCCGTTGCCTCTGTGCTTGAGTTTTGGTCATCTTTTGATGCAGGTAGATGTGGTAGTACTGCGAGACGGCAACCCAGCACACCTCGTACTGCAACTGACGAGCTGCCTTCTTCGCGGTCGCAAGCAAGACCACATCGGCTTGGGCCTTGTGCTCATCAAGAACTCTATAGAGTTGCTGCAATCATGCATAAAGCGGAAGCAAACAAGGCATGAGTTGAGTGATTCAATGATAAACTACGAACGAAACTTAAGACAAGTGATTCAGAAGAGAACTTACCCAAAATTTGGTGATCACGGACTTAGCGGCCGTCCCGTACTCTGCGTTGGTGCAAGTCTCGTAGTGGGCCCAGCTCGTGGCCAAAACCCGCAGCTGCGGCTCCCTGTCTGGCCGCGGGCAGAATAGGCCAGGCCAAAACTCCTTCAACAGGACAGTGATAAGGCCGTTCGGTGTACGGCCCTTTCCGTGAAGGTTCCAGTTACTGCAAAAGAATCAAAGGGTTGCCATGTGTACAATAAGAAAATGTTGTCATGTGTTGAAAGTATGACTGAGAGGCACTTACTCTGGCCCCGCAGGTTCAATGAGCCACTTGTGCACCTCGATAGAAGGTGCTGTAGGTAGTCCGGCATTACCACGCAGCCACCCCTTCGGAGCACCCGATGGCAAGTCACCCCACAACTCGGGGTCAACCTCCCCTCCACCCTCCTCGCCTTCCCCCTCGGCCTCTTCCTCCTCGACCTCCTCCTCTTCGACCTCCTCCTCCCCGGCCTCCTCCTCCTCACCCTCCTCCTCCTCGCCATCAGGAACATACTCCTCCTCCTCAGACTCAGAAGTTGCCTGAGTATAGGAGGGCATCGAAGAAGACCCTCCTATTTCGGACACGGCCCGGAGTTTTTTGCCTCGGCTGCCTCTCCCCCACCTCCTCCTCCTCTAGGAGCTCTCCCCCACCCCCTCCTCCTCTAGGAGCTCCTCCCCCTACCCCTTCACCTCCCTGTGAGGTGTCATCCTCGCGTAGTCGGGAGGGAACCTTGTGGGCTCGTCCACTCCGAGTAAGTCCTTTGAATTTACCGAGGAAACTGGCGCCGCTGGACTTGCCCATGATTAGCAAACCTGCATTGAGAAGAGAATAAACAATTAGTAAGGATATCAAATAATATTAATAACAGATGAGCACATTAAGCACATATTGTAATGAATTAAAAGAACTTACATCTTCTAGAACCCGTATGAATCATCGCTATTGTAATCTATTTGTCGACCGGTCTCATCATCACTATCACGCATATCTTCTTCATTGTCTGACGGAGGTGGAGGCTCTTCCTCATCGTCAGCATCTTCATTTAACTTTTCAAGCATAAGTATGCCTCTTTGATTCACAACTGCCTCACCATCAATTCGTGTGTCATTTGGGTCCAGGTCAACATAACCCAAGTCATCATCCTCGTTGTTTCGGGTCACGTCATCATGTTCCTCTTGAAAGAACACTCCCTCGTATGTCATGGGGTTTATGTTGTAGTAATCATCATCATTCGGGTCCGGTAGCTTACCATGTGGCGACACCTTGAACACAACTTCCCAACCCTTTAGGTACTCTTTCTGGCATGGGTAAGGCAGATAATATACTTGTGTGGCCTGGGTAGCAGCTATAAAGAGATCAGCTCCGGCATAGACGGTTGATGGTTTAACTTCAACTAAACCAACAGAAGGCGTATGTCTCAGACCCCTTTTTGGGGTCGAACCATCGGCATTTGAACACAGTGAGACTTAGGGGTTCACGACCACGTTTGAATGTAAGCTCGTATATTTTAGCTACCCTTCCGTAGTAATCTACTTTATTATCTCCTTCAGTGAAGACTCCGGTATTTATGGTTTTGGGATCAGGCCGACTGTTCTGGTGCTCCTCTGTATGGAAGCGATACCCATTCACATTATACTTTTGGCATGTCATGACGGCAGGGTCAAAACCCATGGAAACCCATCTCAATTCTTCGTCCATTGATTCGTTCAGATAATTTCCCTACAAGTTTAATTGAAATTATAGGGTGCATGAGTTTAATTGAAATAGGTAATAGGGAAGTTTGAACAATTACTTTCTCCATGAACCACGCAACAAATTTTTTCCTTCCATCAGCACCCATTCTGACATTCCCAGCCTCGGCTGCTTCCTCCGGGTACTCTATATCGAATGACTTCCATGCTTCACCTTCTGATGGATGTACAATTTTGTTTGGATTGTACCTTTTCCCTTCCTTGTGCCACTTCATCATTTTGGCAGACTCCTCGGTGATGAAAAGGCGCTGCAATCTTTTTATAAAATCAAGATACCGAAGAACCTTCACAAGGATTTTTAGCTGCCGCTTCAGACCATGCTTATCGACCACCTCAATATACCAAGAGGAACCGCACTTCCTACAGTAGTTGTCATCTGCATACTCATGCCTAAACAAAAGGCAATTCTTTGGACAATCATGTATTTTCTCATAGTCCATGGAGAGCGCCTTCATGATTTTCTTCATAGCATACATGGTTTTCGGTAGTTCATGGCCCTCAGGCAGGCTGTTAGCCCATACTCCCAGAAATGCTTCGAAGCAACCTCGGTTACAACCGTACTCAGCCTTGACTGCCATCAGTTGCGAGATGGCATCCAGCACAGACAGCTTGGCACCCTCATAGAGAGGTTTCTTTGACGAGGCCAAGATTTCCAGGAAGGCCTTTGCGGTTTCCTCCGGCTCCTCCGGTTCATTCGCTGAATGTGACGGAGGTGTCGGCTGTGTCGCAAAGACATCATCTAGCATGTCTCTAACCCCATCGTCCTCATAACCAGCGACGCGTTGTCGTATCACCTCCACTCTACCATGGTCCCTCTGGGCAAAGTTTATCGGCATATTAAAGCTGGGCATAAATCCATTCGTGCGAAGGTGCTTAGTCATCTCACTCTGATCTCTGCGGATACGTCTCTTACATCTGGCACACGGGCATTCTGGCACCATCCTCATTGGTCTACGGAATATCTCTTTCAAAAACACATCAGTTTTCTCGACCCACTCTGTTGTTACTTCATTCCGACGGAAAAAACCCACTATACATCCACTGATTATCTGCCATCTCTGCTTTATTGGAAGCCACACAACATAATTAAGGATTCATTTAAATTCATCACATCAATAGTTTATTTTTTAGGGTATGGACGAGAAACGACATTTAATCCACCTACATCTCTAATAGGTAAAGATGGGTCCTAATCCTACCCGAGAATGTGTAAACTGAGGACGTTGTCCATGCTCTACCCCATTCCGAGATGAAATTTCGGCAGCACCTCCCCGCTGTTCTCCAAATACACGTCTCGGCAAATTGTCTAGAGAATGTGTATCCGGAGAACAACAGGGAGGCGCCGCCGAAATCCTGTCTCGGAACGGGGTAGAGCATGAACAATGTACACAATCTACACATCCTCGGGCTGTCCGTGGAAAGCGCTGGACAATCCAAAAGAGCTCTGGTGATAAATATGCAATTGAATGCATATTTATTGATACAACCCATTCGGACGGGAGATGCCTAGGTTACGCGACTAGATGTGAAAATGAAATCTAGTGACATGGGAAAAAAGCTGACAAGGTCATGGAATTGTTGCTCACCCTCCAATGTAGAGGATGTAGTCGATCAAAGGACGGCCGATCGGGGACCAACACCTCTAATGTCGACGATCACTCCACGAAGATGGAACACCACAAATCCTGTAAATTCCACCGACTGAAAAAATTAGGTCATCACCTCACATTAATCATTGGCGCGACATTATGAATCAACATGAATCAACATGTCAACTTGTAAAAAATAAATTCATTATCTATTTTAGAAACTAAGTGTGTCAAATTGCCTCTAATAAATGAACATGAAACTAAGTGTCTAAAACATTTGTTAACTTTACTAACATCCATTAACAAACTTAATAAAAACTATCTACTATGCACTAAAAATCTAATAAAACTAAGAAAACAAAAAATACATTTTATTCATATATCTAGCATACACATCTAATATCAATTCATCCATATATCTAATTAATATCCATTCATGCATCTAACAGTAGCATTCAACTAACAAATGAAATAAATTGAAAAAAAAGCTCACCTCACTGGAGAAGAGGAGCAGGCAGGGAGTCCGGGGCCGACCGGGGGTAGATGGCGGGGCGGAGGGCTAGGCCGGCCTGGGCAGAGGGCGCCGCTGGGCGGAGGGCGGTGGGGCAGAGGGCGGTGTG
>LR738712.1:764321483-764362159 GCA_902687465.1 Secale cereale
GGAGACGCGTGCCGCCTCTTCAGAAATGACACAACACCACCCCGCATGTATGAGGGGCCGGTGCGACGCTCCGTTGGCATTGCTACCACCCATGGCCCCCGTCCCGCCTAACCCTGGAGCGGTTGACCACGAGATCTAGCCCTTTGACTTCCCACGGACGGGCTTTGAACAGTGGACCTCTCCAACCGGTTGTGTCATGTCAGCACAGAGGGACACCTGGGAGCAACATCCGGGCCAAACCCACAGCTACATCCCCTCCGTGTAGACCCGACGCGTCCGTTTCCTTCCTTCGTAGGCCGGCGGCGGCGCCGTCCGTGAGGGGGGCACGTCCCGGAGACGCGTGCCGCCTCTTCGGACATGCTAGAACACCACCTGGTTGTGGTACGTCATCCGATAGAAACACCACCCGGTTGCAATGTCCCCTCCGTATAGACCCGATGTGCGGCTGTTTCCGCCCTCCAGGTGCCGGCGGCGGCACCGTTCAGGACGGGGGCTGATGGGCCTCGAACCCCTCGTTGGATTACCCCAAGTGGAAGATGTAAGATGCAGTAAGTAGAAGTGTTTTCCCTTAGCAAAGATGCCAAGGATCGAATCCCCAGAGACTCCTAGGTTCAACAGGTAGGTGTCAACTGCTAACGGCGCAATTAGCAATCAACGTGGACCTGCACACAGATACAAATAACTTTGCTCCCAACGAGTATAGAGAGGTTGTCAATCTCTCCGGCCTTGTAGTTCACAAAGGGTTAAAAGCAATATGATAGTAGTGATAAATAGTGTTTTGCAATAGTAAGTAAAATAGCGAAAAATAAATAGTGTATGTGATCAATGATGGTAATAAGGACCGGAGTCACATGATGTTCACTTGTGATGTCTCTCTCCCAAAAGACGATAAAACGGCTATGTGAGGTAACAAATTACAGCTGGGCAATTGACAGGACCACGAACGCAAACTAATGCTGATTACATTGCAAGAAAGGTTGAGGTTCAAAGCATGAGCGGTACGCCAAAGTAAGTAGACCGAAATCCATCTGCATCTACTACTAATCATCCACCTTGAGATATCTATCCAGAACATCTCGCTGGTATTAAGTTGCGAGTCCCACCCATAGTGTAAACTCAATGCAACAGACAACTGCATTAAAAGAACTTTGCATAAAGTAAACAATCCTTGCACCCGCGAGCACAAGCACCGTTGTTTTCCCCCTTGTGGCAACAGCACATCCCCTAGACTCATGTTTCTGTCACTCAAGCTAGTCATCTTGGGGCATGAACCCACAATCGAGCATAATGTTCCCTCTTGGAGTCACTACCTACTACTTGGCCAAAGCAATAAATAACAACGGAGAACATGCAAGAATTACTTATGAACTAAAATATAAAAGAGGTGAATCAAATATATTACTCAAGATCAATCTGAACATAATCTCATAATCCATCGGATCCTAGCAAATTCAACATAGCAACAACACAAGGATTACATAGGTGCCTCGATCATGTAGGGCAGCTCACGAGGACTAATTAGTGAAGCACAAGAACGGGAGGAGAACATCACATAGCTACTGGTCATGGACTCATGGTCCAAGGGAGACTACTCATGAGTCATCCGGGAGGCGTCCATGGTGGTGGAGAAGCTCCCGGTGGTGATCCTCCCCTCCGGCAGGGTGCCGGGAAGAGTTCTCCTGGTGCTCCCGATCTTGGAAGCGGCGGCGGCGGCGGAACAGAGATGGGATCGCGAAAAGAAGTCTTGTTTCAAGGGTTACGGGGGACCCTTTAAATATCTGCCAAAGTAGGGCATCGGGGGGCTCTCGGGGGGCCGAGGCGCCCCCCCCCGGCGCGGCCCAGGGGGGGCGCACCCACAGGGCGCCTGGGGCCCCTGTGCCCCCCCCCCCAGGCTCCCCTTCGGAAGCAGTGTCGTTCCCGGAACGCTGATTTTTTATATATTTTTTCTGTATTTTTCTGTGCAGTTCTCGAAACGTGAAAACCTGAAATACAAAAACAGCCGAAAACAGAAACTGACACTGGGGTGCACTGGATTAGTAAGTTAGTCCAAATATGATCAAAAGAGTATGGAAGTGTATGAATATCATAGCAATATCACCAAAAAGTGGCATGGAGCAAACAGAAATTATAGATACGTTTTGGACGTATCAGGGGCACACCGCGAACGTGAGATGGTCACACTCCGGAGACGGTTGCTGTGTTTGATTTTAATAAAATATAAGCACCTATATTCAAAAGAATATGACGGCACCTTATTAACGTGCTCGAAAAAAATACAAAAAAATATATATATTCGTATAATCTATGAAAAAAATTACAAACTAAATATATATTAATGTAATAATACATAAAAAGCATATGCTACGTGTTAGTTAATATATTAGTACATAAAAAAATAAAAAAAATAAAAAAATCTATGCCGACGGCATTGTCGTCGGCATAGATATATTAAAAACATTGCGACATGTTAGTTAATATAGCAGTGTATAAAAAAAATATGTCGACGGCTTAGATATAATAGTACGTAATATATCAGTACATTAAAAAAAACGAAAACTATGCCGTCGGCATAGATGCAGCAAGGTTTAGGTGCGGGCGACGTGCCGCGGATCGGTGACGTGGCGTCTACGCCGACAGCCGCCGTCAGCATATCTTTGCCGCGGATCGGTGACATGGCTTGCGGAGATATGTCGACGGCCGCTCGTCCAGACCGTCGGCATAGATTTGACGGTGTTAACCGCTGCTCACGGGAGGGGTCGCTGGGCCCACTAGTATGCCGACAGCTTGTATATGCCGACGGCTTCTGTCGGCGTGTACGCACTACGCCGATGGCTGATATATGCCGACGGCAGCTGTCGGCGTAGCTCCGTGTAGCCCGACGGCCAGTCTAAGCCGACGGCCGTGGCGTGGCTGTCGGCATAGCTCAAAGTAGGCCGACGGCCGCCGTCGGCATTGTTTTGGCCGTCGGCGTAGGACCGTTTTCCAGTAGTGACGGTCGTAATCATCTGCAGTCCACTCTGCTTCCGCGTACCCTGCCAGTTTGAACCGGAGACATTGATCGTTTTTCCATAAGGGAGTCGTAGACCACGAAATGCTTCATTTCCGTACAGTGTAAACTAAAAGCATACTCGAAACATTCGTCACCTAATCTCTATTTTCATTAACACCAAAACTATCATAAGGGGTGGACGTCCTTTAGAAAAACCATATCCTGGAAACCTGATACCGAGATGACCAAACGAAAGACAAAAAATAGTGTATTTTTGTGTTAAATACTTCCTCCATTTCTAAATATTTGTCTTTCTAGGGATTTCAATAAGTGACTACATACGAAGTAAAATGAATGAATCTACATTCTAACATATATCTACATACATCTGTATGTTGTAGTCCATTTGAAATGTCTAGAAAGACAAATATTTAGGAACTGAGGAAGTTATACGTAATAATAATGTTCTAATAATTTTTGCTTATGTAAATTTCGTATTAGATTTTTTTTATTAAAACCATATTTAAAGGTATTTTTGGCTTTGTAGGATTTTAATTTGGGTCAAAATAGGAGCACAAGCCTGACCCAAATGCCAGGCTTTGGGTTTGGATCATCGGGCTGGACTGCCCATGCCCATGTTCAAGCGAAAGTAACCCACAAGGACAACCTGCAACGAGCCTGACCCAAATGTCCGTAGTGGCGGCGCTCGCATCGCTAGTGAACTAATATTGGGTTCGCGGAAAAGTGGTGGTGACAATACATGAGTGACATGAAATATGGTGTTACTCGAACACCCGGTCTCAAGCTCCGAGACGAAAGGCTAGGTCAGACCCGAGTGGTGATACCTAGCAAGAAAAAAGTTTTCTTATGTCGTTACCTTGTTGAAGACATTACTCGGATATGCTTGGACAGTTCTTCAAGGTGAAAATCTATACTTTTTTGCGTTGGTGGTTGGATCCGGTGACCATGACGCTTGAGTATCACACTGTTTCTGAAGGCACTGCTGTTGAAACACCTCGTCGCCAATGTGGTGTCATGAGATGAATTGTGTGGATATGGTCATTGTTATAGGTTGCCAATCGCATATCTAATTGCTTTGAGACATATCTTCCTTTTTTCCATGCCTATGCATGGCTTCGGTCTTACATGACTTTGCTAGTTACCGGCGTGTTTTTGCGAGTGTGTGAGTAGATATTGAATGTGTGCATCTTAGAGCAACTCTAGCAGACACCGCATCCCGCCCCGACCCGAAAAATAACCGCCAAAATGCGGGTCAGGGCGGAAACACCTGCCCGGTCAGACCCCGCAACCCGCCCCGGCCCGCAGAAAATTTTAACGGGTGCGGCAAAATCTCGGCCCCAACTCGCGTATTCGCGGGTTTCCCCCCTCACCGCCGTGGTGCCCTGCATATAAGCGGAAGGGGTTGGTGGGGGGACATTTCAACCCGTGCTTTCCCCACCAACCACCTCCCCTCTCCACCCTCGTGCCGCCGCCACCCCGCCGCCCAAGATTCCGGCGAAAGCAGCCGGCAGGAGCTCGAGGCCTCCCCTCTCCACCCCACACGCACGAGGCCTCCCCTGCCCCCCCCCCTGCGCCGGCGTGCCGCCGGATTTGCGGATCTGCGGCCCTTCATCGCGGGGCCGCCGGATTTGGCTTTGCCCACTGTCGATGGCTGCGCCAAGCGATGGAGTGGTCGGGGAGCATCTCCCGCAGTCCCGGCAAGGGCGCATCACCGCATGCAGGGACGGGTTCGTCCTCCGGCGCCGCCGACGATTTGCGGGCATGGATTCATTCGGCCATCCACCGGGCTCGGCGCTCGCGCATCGGCTCTATGGCTCGCCGTTGCCGCTCATACAGTGCGACGATTGCATGCAGACAGTGCTGCGGCTTACTTAGGCCACGCCGAAGCACCCCGGATGGTTGTTCTTCAAATGCGAAAACGACGGGGTACGTGCACTTGCGGTAGCTCATTTTGATAGCTCATTCTTTGGTTCAATTGCGGATCCTCATTTCGAACATGGTCATTCTTTTGTGTAGGAAGATGGATGCTCATTTTGGTTTTGGGAAGGTCAATACATTGATTTATTGATAGAAAGAAACTTAATAGATGTTGGTGCACTCCTTAGTAGAATTGAAAGCAATGATGCAACTAGAGGGGAAGCAACGTCTACTTCTTTTGAACCAAAGATGAACAATGAAAAATGCAAGATCAATAATCCGCATATCAACAATGAATGCATAGAGAAGATATTGCTTCAACTAGTGGGAGGAGTTATGGAAGTTGGAAATCTTGTAAAATGCATACTTATTTTAGCAAACATTTGGTGACGTTTTATGTATCCAATGTTGTTGGAAAAACAAAGAAATGCATTATGTTAGATCAAATTAAGATGCAAATTAAGGTTTTTCGGGCAGGAGTAGCTGCGCCAGACCAGCCTCACAAAGCCGACCCGTAAAAGAGCATATTCCACGAATATCCTTTTTACGGGTCCGTTATGCGGGGTCTGCATGTGCGGCCGTCTGCGCCAGCCCGCAAAGCAGTTTTTCTACGAACTACAAATGCATTTTGTGGGCCGGCCGGATGCAAGGTCTACTAGAGTAGCTCTTACCTATGCAGAGGCTGGGTGTATGCTCTTATGTTACGTATCTTTCTGATGCTTCATTTTAAACCTATAAAATTCACCCTTTATTTGGAAGGAAAAAAAACCCAACGAGGAGGTGTTATCACTGATTGAACAGTAACGTCTTCAGATCCGATCCTGGGACATACACCCTCCAAGGTTGAGGCCGAATGTTCTTTTACAAAACTGAAATCCAAAAAATAGTGTTTGGACGACTAATCAGTACACAAGTCAAAGGATACTCGAATCCGACGGCGGCGGATCAACCCGCGTCCGCACCCGCTGACCAAGTAGACTCCATAGTATGACCCACACGGCACGGTCGCAATCCTCTGCAGTCCCGCTCCTGCACGTGCGTACTCTGCTTCGGCGTGCCCTCCCAGTTTCAACCGGAGACTGGCCGGCACGCACATGGCCAGGCGGCGGCCCTATATAATCCCCACCCCCGGTGTTCAGCTTCATCACCAAACAACAAGAATCGGAATCCCTCCATTCGTTCAACGAGACTACGAGTAGCAGCAAGAAATCGTTTGTTTGTGCCACACTGCCTTATCGAAGCTAGCAATCAGAGGATCCATGGCCATGGAGAGGTTCTTCACAGCGCTCGTCTTCTGCGAGGCGCCGCTGGACGGCTACGGCACATCGGTGATCACCGCCGGTGCGATCAATAGGCTGGTCCCTGGCAGCGGTGGAGTGACGAAGCCGGCGGTGGCTAGCAAAGCGGATGCTCAGAAGGAGCAAGGACTCTTCAACGGCATGCCGACGGTGCAGCGGCGCCCTGCGTTCGAGCTCGCGTTCGACGGTGTCAACTGCTTCGACACCCTCGTCATGCACTGAGCATGATGCTTTCTTGATTTTGACCTGTATAGAACTTGGACCAACTAGAGTGTTTTGACACGTATGTGGACTTGTGATGATTTGTTCATTCCATTATAAGTGCATAAGCTTCATCACTATACAGATCAGAAGAATTTAAAGTGGATATATATAATTATCAGTTTATGGCTAATTCGCGTCAAAGTATATGTTGATCGTTCAGTTAGTTCTGTCTGCCTTTGGCATGGGTCCTTCGTAGGAAAAATGCAATGGCCTGCGAGTTGATTTTACCATGTGCTATTGAACATATAAACCCTCAAGGACTCGTAGTCACAATCGTTGCCTCCACGTCGCCTTTAAATCGCTATGAACACTACTTATGCCACCGCCTATAAATTCCGTGCCCCGCCAAGGGCATTTTAGTCATTCACACGCAGGCATATAAAACACAGCCCACTCGTGGAGAAACCCTAGCCGCTGCCCCCGCCCGCACTCGAGCCTGCGCTCACGCCCCCACCCACCCACTATGCTCTCTTCCCCAACGCCCTCCCAGGCTCCCACGAACCCTAGCCTCCTGGTGCCGCCACCACTTCCTTCTCCATCTGTCCCCCCAGAGGGCCATCGTCAGGGACTCGCACGCCGTGGTCGGGGTCTGGCGCGACGGCCGCATCACCGGCGACGAGTTGTAGTACCAGACGCCGTTCCACGCCACCGAGCGTGCGCGCATTAAGGCATGCGGCGCACGGGTCATGTCCGTCGAGCAGGTGGAGGGCGTGCGCGACCCCGACGCCGAGGGCTGGCTCGTCTACGAGGGGGACCCGCCTCTTGCCTGGGCCCGCAACGGGCTCTACCCGGGATGCCGTCCTCCAGCACGCTTGCTATAGAAGAGCCTACTGATAACCCTCAACCGTAAGGGATCGAGATAGTCTTCGCGGGTAAGAATAACCCAATTTATTGATTCGACACACGGGGAGCCAAAGAGTTTTTATAAGCTTTGACAGTTGAGTTGTCAATTCAACCGCACCTGAAATATACTTACTTGCAACAAAAGATAAGTGGTAACAGTGATATGATAGTGATGATAGTAATAGTAAAAGTAAACGGCAAAAGTAAATAGCAACAGTAGATAGCAAAGTAAAATAGCAAAAGTAGCGACTAGTAACAAGCAAGGTATAAAATACTGTAGGCTAGGGAGATGGATGGTTGGGCGCTGCATGGATGAGATAGATTCTAACTTGGGGCACGGCACACGGAAAAGTAATGATCATCTAGGCAAATATCAAACATTAGGCATGTATCCCGTAGGTAGTTGTACGTGCTTACAATAAGAACTTGCACAACATCTTTTGTCCTACCATCCCGCTACGAACGGGGCCAAAAGGAACTAATGGATATTAAGGTGCTCCTGTCAAAGAGCATCGGAACAAAGCAATGAACTCAATAGATACATGTAATCCTCAAACTACGGACCATCCCCTTTGGTGTCCCAAGCTGTCACTTTTGGGATCGCCGGTTCCGAACCGTAACAGGTGCATACAACTCATAGATAGGATCACGAACACAAATATATTCATGCAAACACATATGGTTCAGATCTGAAATCATGGCACTCGGGCCCTAAGTGTCAAGCATTAAGAATAACAAGTTGTAGCAAAGATGATAAACACGATAGTAGATGATAGGCAACATGCCCCCAACAATCTGATAAACTATTACATGATCTAACTCATCCAATCCCTACCATCCCCTTCGCCTACAGCAGGGGAATTACTCACACATGAAGGGGGAAGTCATGTAGGGATGATGGAGTGGTGATGATGATGACGATGGCGACGATCTCCCCTCTCCGGAGGCCAAATCAGCCTCCAGATTAGCCCTCCCGAGGAAGAACAGAGGGTGGCGGCGGCTCCGCGACGAAAAACTGCGAAAGAACTTCCGATATGGGGTTTCTGCGTCGGGAGGAAAAATACGGGCTAAAGTAGGGCACCAGGGGGTGTGGGACCCACCCAGGCGCCCCCCCCCCCCGGCGCGGCCCAGGGGGGCGGGCCCACAGGGCGCCTGGGCACCCCCTGGCCCCCCTCTGGCCCCACTTCTGGCATTTGGTTTCTTCGGGTGCGTGGACTTTCCGTGATTTTTCGTGGATTTTTCTGAGATGCTTAAAAATCCGTTTTCCTGCACACAAATAAACCATACAGGCAGCTCTGCTGAAAACAGCGTCAGTCCGGGTTAGTTTAGTCCAAATCATGCAAGAATGAGGTCAAAACAATATCAAAAGTGTTTGGAAAAGTAGATACGTTTGAGATGTATCAACTCCCCCAAGCTTAGCATATTGCTTGTCCTCAAGCAATTCAGTTTAACGAACTGAACGCGACAAAGAAAACTTTGACAAACTCTTTTGCTTCATTAGATGTATATAAGCATGTACTACGAAAAGAGTTTAGCAAGTATTGAAACAGTACTTATGAGGACAATGCAAGGAGCAATCCTTCTTTCAAGTGACCAGTCACAAATACTTAGAAGTAAATAATATATTACTGAAAATCAAGACAAGATCACATTGCACATAGCTTGAGCATATTAGGGTGGTATCTCGCTAGCCTCCATGAGTGAAGCAAAACATAAATGCAGAGACTCCTCCAGAGTTTTAAAGGAGACTAGAAATAGGAATTTCAGAATAAATCATATCACAAGTATGCAGAAGACAATGTAATGCTTTGGAACAATGCACATTACACTCAGAATGACAATTATGCTCTCCTAGTCAGTGCTTTGAAGAAAGAAGGTGAGACTCTCGAACCGTGGCGTTTGTTGGCAAAGTTGAAAACCCGTGATCGGAAATAAAAACTAAACATGTACCAGAGCTCTTGGTTTTAAAAACAGAAGTAAATATGTTTTTGAGAGGTGCATATTTCGTCAACGAATGCTAGTAGATAACTCAATCACTTTTTAAGCTAGACAAGTCTCGAGGAACGGCTCCCGCATGAGGACGATCACACCCTCTTAATCTCCTTTATTTATCACTGCCAAAGTTTTCTGATTTCTCATGAACAAAGCGTGAAGGAGGGTTTGTTTGTTATATTATCTTTTCGAGCCGGGCGCACTCAATGCCAGTTCCTTTTCATATTAGGGGTTTGCACATTATACATGCAATCCAGGGGTGAAATTTGTCCAACTTAAAGAGATCATGAATTAACTACTACTTCCTCATGAGCTAAAACATAGGCACAAAAAGAAAAGTGCTTTTGAATAATTTCGAGATAGTACATGAAAGTCTTCGTTAGGAATGGCAGGTAAATACCATGTATAGGAAGGTATGGTGGACTCATATGGCATAACAGGTTTAAAGGTTTTGTATGCACAAGCAGTCATTCCGCTTAGTACGGGTGGAGGTTTAGCAAAAGACTGGGAAGCGACCAACTAGAGAGCAATAACGGTCATAATCATGCAGAGCGACAAAGCAACATTGAATCGGGCATGAAAGTGATATAACTATTCTAAAACTCAAAGATCATCGAGGCAAAGTAGACTCTTAGTCTTAACCATGTGTAAGCATGTGCCAAGTCAATCCAAAAATTCTCTAAAGGGAAATACCACCTTAATATACCGGACTATGAACAGTGCAATGCATGTAGATCATTTCATTAACACATTATATACTCTAGTTATTCGAGACTAGCCACAAGGAAAGCATGAAACACTGGAAGAGCATTGTAAACATAGCACTATGTTGCTATAAGCTGGTCTCTAGATCATAAGTACAGGCATATGTACAAAAGTAGAAACAATAAGAGTTCATACCGGTCTTCCTTGTTGCTTCCTTTCACTCGATCTACGTCATTACTGCTTGTCACTTGCACGATCGAACGTAGGAAATATAATCAAATGCCATCACGGACTCGAGCTGATCTCTGAAAACAAAGCAAACTAAAGAGAGAAAGGAAATCTTTTTGGATTTTTCAAAAGTTGAATAAAAGCAAATGAAAGAGAAAATCTTTTTGTTGTTTTTGCAAAGAGAGAAATAAAGAAGAACGGGCAAAAACTTCGAAAAGATCAAAGCGAATAAAACGGATAATACAATGAAAAAGTGAGAAGGGCACGTACTCCCCCAAGCTTAGGCTTTTGGCCTAAGTTGGTAGCAGCTACTGCCCCCAGGAGCCTCCTGCTCCAGGGGTATGGTGGTGAGACCAAGGGTCGTAGAAGGATGCTGGCGCGTACACCGAACTCCTCGGAGTCTCCCACGAGGAAGGTTCCGAACGCCAAACAGAGGAAGACCCTTCACCTAACTCGGTGGCGGTCTCTTCCTGAAAATGCGGTGTCTCACCGTGCCTCTCCTCGTCGGGCACAACCCCCTCCATGGGGTTATGAAACTGATGCTGGACCATGAACTCGTCGAACTGTACAACATCAAAGGACCATCCGTTCCTGCAAGAAAAATCAAACAAAAGAGGTGCAGGTAGACGGATCTTGCGTTCCGCGGTAGTTCCGAAACGCAAGATATAAACAAGGTTATCAAGCTCAGAACCCATGGTAACAAACTTATGCCTTTTCCTAGCAGCAAGATCAAAGCTTAAATAAGTAAAAGGAGTATCATCAGGGTGTGGGGTGCCTCCAAGATTCTCTAAGATAAGTGTGGCATAAATTCCACCATATAAGTCCCCCTTGTTACCGTTCATAGCAAGGCGTCGAGCAATTAAGGTACCCAGATTATAATTAGACCTCCCTGAGAGGGCTGCTGCCAGGATAGCAATATCCGGAGCAGAAATGCTACTCGTGTTGTCACGAGCTAACACCCCTCTAGCAATATAATATGCAAAATACCTGAGGTGAGGAAATAAGATGCTGGAGATCTTCGACCGATGAATATCCCTCGTACCCATGCTGCAGAGAGAGTTGATGACGGTTTTCAGCTCGGAGGGCTGAGTGGCCATCCTTGCCGTCCTCCCAACGTTCGGCACATCTATTACTTCACAAAAATTTCCCAGAGTCATGGTGATAAGATCATTATAAATTTTAAACTCAATAGCACCTGAATCAGGATTATATCTAAAACTATTAATGAAACTGGAGGTGAGTTTTTGATACTGAGTAACACGGCTTGTGACGAGCCGTGTCAAACCTGCATTAGCACAAAGATTATAAAACTCATCCTTGATTCCCGCAGCTTCCATGAATTCACCACATGGAAATGTCATCGCACGTGCTGGACTTGTGTCTTCCAACAACTCCAGGGGCACATGATCCTCATTATAGCTCACCCTGGCAGTCGATGGTGAAGCTGCGGCTCTAGTGACTCGATCAGAGTGTGCGGGCCTCCTCTTCTCAAGCCATCCTTTTGCCCTTCCTAACAAACTCATTTCTGAACAATTTACAAAAACGAGGATTAAAAAAAAGTGAGCTAAGGCAAACTACTCAACTCACTTGCCCAAGGCATAAACTTGCATCAAAACTTGGAAAATAACTTTCTACACATGCATGCAAGCTCATCTCTACAGCACCAAGAACTACTAAATACTCACAAATGAGTCCACCAATCAAAAATCTAATTGGAGGGGTGGAGGAGTCACATACCAGGGAGTATTTGCTCAAAATTTCAGCTCAAATGATGGGCTGTAGAGAGAGATCGAAGAATCGCCTCCAAGAACAGAAAGAACAGCAAGAACAAGACCAGAACTCGGGTTTCTGGAAAAAGAGAGAGAGGGGGGAAGAAGAAGTACCTGGAGGGGGGTCCCGTGGGCTCCAGGCGCCCTGTGGGCGCGGCTAGGGGCTGGGCCGCGCCAGCTGGCCGCCTGGGCCACTGGTGGCCCCCCCTGGCTGGCCCCAGGACTTTCTGGGTCTATCCCATTGTGGAAATTTTTAATATAATTTTTCTGGAATTTTTCTGAAAACTTCACTGTTGAAATTTTTTTGAAGTTCAAAAAGCTGCGAAACTCTCTGAAAACTTGAAGCAGTTAGTAGTATTGTGAAGCTTCAAAAACATAGATACTTGGTACAGCAAGTAGGACAAAACTAAAAACAAATGAAAACATAGCAAGCTCAACTCTTTATCCATATAAAACACGTTCACTAGTAAGGTTGATCAAGTCTTACCAACAAACAAGCGATATACAGAGCAAAAAGTCTCACCTCCTACGAAGTAATCACTGAACTTTTACCTTGATGGACATTGTCCCTACCATGATAGTTTTGTATTTATGAAGCACATGTAGTGGACAGTCCCATTCTCCAATTTTCACGGTCTCGATATTCTCTATAGAGTTGAGGGCATGCCTCCTGTCGGTCTTCTTCGGAAAATATACCGTGTGTTCTTTATCATTCACATGGAAGGTAACCTTCCCTTTATTGCAATCAATAATAGCACCTGCGGTGTTAAGGAAAGGTCTACCAAGAATAATGGACATGCTCCCATCCTCGGGCATGTCAAGCACAACAAAATCAGTAAGAATTAAACAATTAGCAACTTCTACGGGAACATCCTCACAAATACCTATCGGAACTGCGGTTGACTTGTCAGCCATCTGAAGGGAGATATCTGTAGGAATTAGTTTCTCTAAACAAAGCCTCTCGTAAAGAGAGAGAGGCATAACACTCACTCCTGCTCCAAGATCACATAAAGCAGTTTTGATATAATTATTCTTTATGGAGCAAGGAATGGTGGGTATACCTGGATCACCGAGCTTCTCAGGAATCTTTCCACTGAAAGAATAGTTAGCAAGCATAGTAGAAATTGCATCATTAGGAACTTTTCTTTTGCTAGTGACAATATCTTTCATATATTTTGAATAAGGAAGTAACTTAATAGCATCAGTCAAAGGGATTTGATGAAAAAGAGGTTTAATCCATTCACAAAACTTATTATAATGCTCTTCTTCTTTAGATTTGATGGACTTACCTGGAAAGGGCATGGGTTTCTGTACCCATGGTTCTCTCTCCTTCCCATGTTTTCTTGCGATGAAGTCTTCTTTAGTGTACCTCTTACGTTTGTCAGGTGCTTCTTCTTCTCGAACTTCAGGCGGATCGTTTTTCTCATTATCATTACCTTCAGGTTCAGCACCGTCTTCAGTCTCAGCATCGGAAATAGATACACTGTTGGGATCAATAGCTGGCTCTTCATCTGCAATAGGATCATTAGAATTGTCAATCTCTTTATGTTTCTTCTTCTTATTTGGAGAGACAACAATTTCTTCTTCCTGCATTTGAGAATCTTGCTCGATTTTCTTTGGATGTCCCTCTGGGTAAAGAGGATCTTGAGTACTAGTTCATCCTCGGGTCTTAATCCCAAAAGCCTGCAATTTATCTTGTTTGGCATTGTTAGCAAGCAAATCTCTTTGCACATTAGAAATTTGATCAAGCTGAGTTTGAACCATATGAAAATGCTTCACAAGACATTGAACATCATTAATTGTTCTATCTAATACATCAAGCAACTTTTTGATAGCAAGGGAATTATCATGCAACTGACTTTCTATCCTCTCATTAAAATGATTCTGTTTCATAATAAAATTATCAAACTCATCTAAACATTGATCAGGATGCTTACCATGAGGGATGTCACTTGCGTTGAAATCTAAAAGAGAGTGTACCTCTACCATAGGAGGGTGAGTGGTAGGCTCACACAGCTTCTCAATAGGGGGTAGATTCTTCACGTCTTCAGCTTTAATACCTTTCTCTTTAATAGACTTCTTTGCTTCTCGCATATCCTCGGGGCTTAGAACAAACATGCCCCTCTTCTTTGTTGGTGGAGGTGGTTCAGGGACGGACCAATCTTCATGGTTTTTGGCAATCCTGCCCATTAAATCTTCCGCATCGTCCGGTGTTCTTTTCCTGAAAACACAACCAGCACAACTGTCCAAATAGGACCTAGATTCCTCAGTTAGACCAGCATAGAATATATCAATTAATTCATTCTTAGGAATTTCATGTCCTGGTCTAGCCCGAATCAGACCGCAGTACCTCCCCCAAGCTTTAGGGAGGGACTCATCCTACAACTGTTTAAAGTTATAAATTCTTTGTAAAGCAGCATGTTGCATGTGAGCAGGAAAGTACTTATCAACAAAAGAGTGAGCTAAGTCCTGAGGACTCTTAATGGAACCGCATGGAAGTGAATCATACCATGCTTTAGCACCCTCCTTCAAGGAGAAAGGAAGAAGCTTGGTCACATAAAAGTATCGTATCTTCTCATCTGTGGTAAACAGGCTACCTAACTCACCGAGTTTAGTCAGGTGTGCAATAGCATCATCATTTTCTCTGCCATAAAAGGGGTCAGCTTCAACCATAGGTATAAGTGAAAGATCAACAGAGAAATCAACATCAGGATCATCAATGCATATAGGAGATGTAGCAAACTCAGGATTAGGAACGGTTTTGTTTTTCAAAGAGTGTTTTTCAAATATTTTCTTAATAACTTCAGGGTCAGAGCCAGCAAACTCTATCAGTTCCCTGCATAGATCTTCATCAAGCATATAGTAATCATCATCAAGGAGCCTCTCTTTGAGTTTACTCAAATCAGGATAATCATAAGTTTCACCAATAGGGTAGCGAGTAACAGGAAGTTCAATTCCATATTTTTCAGCAGCAGCAGCAATTTGTTTCTCAAGAGCATAACCAAGCGAACTAATATCATCATCAAAAGTAGTAGAAGCATCATCAAGAGTATCAGACATAGTAACAGATTCAGTAGGAGCATCATGTGGTGGTGGTGAGGCAAACTTACTCATAACAGAAGGTGAATCAAGTGTAGCACTAGTGCACAGAGCAGTACCTCTTCTTGTAGTGGATAGTAAGATCGGAACCTTGGGGTCTCCTTTCTTACCCATAATGAATAAAGTGCAGCAGGTGGGATACCTCAAGTAGACTTGTAAATATTGCTATGCTCCCCAGCAACGGCGCCAGAAAACGGTACTTGATAACCCTCAACCGTAAGGGATCGAGATAGTCTTCGCGGGTAAGAATAACCCAATTTATTGATTCGACACACGGGGAGCCAAAGAGTTTTTATAAGCTTTGACAGTTGAGTTGTCAATTCAACCGCACCTGAAATATACTTACTTGCAACAAAAGATAAGTGGTAACAGTGATATGATAGTGATGATAGTAATAGTAAAAGTAAACGGCAAAAGTAAATAGCAACAGTAGATAGCAAAGTAAAATAGGAAAAGTAGCGACTAGTAACAAGCAAGGTTTAAAATACTGTAGGCTAGGGAGATGGATGGTTGGGCGCTCCATGGATGAGATAGATTCTAACTTGAGGCACGGCACACGGAAAAGTAATGATCATCTAGGCAAATATCAAACATTAGGCATGTATCCCATAGGTAGTTGTACGTGCTTACAAAAAGAACTTGCACAACATCTTTTGTCCTACCATCCCGCTACGAACGGGGCCAAAAGGAACTAATGGATATTAAGGTGCTCCTGTCAAAGAGCACCGGAACAAAGCAATGAACTCAATGGATACATGTAATCCTCAAACTACGGACCATCCCCTTTGGTGTCCCAAGCTGTCACTTTTGGGATCGCCGGTTCGAACTGTAACAGGTGCATACAACTCATAGATAGGATCACGAACACAAATATATTCATGCAAACACATATGGTTCAGATCTGAAATCATGGCACTCGGGCCCTAAGTGTCAAGCATTAAGAATAACAAGTTGTAGCAAAGATGATAAACACCATAGTAGATGATAGGCAACATGCCCCCAACAATCTGATAAACTATTACATGATCTAACTCATCCAATCCCTACCATCCCCTTCGCCTACAGCAGGGGAATTACTCACACATGAAGGGGGAAGTCATGGAGGGATGATGGAGTGGTGATGATGATGACGATGGCGACGATCTCCCCTCTCCGGAGGCCAAATCAGCCTCCAGATTAGCCCTCCCGAGGAAGAACAGAGGGTGGCGGCGGCTCCGCGACGAAAAACTACGAAAGAACTTCCGATCTGGGGTTTCTGTGTCGGGAGGAAAAATACGGGCTAAAGTAGGGCACCAGGGGGTGTGGGCCCCACCCAGGCGCCCCCCCGGCGCGGCTCGGGGGGGGGGGGCGCCCACAGGGCGCCTGGGCACCCCCTGGCCCCCCTCTGGCCCCACTTCTGGCATTTGGTTTCTTCGGGTGTGTGGATTTTCCGTGATTTTTCGTGGATTTTTCTGAGATGCTTAAAAATCCGTTTTCCTGCACACAAATAAACCATACAGGCAGCTCTGCTGAAAACAGCGTCAGTCCGGGTTAGTTTAGTCCAAATCATGCAAGAATGAGGTCAAAACAATATCAAAAGTGTTTGGAAAAGAAGATACGTTTGAGACGTATCACCTACGCCCTATAGTTTACATATTTTCTCTGGCGGATGAGCTCAGAGGTATTGCCTATGTGTCCATGTTGTTACTTGCTGCTGCCTATATGTCTATTTTTACACGTTCTCACTGAGGATGGATTGACATGTTCAGGGGTTCAGACACCAGCTCCAAAAATGTAGTTACACTTTTTCATGTCTCTATGTCCCTGTTAATTGCAAGATAGATCAGCTAGGTGTTCTCTCAAGTAAATTGTTAATCAACTCAGTAAAGCTGGGGTGACTATGATGGGCAAACCCATTCTAGGATAAGGTGGTCACCAAACCAACGAACTTATAAGATAATGGAATCATTCATTGCTAGAATTACTACGGCGAATAACGTCCTCTGCTTAATACTTCCATTACAGATTCAGACACTGGTGAGCCAATGCCCCAGCATGCCAGGCCGGCTACCTCAGGTCGGTTGCAAACACAAGGGATTGCAAGTAAAGTACGGAAGGTCCATAACCCACCCATGCCTAGAGAGGCCTAATAATTGATTCTCCATTCCAATCAGGAACAAGACACGGCATTGAGTATTTGAGTTGCAGGCTCATGACACAGCAGTGGTAGTGAGGATGTGTGCTGCAGAAGGTCTGGTTTTACTCCTTTCTGCCAAACATTTGTCTAAATCTTAGTGTATACTGGTGTGTTGTTGTACTTAGTATTCTTTGTTTCAGGTTTTTCAATGTTTTTTTGTAACTCGAGACCCTATTTTGATTTTGATCAAAGAAGACAGGGTATCTCTCTGTGCTCGGGAAAATAAAATTAACTTGAGAACCTTACTTTGTTTACAGTGATTAATGATGTTAAATGTTAAAAATGACATCTGGTGTTTGAGTTTACTTCTTTCCTATTTCTCGTGATCTTGTATCCACCACTCTACTGCTACATCTACTGTAGAAGAGATGTTAACAAGACCAACTACGAAAATGAGAAATGAGTACTGTTAACAAGATTAAAGGAGTATAAATTGCTTAGCAACGATTTAAAACACTATACCATGTTTATGCTATAGCACTGCATCATATAAATTCAATTTTAGACAGAAGGCACAATTAAGAAGCCGAGATACAATCAGACAGAATGCAGGCCTGAATGACAAACGACTGCTGCGACAACCATTCGGGCCTTGGACGTCTAAAGGCAACAACAACTCTCCTATAAAGCGCTAATTACTAGAGTCAATAATCTAGATTACACAGTAATGATTCTAACACCTATGGAGTCTTGGTGCTGATCATGTTTTGCTCGTGAGAGAGGCTTAGTCAACGGGTCTGCGACATTCAGATCTGTATGTATCTTGCAAATCTCTATGTCTCCCTCGATGACTTGATCGCAGATGGAATTGAAGCGTCTCTTGATGTGCTTGGTTCTCTTGTGAAATCTGGATTCCTTTGTCGAAGCAATTGCACCAGTATTGTCACAAAAAAAAAATTCATTGGATCCGATGCACTCGGTATGACACCTAGATCGGATATGAACTCCTTCATTCAGACTTCTTCATTTGCTGCTTCCGAAACAGCTATGTACTCCGCTTCACATGTAGATCCCGCCACGACGCTTTGCTTAGAACTGCACCAACTGACAGCTCCACCGTTCAATAAAAACACGTATTCGGTTTGTGAATTAGAGTCATCTGGATCAGTGTCAAAGCCTGCATCGACGTAACCATTTACGACGAGCTCTTTATCACCTCCATAAATGAGAAACATATCCTTAGTCATTTTTAGGTATTTCAGGATGTTCTTGACCGCTGTACGGTGATCCACTCCTGGATTACTTTGGTACCTCCCTGCTAAACTAATAGCAAGGCACACATCAGGTCTGGTACACAGCATTGCATACATGATAGACTATATGGCTGAAGCATAGGGAACACCTTTCATCTTCTCTCTATCTTCTGCAGTGGTCGGGCATTGAGTCTTATTCAACTTCACACCTTGTAGCACAGGAAAGAACCCTTTCATCGACTGATCCATTTTGAACCTCTTCAAAACTTTATCAAGGTATGTGCTTTGTGAAAGTCCAATTAAACGTCTTGATCTATCTCTATAGATCTTGATGCCTAATATATAGGCTGCTTCACCGAGGTCTTTCATTGAAAAACACTTATTCAATTATCCTTTCATACTATCTAGAAATTCTATATCATTTACAATCAATAATATGTCATCCACATATAATATCAGGAATGCTATAGAGCTCCCAGTCACTTTCTTGTAAATACAAGCTTCTCCAAAAGTCTGTATAAAACCATATGCTTTGGTCACCTCATCAAAGCGTATATTCCAACTCCGAGATGCTTGCACCAGTCCATAGATGAATCACTGGAGCTTGCATACTTTATTAGCATCTTTAGGATCGACAAAACCTTCCGGTTGCATCCATTTACCAAATCGACAACTCCTCTTTAAGTTATCCATTAAGGAATGCAGTGTTGACATCCATTTGCCAAATTTCATCATCATAAAATGCGGCAATTGCTAACATGATTCGGACAAACTTAAGCATCGCTACGTGTGAGAAAGTCTCATCGTATTCAAGTCCTTGAACAAAACTTTCGCAACAAGTCGAGCTTTGTAGACAGTAACATTATCGTCAGCGTTGGTCTTCCTATTGTACATGCATTTATTTTTAATGGCTTGCCGATCATCGGGCAAGTCAACCAAAGTCCATACTTTGTTCTCATACATGGATCCCATCTCAGAATTCATGGCATCAAGCCATTTTGCCGAATCGGGGCTCATCATCGCTTCCTCATAGTTCGTAGGTTCATCATGGTCTAGTAACATGACTTCCAGAACTGGATTGTCGTACCACTCTGGCGCGGAACGTACTCTGGTTGATCTACGAAGATCAGTAGTAACTTGATCCGAAGTTTCATGATCATCATCATTAGCCTCCTCACTAATTGGTGTAGGAATCTCTAGAACTAGTTTCCGTGATGTACTACTTTCCAATTCGGGATTCCTCCCACTCACTTTTTTTGACAGAAACTCCTTCTCTAGAAAGAATCCATTCTTAGCAACGAATATCTTGCCTTCGGATCTGTGATAGAAGGTGTACCCAACAGTCTCCTTTGGGTATCCTATGAAGACACATTTCTCCGACTTGGGTTCGAGCTTATCAGGTTGAAGCTTTTTCACATAAGCTTCGCAGCCCCAAACTTTAAGAAACGACAACTTTGGTTTCTTGCCAAACCATGGTTCATAAGGTGTCGTCTCAACGGATTTAGATGGTGCCCTATTTAACGTCAATGCAGCTGTCTCTAAAGCATAACCCCAAAATGATAGTGGTAAATCGGTAAGAGACATCATAGAGCGCACCATATCTAATAAAGTATGGTTACGACGTTCGGCCACACCATTACGCTATGGTGTTCCGGGTGGCGTGAGTTGTGAAACTATTCCACATTGTTTCAAATGAAGACCAAACTCGTAACTCAAATATTCGCCTCCACGATCAGATCGTAGAAACTTTATTTTCTTGTTACGATGATTCTCTACTTCACTCTGAAATTCTTTGAACTTTTCAAATGTTTCAGACTTGTGTTTCATCAAGTAGATATACCCATATCTGCTCAAATCATCAGTGAAGGTCAGAAAATAACGATACCCGCCGCGAGCCTTAACACTCATCGGTCCATATACATCAGTATTTATGATTTCCAACAAATCAGTTGCTCGCTCCATTGTTCCGGAGAACGTAGTCTTAGTCATCTTGCCCATGAGGCATGGTTCGCAAGCACCAAGTGGTTCATAATCAAGTGATTCTAAAAGTCCATCAGTATGGAGTTTCTTCATGCGCTTTACACCAATATGACCTAAATGGCAGTGCCGCAAATAAGTTGCACTATCATTATTAACCTTGCATCTTTTGGCTTCAATATTATGAATATATGTATCATGACGATCGAGATCCAACAAGAATAGACCACTCTTCAAGGGTGCATGACCATAAAAGATATTATTCATATAAATAGAACAACCATTATTCTCAGATTTAAATGAATAACTATCTCGCAATAAACAAGATCCAGATATAATGTTCATGCTTAAAGCTGGCACCAAATAACAATTATTCAGGTCTAAAACTAATCCCGAAGGTAGATGTAGAGGTAGCGTGCCGAGGGCGATCACATCGACTTTGGAACCATTTCCCACGCGCATCGTCACCTCGTCCTTAGCTAATCTTCGTTTAATTCGTAGCCCCTGTTTCGAGTTACAAAAATATTAGCAACCGAACCAGTATCAAATACCCAGGTGCTACTATGAGCATTAGTAAGGTACACATCAATAACATGTATATCATATATTCCTTTGTTCACTTTGCCATCCTTCTTATCCGCCAAATACTTGGGGCAGTTCCGCTTCCAGTATCCAGTCCCTTTGAAGTAGAAGCACTCAGTTTCAGGCTCGGCTCCAGACTTGGGTTTCTTCGTGGGAGTAGCAACTGTCTTGCTATTCTTCTTGAAGTTCCCCTTCTTTCTCTTGCCCTTTTTCTTGAAACTAGTGGTCTTGTTAACCATCAACACTTGATGCTCCTTTTTGATTTCTACCTCCACGGCTTTGAGCATTGTGAAGAGCTCGGGAATTGTCTTCTGTATCCCTTGCATGTTATAGTTCGTCACGAAGCCTTTATAGCTTGGTGGCAGTGATTGAAGAACTCTATCAATAACACTATCTTCGTCAACTTTGCAACCAAGTTGAGTCATATGATTATAGTACCCAGACATTCTGAGCAAGTGTTCACTGATAGAATTGTTCTTCTCCATCTTGCAGCTATAGAACTTATTGGAAATCTCATATTTCTCAATCCGGGCATTTTCTTGAAATATTAACTTCAACTCCTGGAACATCTCATATGCTCCATGACGTTCAAAACATTGTTGAAGTCCCTGTTCTAAGCCGTAAAGCATGGCACACCAAAATATCGTGTAGTCATCAGAACGAGCTTGCCAGACGTTCATAACGTTCGGGGTTGCTCCTGCAGCAGGCTTGTCACCTAGCGATGCTTCAAGGACATAATTCTTCTATGCAGCAATGATGATAATCCTCAAGTTACGGACCCAGTCCGTGTAGTTTCTACCATCATCTTTCAACTTAGCTTTCTCTAGGAATGCATTAAGATTCAATGGAACAACAGCACAGGCCATCTATCTACAACAACATACACATGCAAAATACAATCAGGTACTAAGTTCATGATAAATTAAAGTTCAATTAACCAAATTACTTAAGAACTCCCACTTAGACAGACATCCCTCTAATCATCTAAGTGATAACGTGATCCATATCAACCAAACCATGTCCGATCATCACGTGAGATGGAGTAGTTTTCAATGGTGAGCATCTTATGTTGATCATATCTACTATATGATTCACGCTCGACCTTTCGGTCTCCAGTGTTCCGAGGCCATATCTGCATATGCTAGGCTCGTCAAGTTTAACCCGAGTATTTTGCGTGTGCAAAACTGGCTTGCACCCGTTGTATGTGAACGTAGAGCTTATCACACACGATCATCACGTGGTGTCTCGGCACGACGAACTTTCGCAACGGTGCATACTCAGAGAGAACACTTATACTTTGAAATTTAGTGATAGATCATCTTATAATGCTACCGTCGATCTAAGCAAAATAAGATGCATAAAAGATAAACATCACATGCAATCAATATAAGTGATATGATATGTCCATCATCATCTTGTGCCTTTGATCGTCATCTCAAAAGCATCGTCATGATCACCATTGTCACCGGCGCGACACCTTAATCTCCATCGTAGCATCGTTGTTGTCTCGCCAACTATTGCTTCTACGACTCTCGCTACCGCTTAGTGATAAAGTAAAGCAACTACATGGCGATTGCACTTGATTCAACTAAAGTTGGAGAAACTGACACTCGCGAGCCACCTGTGTGCGAAACACGTTGGTATAACCATTCTTGCGAATGCGTACGCGTAATGTCGGTCCAGGCCGCTTCATCCAACAATACCGCCGAATCAAAGTATGACATGCTGGTAAGTAGTATGACTAGTATCACCCACAACTCACTCATGTTCTACTCGTGCATATAACATCTACGCATAAACCTGGCTCATGATACCACTGTTGGGGAACGTAGTATTTCAAAAAAAAAAATCCTACGCACACGCAAGATCATGGTGATGCATAGCAACGAGAGGGGAGAGTGTCGTCCACGTACCCTCATAGACCGTAAGCGGAAGCGTTATGACAACGCGGTTGATGTAGTCGCACGTCTTCACGATCGACCGATCCTAGTACCGAACGTACGGCACCTCCGCGATCTACACACGTTCAGCTCGGTGACGTTCCACGAACTCACGATCCAGTAGAGCTTCGAGGGAGAGTTCCGTCAGCATGACGACGTAATGACGGTGATGATGAAGTTACCGACGCAGGGCTTCACCTAAGCACTACAATGATATGACCGAGGTGTGTTTCTGTGGAGGGGGGCACCGCACTAAAAGATCAACAATCAACTTCTGTGTCTATGGGGCGCCCCCACCCCCGTATATAAAGGAGTGGAGGAGGGGGAGGCGCCGGCCCTATATGGCGCGCCCTAGGAGGAGTCGTACTCCACCGGGGGTAGGATTCCCCCCTTTCCTAGTTGGACTAGGAGAGAAGGAAGGAGAGGGAGAGAGGAAGGAAAGGGGGGGCGTGATACATCCAAAACGTATCTATAATTTCTGCTTGCTCCATGCCACTTTTGGGTGATATTGCTATGATATTTATACACTTCCATACACTTTTGATCATATTTGGACTAACCTACTAATCCAGTGCACCACAGTGCCAGTTTCTGTTTTCGGCTTTTTTTGTATTTCAGGTTTTCACGTTACGAGAACTGCCAGGAAAAATCCAGAAAAATTATATAAAAAATCAGCGTTTCGGAAACTACCGTGCGTCCGAAGGACAGCCGGGGGGGGCACCAGGGCTCCAGGCGCCCTGGCGGCGCCCCCCCCCTGGACCGCGCCGGGGGGGCGCCTGGGCCCCCCGAAGCTTCCCTGATGCCCCCCTTTGGCATATATTTAAAACGTCCTCCGAAACCCTCAGAACAGGAACTCTTTTCGCGATCCCATCTCTGTTCCGCCGCCGCCACCGCTTCCAAGATCGGGAGCACCAGGAGAACTCTTCCCGGCACCCTGCCGGAGGGGAGGATCACCACCGGGAGCTTCTCCACCACCATGGACGCCTCCCGGATGAGTCGTGAGTAGTCTCCCTTGGACCATGAGTCCATGACCAGTAGCTATGTGATGTTCTCCTCCCGTTCTTGTGCTTCACTAATTAGTCCTCGTGAGCTGCCCTACATGATCGAGGCACATATGTAATCCTTATGTTGTTGCTATGTTGAGTTTGCTGGGATCCGATGGATTATGAGATTATGTTCAGATTGATCTTGAGTAATATATTTGATCTACCTCTTTTATATTTATGTTCATAAGTAATTCTTGCATGTTCTCCGTTGTTATTTATTGCTTTGGCCGAGTAATAGGTAGTGACTCCAAGAGGGAACGTTATGCTCGATTGTGGGTTCATGCCCCTCGATGGCTAGCTTGAGTGACAGAAACATGAGTCTAGGGGATGTGATGTTGCCACAAGGGGGAAAACAACGGTGCTTGTGCCCGCGGGTGCAAGGATTGTTTACTTTACGCAAAGTTCTTTTAATGCAGTTGTCTGTTGCTTTGAGTTTACACTATGGGTGGGACTCGCAACTTAATACCAGCGAGATGTTCTGGATAGATATCCTCAAGGTGGATGATTAGTAGTAGATATTGATGGATTTCGGTCTACTTACTTTGGCGTACCGCCCATGCTTTGAACCTCAACCTTTCTTGCAATGTAGTCAACATTGGTTTGCGTTCGTGGTCCTGTCAATTGCCCAGCTGTAATTCGTTTACCTCACATAGTTGTTTTATCGTCTTTTGGGAGAGAGACACCACTAGTGAACATCATGAGACTCCGGTCCATATTACGATCATTGATCACATCCGCTATTTACTTTTCGCTATTACTTACAATTGCAAACACTATCTATCACTACTATCATTTGCGTTTAATCCTTTGTGAACTACAAGGCCGGAGGGATTGACAACCTCTCTTTACTCGTTGGGAGCAAAGTTATTTGTATCTGTGTGCAGGTCCACGTTGATTGCTAATCCGCGCCGTTAGTAGTTGACACCTACTTGTTGAACCTAGGAGTCTCTCGGGATTCGATCCTTGGCATCTTTGCTAAGGGAAAAAACTTCCACAACACTGCATCTTTCACCTTCCACTTGGGGTAACCAACGAGGGGTTAGAGGCCCATCAAGGAGTATTTTCTAGCGCCGTTGCCGGGGACTCCACTCTTCAGGATAGGGGAATTGCACGCTATCTTTTACCTTTGCTTTTTAGTCTTGTTAGTTTACCTTTCATTTTTGCTTTAGTACCTTTTATCGAACATCACAAAAATAGTTATCTTGCTTGCTTGCTACTATGGGTTCCACCGAGAACACCAAGTTGTGTGACTTCACTAGTCACAACAACGATGACTTTATCAGCACACCCATCACTGCACCTGCCACTTCAGCACCTTCATATGAAATTAAACCTGCTTTACTGAACTTAGTCATGAAAGATCAATTCTCCGGTGTTGGAGATGATGCTGCTTTACACTTAAACAACTTTGTTGAACTTTATGATATGCAAAAGTACCAAGAAATAGATGGTAATATTGTTAAGCTTAAGCTTTTTCCTTTCTCCTTGAGAGGAGGAGCTAAAATTTGGTTTCAGTCTTTGCCTAGAAATAGCATAGATTCTTGGGACAAGTGCAAAGATGCTTTTATCGGAAAATACTATCCACCTGCTAAAATTATCCAACTTAGAAGTAACATAATGAATTTTAAACAATTGGATAATGAACACGTTTCCCAAGCTTGGGGACGTATGAAATCTCTTATCAAGAACTGCCCTACTCACGATTTGACTACTTGGATGGTTATCCAAACTTTTTATGCAGGCTTGAACTTTACCTCGCGGAACTTGTTAGATTCGGCCGCGGGAGGAACTTTTATGTCAACTACACTTGGTGCTACCACGAAGCTTCTCGATGAGATGATGACCAACTATTCCCAATGGCACACCAAACGCGCTCCAACAGGTAGAAAGGTAAACTCTGTCGAGGAGATTTCCTCCCTAAATGAAAAAGTTGACTTGATCATGTCTCTACTTTCGAAGCAATCTACTGTTGATCCTCGTGATGTTCCTTTAAATTCTTTGATTGCTCAAGAACAAGTAGATGTGAACTTTATCTCTAGAAACAATGCTTATAGGAGTAATTTTGGTAGCAATCCTAGACCGTTCCCCTCTAACTCTTATGGGAACAATAATGCTTATCCTAGTACCAAGAACTCCACTACTGAACTAGAGATTATGCTTAAAGATTTCATCACTACCCAAAAAGCCTTTAATAAGAGTGTAGAAGAAAAACTACGTAAACTAGATGATCTCTCTTTTAAGGTAGACCACTTAGCCAACGAGGTAAAACTGCTAAACATTAAAAATTCTCCTCTTGAGGAGAGGGAAGTCACTCCTATGAATGTTATTCAAGTACAAATTAATGAAAACATTAGGATGATGGCTAAACTTAAAGAGAGATGGGCTAGAGAAAGGGAGGAAGAGGATAGAATTAAGAGCCTTCCTACCCACCACACTGTTGCTACTATCCAAGTTGTTGAGGATGTTCAAACTCATAGCACCCAATGTACTCCTGGTCCCATTGGACCTATTAATGGTGATGCTATGACTATAGAAACTACCAAACTAGTGAACCTAAAGGACACCACTACCACTTTACTTGATGCTCGTGACCTTGATTTTGATAATTGCACTCTTACCGAAGTTATTGATTTCCTTCACAAGATGTCTAGAGACCCCCGCACTAGCACGCTTAACCTTGCCTTCACAGAGCATATCACTAATACTCTCATCAAAGCTAGGGAGGAGAAACTTAGAGTAGAAGCCTCCATACCTAGAAAGCTAGAAGATGGTTGGGATCCTATGATAAAAATTAAATTGAATGACTTCTCTTGTTATGCATTATGTGATGTTGGTGCTAGTACCTCTGTTATGCCCAAAAGAATATATGATATGCTTAAATTGAAACCTTATTATTCTTGTTCTTTTGGTGTTCGTCTCGTTGATTCTTCCATAAAGAAACCTTTGGGGAGGTCGATGATGTTCTTATCGTTGTCAATGATAATTATGTTCCCGTTGATTTTACTATTATGGATATTGAATGTGATCCTTCATGTCCAATTATTTTGGGACGTCCCTTTTTACGCACCGTTGGTGCTATCATTGACATGAAGGAGGGTAATATAAAATTTCAGTTTCCTCTAAAGAAAGGGATGGAACACTTCCCTCGAAAGAAGATCAAGTTACCTTTTGAGTCCGTTGTACGGGCTAGCTATTCTTTTACTCTTGATAAAACTTGATCTCTATGCATTATGCCTAGCTTAAAGGCATAAAAGAAAGCGCTTTTGGGAGGCAGCCCACATGAATAATTTTTTTGCTTTTGTTGTGTCTTGATGTTGTTTACTGTTGTAACATCATCATTGTATCTTTTCTTTTCATATTTGTGCCAAGTATAGCCTCTGATTGCTAGAAAGTTCAAAAGTTGTGAGGTGCTGTCCAGGAAACAGATTCTGTCCTTGGATAGAAAAATTTGTATAAAATCACCAGATCATCTTTTTGGTCTATATTTTTTCGACAGCGTTCTCTATATAATTTTCTTTCGTGCGTCTGTTCTGAGTTTTTTGATTTGAGTTGCAGAAGTATCCAGAACAAATCAATTACTACCTGCTGTTCTGTTTTTCACAGATTCTGTCCTGTTTTGCCTTTCCTTCATTTTGCAAATCAAGAACTTGCTTTTTCTTTGCAAAAACCTTTTGGCAATCTTTAGAAACAGTAGAACTTCAAGAATATCTTTATTTCCAGCAAGGTATAATTATTTTATTAAGGGTACTAACCTCGCTAATCAGATTATGATGAGTTATGTATGAAGGGAGTTTTCAAGTGTGCGAGGGAAGATGACAAAAAGATTCAGGAGTGTCAAGCGCTCAAGATTGGGGATGCCCCCGTGCACCCCCAAGAAATATTCAAGGAGACTCAAGCGTCTAAGCTTGGGGATGCCCCCGTGCATCCCCTTCTCCATCAACATTATCAGTTCGTCTTTCGTTCCGCTATATTTTTATCACTTCATGTGTTATGTGCTATGCTTGGAGCGTCTTGCTTTTAGTTTTCTTTTTAGTTTTTCGTAACGAGTCGGAACTCAGCATTCTTTATGTGGGAGAGAAACACGCTCCACTTCTACCTAGAACATAACATAGAATTTTCATGTCTATCTATGCTGTGTGTGTTCTTTGTCTTTTAATAGCTACTATCATGCTCTGCTCTTAGTATTCATGCTTATCTTTTCAAAGAGCTTTTGTTTAGTTGGTTGCTTGAACTCTCTTTAATTACCATGCTCACCCTATTAAGAGAGTTTGCTTCCGTTGCATTGGTTAATGTGTCTATGATAAAGATGCTACTTGCATAATGGTGCTTAGTAGTTCAGGTTTTCTTATGGTTAATCTCAAATAGCTGGGGGATTCCCAATGTGTTATTGGAGTACCAACTTGATTTGTTTGCCTATGATGTGGTATGGTTTAGTAATATCTTCCTTCAAGAATTTATTTTGATTGACTTGGCGTATGCTCACGCATATTTAAGACTGTAAAGAAGGTCTGTCAAGCCTTGATGATCTTTTATTTCCGAGTAGCGATATAACTACCATGCCTGATTCAATGCTGCTTTGTCGCTCTGCATGATTATGACCGTCATTGCTCTCTTAGTTGGTCGCTCCCAGTCTTTTTGCTAACCTCCACCTGTACTAAGCAAACTAACTTTGCAATACATAGCTCATGGGAAAGTAGCTTAAAAACTACTGTGGTAAAGAATATGTTGCTTATGTATCTTATTTCTTATAAGTTGTTTGCTGAGCGGTAACCATGTTTCTGGGGACGCCATCAACTATTGCACTTTTGTTGAATATCATGTGAGTTGCTATGCATGTTCGTCTTGTCTAAAGTAAGGGTGATTTGCCATGGGTTGGTTTGAATATGCATATTGTTAGAGAAGAACATTGGGCCGCCAACCAAAGCCATGTATCATGGTGGAAGTTTTAGCTTGGACATTAATCCTCAACCTCTTATGAGAATATGCTTATGCATTAAAGAGGAGTCCATCATCTATTTTCTATGTTGTCCCGGTATGGATGTCCTCAAGTTGAGATCTATCAAAAACGAGAAATCAAATGCGATTTATCTCCTTGGACCTTTGTACAGGTGGCATAGAGGTACCCCTTTGTGACACTTGGTTGAAACATATGTAATGCAATGATAACCCATGGAAATCCGAGCTAATTAGGACAATGTGGGAGCACTATTGGTATTCGATGCATGAGGCTTGCAACTTATAGGATGTCTTATACATGACACATATGAAGTACTACTACCGTTGACAAAATTGCTTCTATGTTTTCAAAATAAAAAGCTCTAGCGCATAACCATTCTTTTACTTGTTGAGTCTCCACCTTCTTTCTTCAAGCACCAACTACTGAGAGCATGATTGTCATTCTGAGCGTAATGTGCATTGTCCCAAAGTAGCATTGTCTTTTGCATGATTGTGATATCGTTTATTTTGAAATCATTGTATCTAGTCATCACTTAAACCTTGAAGGTGCCCCTGCATTTATGTTTTGCTTCACTAAAGGGGGCAAGCTAGATATCACTTTATCATATTTGCACATCATGTTCATTGCAAATCTTTTTGATGTTTCAGTTTCATATTGTAAAACTTTCAGTCATTTGTGATTTTCTCATGAGGCAACTCAATTACTATAGAATCATTGTCTCAGTAAGCTTTTGTCATATGACTATGAATAAGTCCTATATGGTTAATAGCATGTCACCACAGAAATTATTCTTGTTATCATTTACCTACTCGAGGACGAGCAGGAATTAAGCTTGGGGATGTTGATACGTCCAAAACGTATCTATAATTTCTGCTTGCTCCATGCCACTTTTGGGTGATATTGCTATGATATTCATACACTTCCATACACTTTTGATCATATTTGGACTAACCTACTAATCCTTGCACCCCAGTGCCAGTTTCTGTTTTCGGCTGTTTTTGTATTTCAGGTTTTCACGTTACGAGAACTGCCAGGAAAAATCCAGAAAAATTATATAAAAAATCAGCGTTTCGGAAACTACCGTGCGTCCGAAGGACAGCCCGGGGGGGGCACCAAGGCTCCAGGCACCCTGGCGGCGCCCCCCCCCCCTGGGCCGCGCCGGGGGGCTCCTGGGACCCCGAAGCTTCCCCGATGCCCCCCTTTGGCATATATTTAAAGCGTCCTCCGAAACACTCAGAACAGGAACTCTTTTCACGATCCCATCTCTGTTCCGCCGCCGCCGCCGCTTCCAAGATCGGGAGCACCAGGAGAACTCTTCCCGGCACCCTGCCGGAGGGGAGGATCACCACCGGGAGCTTCTCCACCACCATGGACGCCTCCCGGATGAGTCGTGATTAGTCTCCCTTGGACCATGAGTCCATGACCAGTAGCTATGTGATGTACTCCTCCCGTTCTTGTGCTTCACTAATTAGTCCTCGTGAGCTGCCCTACATGATCGAGGCACATATGTAATCCTTATGCTGTTGCTATGTTGAGTTTGCTGGGATCCGATGGATTATGAGATTATGTTCAGATTGATCTTGAGTAATATATTTGATCTACCTCTTTTATATTTATGTTCATAAGTAATTCTTGCATGTTCTCCGTTGTTATTTATTGCTTTGGCCGAGTAATAGGTAGTGACTCCAAGAGGGAATGTTATGCTCGATTGTGGGTTCATGCCCCTCGATGACTAGCTTGAGTGACAGAAACATGAGTCTAGGGGATGTGCTGTTGCCACAAGGGGGAAAACAACGGTGCTTGTGCCCGCGGGTGCAAGGATTGTTTACTTTACGCAAAGTTCTTTTAATGCAGTTGTCTGTTGCTTTGAGTTTACACTATGGGTGGGACTCGCAACTTAATACCAGCGAGATGTTCTGGATAGATATCTCAAGGTGGATGATTAGTAGTAGATATTGATGGATTTCGGTCTACTTACTTTCGCGTACCGCCCATGCTTTGAACCTCAACCTTTCTTGCAATGTAGTCAACATTGGTTTGCGTTCGTGGTCCTGTCAATTGCCCAGCTGTAATTCGTTTACCTCACATAGCTGTTTTATCGTCTTTTGGGAGAGAGACACCACTAGTGAACATCATGAGACTCCGGTCCATATTACCATCATTGATCACATCCGCTATTTACTTTTCGCTATTACTTACTATTGCAAACACTATCTATCACTACTATCATTTGTGTTTAATCCTTTGTGAACTACAAGGCCGGAGGGATTGACAACCTCTCTGTACTCGTTGGGAGCAAAGTTATTTGTATCTGTGTGCAGGTCCACGTTGATTGCTAATCCGCGCCGTTAGCAGTTGACACCTACTTGTTGAACCTAGGAGTCTCTGGGGATTCGATCATTGGCATCTTTGCTAAGGGAAAAAACTTCCACAACACTGCATCTTTCACCTTCCACTTGGGGTAACCAACGAGGGGTTAGAGGCCCATCAGGGCGCCGCCCCTCCCCTCCTAGTCCAATTCAGACTAGAGGGAGAGGGGGCGCGCGGCCTGCCCTACTCTCCTCTATCTCTCCACTATGGCCCAATAAGGCCCATATACTTACCGGGGGGTTCCGGTAACCTCCTAGTACTCCGGTAAAATCCCGATTTCACCCGGAACTATTCTGATGTCCAAATATAGGCTTCCAATATATCGATCTTTATGTCTCAACCATTTGGAGACTCCTCATTATGTCCGTGATCATATCCGGGACTCCGAACTACCTTCGGTACATCAAAACTCATAAACTCATAATACCGATCGTCACCGAACGTTAAGCGTGCGGACCCTACGGTTTCGAGAACTATGTAGACATGACCGAGACTCATCTCCGGTCAACAACAAACAACGGAACCTGGATGCTCATATTGGTTCCAATATATTCTACGAAGATCTTTATTGGTCAAATCGCACAACAATATACGTTCTTCCCTTTGTCATCGGTATGTTACTTTCCCGAGACTTGATCGTCGGTATCTCAATACCTAGTTTAATCTCGTTACCGGCAAGTCTCTTTACTCATTCTGTAATGCATCATCTCGTGACTAACTCATTAGTCATTTGCTTGCAAGGTTTATAGTTATGTGCATTACCGAGATGGCCCAGAGATACCTCTCCGACACTCGGAGTGACAAATTATATTCTTGATCTATGCCAACAACACAAACACCTTCGGAGACACCTGTAGAGCATCTTTATAATCACCCATTTACGTTGTGACGTTTGATAGCACACAAGCTGTTCCTCCGGTATTCGGGAGTTGCATAATCTCATAGTCATAGGAACATGTATAAGTCATGAAGAAAGCAATAGCAGTAAAACTAAACGATCAAGTGCTAAGCTAACGGAATGGGTCAAGTCAATCACATCATTCACCAATGATGTGATCCCGTTAATCAAATGACAACTCATGTCTATGGTTAGGAAACATAACCATCTTTGATTCAACAAGCTAGTCAAGTAGAGGCATACTAGTGACACTTTGTTTGTCTATATATTCACACATGTATTACGTTTCCGGTTAATACAATTCTAGCATGAATAATAAACATTCATCATGATATAAGGAAATATAAATAACAACTTTATTATTTCCTCTAGGGCATATTTCCTTCAGATCGAGCGTGAGAAGCGTGGAACGCGGCCCAGGGGCCAGACGCGTGCCACAGGCAGCAATCAGCAGGGTGCCAGGCCGAAGGCAGATGGTTTTTTTAAACACAGTACACACGCAAGCGCTCATATCATGTTGAGATTTACGAAGTCACCGTGAGCACCTCGTCGTCGACGTGAACGTCTCCTCCCACCGAACGCGCTTCATCGGAAATTCTGAAATAAATCCAGGAATAATGCAAGCACCAGGACTTGAACCCTGATGGGCTGGGGATACCACTGTCCCTCTATCCATCCAAGCACGGGTTGGTGATGGCATCGCCCCTCGTTGGTTACCCCAAGTGGAAGGTTTGAGATGCAGTGTAGCGGAAGTTTTCCCTTCGCAAAGATACCAAGGATCGATTTCCCCTGAGACTCCCAGTTTCAACAAGAAGGTGTCAACTGCTAACGGCGCCAGATATTAGCAATCAAAGTGGACCTGCACACAGATACAAATAACTTTGCTCCCAACGAGTACAGAGAGGTTGTCAATCCCTCCGGCCTTGTAGTTTGCAAAGGATCAAACGCAAGTGATAATAGTGATAGGTATAATTGCAATAGTAAGTAAAAAGCGGAAAAGTAAATAGCGGATGTGATCAATGATGGTAATATGGACCGTAGTACCATGATGTTCACTAGTGATGTCTCTCCCAAAAGACGATAAAACAGCTATGTGAGGTAAACGAATTACAGCTGGGCAATTGACAGAATTATGTGCGCAAACCAATGCTAACTATGATGCAAGAAAGGTAGAGGTTGAAAGCATGGGCGGTACGCCGAGGTAAGTAGACCGAAATCCATCTGCATCTACTACTAATCATCCACCTTGAGATATCTATCGAGAACATCTCGCGGGTATTAAGTTGCGAGTCCCACCCATAGTGTAAACTCAAAGCAACAGACAACTGCATTAAAAGAACTTTGCGTAAAGTAAACAATCCTTACACCCGCGAGCACAAGCACCGTTGTTTTCCCCCTTGTGGCAACAGCACATCCCCTAGACTCATGTTTCTGTCACTCAAGCTAGTCATCGAGGGGCATGAACCCACAATCAAGCATAACGTTCCCTCTTTGAGTCACTACCTACTACTTGGCCAAAGCAATAAATAACAACGGAGAACATGCAAGAATTACTTACGAACGTAAATATAAAAGAGGTGAATCAAATATATTACTCAAACACAATCTGAACATAATCTCATAATCCATCGGATCCCAGCAAACTCATCATAGCAACAGCATAAGGATTACATATGTGCCTCGATCATGTAGGGCAGCTCACGAGGACTAATTAGTGAAGCACAAGAACGGGAGGAGAACATCACATAGCTACTGGTGATGGACCCATGGTCCAAGGGAGACTACTCACAACTCAGCCGGGAGGCGTCCATGGTGGTGGAGAAGCTCCCGGTGGTGATCCTCCCCTCCGGCAGGGTGCTGGGAAGGGTTCTCCTGGTGCTCCCGATCTTGGAAGCGGCGGCGGCGGTGGAACAGAGATGAGAGCACGAAAAAGGGTTTCCGTCTCGAGGGTTTTGGGAGACGGTCTAAATATATGCCAAAGGGGGGGCACCAGATGAGGCTCGGGGGGCCCAGGCGCCCCCCCCCCCCCCCGGCGCGGCCCAGGGGGGGCGCGCCACCAGGGCGCCTGGAGCCCTGGTGCCCCCCCGGCTGTACTTTGGATACCGGGAACCTTCTGGAACGCTGATTTTTTATATAATTTTTCCGGGATTTTTCTGGCAGTTCTCGTAATGGGAAAAACTGAAATACAAAAACAGCAGAAAACAGAAACTGGCACTGGGGTGCACTGAGTTAATAGGTTAGTACAAATATGATCAAAAGTGTATGGAAGTGTATAAATATCATAGCAATATCACCCAAAAGAGGCATGGAGCAAGCAGAAATTATAGATACGTTTTGGACGTATCAACATCCCCAAGCTTAATTCCTGCTCATCCTCGAGTAGGTAAATGATAACAAGAATAATTTCTGTGCTGACATGCTATTAACCATATATGGCTTTTTCATAGTCATATGACAAAAGCTTACCGAGACAATGAATCTATAGTAATTAAGTTGCCTCATGAGAAAATCACAAAGAACTGAAAGTTTTACAATATGATACTGAAACATCAAATAGATTTGTAATGAACATGGTGTGCAAATATGATAAAGTGATATCTCGCTTGCCCCCTTTAGTGAAGCAAAACATAAATGCAGGGGCACCTCCAAGGTTTAAGTGACGACTAGATACAATGATTTCAGAATAAACGATATCACAATCATGCAAAAGACAATGCTACTTTGGGACAATGCACATTACACTCAGAATGACAATCATGCTCTCAGTAGTTGGTGCTTTAAAAGAAGGTGGAGACTCTCGAACCGTGGCTTTTGTTGGCAAGGTTGAAAACCCGTA
The DNA here is from genome assembly GCA_902687465.1 of Secale cereale. Classification (NCBI taxonomy): domain Eukaryota; kingdom Viridiplantae; phylum Streptophyta; class Magnoliopsida; order Poales; family Poaceae; genus Secale; species Secale cereale. The sequence continues at coordinate 764,356,584 of LR738712.1, forward strand.
GTCGGAAACAAAGACAAAACATGTACCAGAGCTCTTGGTTTTAAAACAGAGGTAATAATTTTTTAGATCATGCATGTTTCGTCAACGAATGCTAGCAGATAACTCAATCACTTCTTGAGATGGACAAGTTTCGAGGAACGGCTCCCGAATGAGGACGATCACATCCTCTTAATCTCCTTTGTTTATCACTGCCAAAGTTTTCTGATTTCTCATGAACAAAGCGTGAAGGAGGGTTTGTTTGTTATATTAATTTTGAGCCGGGCGCACTCAATGCCAGTTCCTTCTCGTATTATGGGTTTGCACATTATACATGCAATCCCGGGGTGAAGCTTGTCCAACTTAAAAAGATTATGAATTAACTACAACTTCCTCATGGACTTACAACAGAGGCACAAAATAGGATTGCTTTTTCTTTGAATAATTTCGAGATGGTACATGCAAGTCTCCGTTAGGAATGGCAGGTAAATACCATGTAGGAAGGTATGGTGGACTCATATGGCATAACTGGTATAAAGGAATTTGGATGCACAAGCAGTCAGTCCGCTTAGTACAGGCGAAGGTTAGCAAAAGACTGGGAGCGACCAACTAAGAGAGCAATGACGGTCATAATCATGCAGAGCGACAAAGCAACATTGAATCAGGCATGGAAGTTATATCGCTACTCAGAAACAAAAGATCATCAAGGCTTGACAGACTTTCTTTACAGTCTTAAATATGCGTGAGCATACGCCAAGTCAATCAAAATAAATTCTCGACAGAAGATATTACTAAACCATACCACATCATAGGCAAACAAATCATGTTGGTACTCCAATAACACATTGGGAACCCCCCAGCTATTTGAGACTAACCATAAGAAAACATGAACTACTAAGCGCCATTATGCACGTAGCATCTTTATCATAGACATATCAACCAATGCAACGGAAGCAAACTCTCTTAATAAGATAAGCATGATAACTAAAGAGATTTCAAGCAACCAACTAAACGAAAGATCTTTAAAAAGATAAGCATGAATACTAAGAGCTAAGCATGATAGTAGCTATTAAAAGACAAAGAACACACACAGCAAGGATAGACATGAAAATTCTATGTTATGTTCTAGGTAGAAGTGGAGCGTGTTTCTCTCTCACATAAAGAAAGTTGAGTTCCGACTCGTTATGAAAAGCTAAAAGAAAACTAAAAGGAAAACTAAAAGCAAGACGCTCCAAGCATAGCACATAACACATGAAGTGATAAAAATATAGTGGAACGAAAGACGAACTGATAATGTTGATGAAGAAGGGGATTCATGGGGGCATCCCCAAGCTTAGACGCTTGAGTCTCCTTGAATATTTCTTGGGGGTGCATGGGGGCATCCCCAAGCTTGAGCGTTTGACACTCCTGAATCTTTTTATCATCTTCCCTCGCACACTTGAAAACTCCCTTCATACATAACTCATCATAATCTGATTAGCGAGGTTGGTACCCATAATAAAATAATTGTTCCTTGCTGGAAATAAATATATTCTTGAAGTTCCACTGTTTCTCAAGATTTCCAAAAGGTTTTTGCAAAGAAAAAGCAAGCTCTAGGTTTGCAAAATGAAGGAAAGGCAAAACAGGACAGAATCTGTGAAAAACAGAACAGCAGGTAGTAAATGATTTTTTCGGGGCACTTCTTCAACTCTAATCAAAAAACTCAAAAAAGATGCACGAAAGAAAATTATATAGAGCACGCTGTCGAAAAAATTGAGACCAAAAAGATGATCTGGTGATTTTATACGAATTTTTCTATCCAAGGACAGAATCTGTTTCCTGGACAGCACGTCACAACTTTTGAACTTTCTTGCAATCAGAGGCTATACTTGGCACAAAATTGAAAAGCAAAGATACAATGATGATGCTCCAGTAGTAACAACATCAAGACACAACAAAAACAAAATAAAATTTATTCATGTGGGCTGCCTCCCAAAAGCGCTTTCTTTTATGCCTTTAAGCTAGGCATAATGCAAAGAGATCAAGTTTTATCAAGAGTAAAAGAATAGCTGGCCCGTATAACAGACTCAAAAGGTAACTTAATCTTCTTTCGGGGGAAGTGTTCCATCCCTTTCTTGAGAGGAAACTGGAATTTTATATTCCCCTCTTTCATGTCAATGATAGCACCAACGGTGCGTAGAAAAGGACGTCCCAAAATAATTGGACAAGAAGGTTCACATTCAATATCCATAATAGTAAAATCAACGGGAACATAATTGTCATTGACAATGATAAGAACATCGTCGATCCTCCCCAAAGGTTTCTTTATGGAAGAATCAACGAGACGAACACCAAAAGAACAAGAATCAAAAGGTTTCAATTTAAGCATGTCATATATTCTTTTGGGCATAACAGAGGTACTAGCACCAACATCACATAAAGCATAGCAAGAGAAGTTATTCAACTTAATTTTTATCATAGGATCCCAACCATCTTCTAGCTTTCTAGGTATGGAGGCTTCTACTCTAAGTTTCTCCTCCCTAGCTTTGATAAGAGCATTAGTGATATGCTCTGTGAAGGCAAGGTTAATCGTGCTAGCGCGGGGATCTCTAGACATCTTGTGAAGGAAATCAATAACTTCGATAAGAGTGCAATTATCAAAATCAAGGTCACTACTATCAAGTAAGGTGGTAGTGGTGCCCTTTAGGCTTACTTGTTTGGTAGTTTCTATAGTCATAGCATCAACATTAATAGGTCCATCGGGACCAGGAGTGCATTGGGTGCTAAGAGTTTGGATATCCTCAACAACTTGGATAGTAGCAACAGTGTGGTGGGTAGGAAGGCTCTTAATTCTATCTTCTTCCTCCCTTTCTCTAGCCCATCTCTCTTTAAGTTTAGCCATCATCCTAATATTTTCATTAATTTGCACTTGGATAGCATTAATAGGAGTGACCTTCCTCTCCTCAAGAGGAGAAGTTCTAATTTTAAGCAATTCAACCTCATTGGCTAAATTGTCTACCTTCAAAGAGAGATCATCTAGATTGTTTAGTTTTGCTTCTACACTATTATTAAAAGCTTTTTGGGTAGTGATGAAATATTTAAGCATAATCTCTAGTTCAGTAGTGGAGTTCTTGGTGCTAGGATAAGCATTGTTGTTCCCATAAGAATTAGAGGGGAACGGTCTAGGATTGCTACCAAAGTTACTCCTATAAGCATTGTTGTTGAAATTGTTTCTAGAGATAAAGTTCACATCTACTTGTTCTTGAGCAATCAAAGAATTTAAAGGAACATCACGAGGATCAATAGAAGATTGCTTCGAAAGTAGAGACATGATCAAGTCAACTTTTTCATTTAGGGAGGAAATCTCCTCGACAGAGTTTACCTTCCTACCTGTTAGAGCGCATTCGGTGTGCCATTGGGAATAGTTGGTCATCATCTCATCGAGAAGTTTTGTGGCAGCACCAAGTGTAGTTGACATAAAGGTTCCTCCCGCGGCCGAATCTAACAAGTTCCGCGAGGTAAAGTTCAAGCCTGCATAAAAAGTTTGGATAACCATCCAAGTAGTCAAACCATTAGTAGGGCAGTTCTTGATAAGAGATTTCATACGTTCCCAAGCTTGGGCAACGTGTTCATTATCCAATTGTTTAAAATTCATTATGTTACTTCTCAGTTGGATAATTTTAGCAGGTGGATAGTATTTTCCAATAAAAGCATCTTTGCACTTATCCCATGAATCTATGCTGTTTCTAGGCAAAGACTGAAACCAAATTTTAGCTCCTCCTCTCAAGGAGAAAGGAAAAAGCTTAAGCTTAACAATATCACCGTCTACTTCTCGGTACTTTTGCATATCACAAAGTTCAACAAAGTTGTTTAAGTGTAAAGCAGCATCATCTCTAGCACCGGAGAATTGATCTTTCATGACTAAGTTAAGTAAAGCAGGTTTAATTTCATATGAAGGTGCTGAAGTGGCAGGTGTAGTGATAGGTGTGCAGATAAAGTCATCGTTGTTGTGACTAGTGAAGTCACACAACTTGGTGTTCTCGGTGGAACCCTTAGTAGCAAGCAAGCAAGATAACTATTTTTGTGATTTTCAATAAAAGATACTAAAGCAAAACTGAAAGGTAAACTAACAAGACTAAAAAGCAAAGGTAAAAGATAGCGTGCAACTCCCCTATCCTGAAGAGTGGAGTCCCCGACAACGGCGCCAGAAAACTTTGCTTGATGGCTTCTCGCCCCTCGTTGGTTACCCCAAGTGGAAGGTTTGAGATGCAGTGTAGCAGAAGTTTTCCCTTGGCAAAGATACCAAGGATCGATTTCCCCTGAGACTCCCAGTTTCAACAAGAAGGTGTCAACTGCTAACGGCGCCAGATATTAGCAATCAACGTGGACCTGCACACAGATACAAATAACTTTGCTCCCAACGAGTACAGAGAGGTTGTCAATCCCTCCGGCCTTGTAGTTTACAAAGGATCAAACACAAGTGATAATATTGATAGGTATAATTGCAATAGTAAGTAAAAAGCGGAAAAGTAAATAGCGGATGTGATCAATGATGGTAATATGGACCGGAGTACCATGATGTTCACTAGCGATGTCTCTCTCCCAAAAGACGATAAAACAGCTATGTGAGGTAAACGAATTACAGCTGGGCAATTGACAGAATTATGTGCGCAAACCAATTCTAACTATGTTGCAAGAAAGGTAGAGGTTCAAAGCATGGACGGTACACCGAGGTAAGTAGACCGAAATCCATCTGCATCTACTACTAATCATCCACCTTGAGATATCTATCCAGAACATCTCGCTGGTATTAAGTTGCGAGTCCCACCCATAGTGTAAACTCAAAGCAACAGACAACTGCATTAAAAGAACTTTGCGTAAAGTAAACAATCCTTGCACCCGCGGGCACAAGCACCGTTGTTTTCCCCCTTGTGGCAACATCACATCCCCTAGACTCATGTTTCTGTCACTCAAGCTAGTCATCGAGGGGCATGAACCCACAATCAAGCATAACGTTCCCTCTTGGAGTCACTACCTACTACTTGGCCAAAGCAATAAATAACAACGGAGAACATGCAAGAATTACTTACGAACGTAAATATAAAAGAGGTGAATCAAATATATTACTCAAACACAATCTGAACATAATCTCATAATCCATCGGATCCCAGCAAACTCATCATAGCAACAGCATAAAGATTACATATGTGCCTCGATCATGTAGGGCAGCTCACGAGGACTAATTAGTGAAGCACAAGAACAGGAGGATAACATCACATAGCTACTGGTCATGGACCCATGGTCCAAGGGAGACTACTCACAACTCATCCGGGAGGCGCCCATGGTGGTGGAGAAGCTCCCGGTGGTGATCCTCCCCTCCGGCAAGGTGCCGGGAAGGGTTCTCCTGGTGCTCCCGATCTTGGAAGCGGCGGCGGTGGCGGAACAGAGATGAGATCGCGAAAAAGGGTTTCCGTCTCGAGGGTTTTGGGAGACGGTCTAAATATATGCCAAAGGGGGGCACCAGACGAGGCTCGGGGGCCCAGGCGCCCCCCGACGCAGCCCAGGGGGGGGCGCCACCAGGGCGCCTGGAGCCCTAGTGCCCCCCCCCCCCCCCCCCCCCC
>LR738712.1:764362217-764372539 GCA_902687465.1 Secale cereale
CCCCCCCCCGGCTGTACTTTGGCTACCGGGAACCTTCTGGAACGCTGATTTTTTATATAATTTTTCCGGGATTTTTCTGGCAGTTCTCGTAATGGGAAAAACTGAAATACAAAAACAGCAGAAAACAGAAACTGGCACTGGGGTGCACTGAGTTAATAGGTTAGTCCAAATATGATCAAAAGTGTATGGAAGTGTATAAATATCATAGCAATATCACCCAAAAGAGGCATGGAGCAGGCATAAATTATAGATACGTTTTGGACGTATCAGTTGGTTTGTGCGAAAGGCAGATGGTTGATGGGTTGACCAGATGGATTGGGCCAGAGGACTGCCGGTACCAGGCTGGACGCTAGCACCATCTAGTTTTGTTGTTTACGACGCGAGGCTTTATATAGACCCGAGGCACCAGAGCGTGTGAAGTATTAAGGCTTGTCATAGTGGGGAGTATCATATACTAGTATCATGCATATGATACTAGTGTATGATACTACATCCATAGTGCATACTATCATAGATTACTATCATAGTTGGTCTCATTTATTGCGATGCATGACACATAGTAGCATAACATTTATTATGTTACGGTATATGCCTATGTTACTATAACCATCTCTCTCTTCTTTAATTGTCTGCCACATAAGCATGTTTGCGAGTCCCAAGTGCATGATACTACTTAGGCTTAGGGCTGGACCAACGAGCTACTCGACTCGTTAAGCTCGCGATCGGTAAGCTCGTTAACTGTAACGAGCTCAAACTCTTGATCGGCTCGGTTCGTTAAATACTCCTTAAGCTCGTGAGCGCTCACGAGTGCTCGTTATAGTTGTAAATAGTACATAATCTAGCAAGTAATGCATCAACCTTTGCTAAATTTATTTTTCCAAATAGTAGCACATAATGCAACAACTAGAGCCATTAAAGAACAGTTGAACAACAACAATAAGCAGGGCCTAGCGACAACCAACAGATAGCAGCAACACACAATGACACAAATAAAGAACAGTTGAACAGCAACAATAAGCAGGGCCATACTTCATACACCATTATGGTTCAAACTTCATACTCAATGCACAATCACTAGGTGAACAGCAACAATAAGTAGGGCCATTAACAAAGACAAGTCCAGGACTTCAAAAGACAAAGCAGAACATGGCTTAGGCGCTCAACATTGGATCAAGTTCGATCAGCAGACTAACAGTACATATTATATTAACTACTTCGCCACTTCAGCAGGACACTTCATCAACATAAGGTCTTACATAACTAACAATGACCGAAATAAAATGGTAGGTTCTAGCTGATTAAATGCAAAGTAGCTCCTGCTCCTCACATAAGTTGCTCATCAGTTCATCAATTTCATCCTCCTACAGAGACATAGAGAAATTCACAAGTTATTATTCAAGCAAACCAAAAAAATGGTACAATGCTACAACAATACAATCACACTTAATAAAAATATAGGAGGCCTACTAGTTGCTTTCTGTCGTATCTTCAGGAAATGGAATGAACTCGACATCGTCATCATTGCCTTCTTCCTACAAAGGTAAGTGCAAATATGCAATTTGAGTAAACATCTAGCAAGAGTCTGAGGTTACAAGAAGATAATACACAGTAGAGAACAAGAAATATTACCACTTCAATTGTTGTCTTAAGTTGGTGTTCTTTTGATCCTTTAATGTAGCTAGAAGCACATACAAGTGCCTCAACCATGTTTGGGCTGAGAGAGCTACGGTAGTCATCGAGAATTCCGTCGCTCATAGAGAATGTTGACTCCGATGAGACACTAGTTGCTGGTATAGTCAAGAACTTTTTTGCCATCTTTGCCATGAGAGGATATCTATGAGCATTCAACCTCCACCAATCAACTACCTTGAAATTTGGATCTAGAATTGGATGGTTTTTTTCTTCAAGGTAACTGGTCAATTCACACTTAGATGGCTCTAAATTTGTCTCCTTTAGGAAGGACTGAAACACACTTGACAATGAGGACATAGATGTACTTGTTTGCCTACTAGATACTGAACTCTGTTCATTATTGTTGCCAGCCTCATTCTTGCGATTTTCCATCTCATAAGTAGCATAGAGATCAAAGAATTCAGATTTGATTTCCTCGGCCTCACTACTGCCCTTCTCTTTACCATACATTCTCTTAAAACAGTAATCGACAAGTTTTATTTTAACCTAGGATCAAGAATGGTGGCAATGACCATGACATTGTTCTTTTCCTTTTTTTTGTTTTTCCCACTGTTTTCATTTCCCTCGCCTTCACTATTGTTATCCCAATATTTATCAAACTTATCAAGCATTGCTTCTCCCATCTTTTTCAAGTTTGCATTCAAACCCATGGCATGCTCTACGATAACAATCTTAACATTCATGATATATGGATAAAAAATGTTGGCAGTAGGATAGTTAGATCCTGATAGTACATTTGTTACCTCGGCCAACAATTTCAAGATGGGTTGAATCTTCTCATATAATGCCCACTCTTCATCTTCAGGCTGCCATTTGTAGGTGGCATCTACATCTGCATACTCTTTGAAACCAGCCCTATACACAGTGCAAGCCTCTACCATTCTGCATGTATTATTCCATCTAGTAGCAACATCCAGGCATAAACCTCTCCCAACTTCCATATTCAGAGACTTGCAAACCATCAACAATTTGTACATGCTTGTTGGAGATTTTTTTCAAATACTTGACAGCATCCCTAAGCTTATTGATCAAAGTTTGCAACAGAGCAATGCCATCATTCACTATCAAATTGACAATGTGCGCACATCAGCGAACATGGAAGTACTTAGGAACAAATTTAGCTGATTTCCTAGCAATGATCTTGTCCATCAATCTCTTAGCGGCATTATCATTTGAGGAAGCATTATCCATTGTGATTGTCATGATATTATCTTCTATTTTCCATTCTTGGCAACACTCAAAAATTGCTTGAGCTATGACACTACCCGAGTGAGGTGGATCTAGCTCTATGAAGTTTAAAACACGACATTGCATGATCCAATCATCATCTATGTAGTGAGCAACCACAGCTAGGTATGAGAGAGTTTGGTTTGAAGTTCATAGATCACATGTCAAACTAATGCTTTGAACAGACTTTAGTTGCTTTTTAAGGATTTCTTTCTCAGAAAGATACACCTTCATGCATTCAGCCCTAATTTTCTTCCTACCAATGAACTTGTAGGACACATTCATATACTTCATGAGGATATTGAACCAAGCATGCTCTACCATCCTAAAGGAATAATCATGCACAATTATCATCTTTGCTATGATCTTAACGACTTATGCATGATTGTATTCATGGTTTACTATGAGAGATGCACCTGGCTTTTCAGGATCGAAGTTGGTTGTACCTTGATTTAGTTGTCTTCCCTTCTTGTTTAGATAGACTGAACAAACATCTTTATGCCTATCGAGGCTAGTAGTTGACCCCCCAGGAGTATAAGCAAACAATTGAGCACAATGCAAACACTTTGCCTTCGTGACAACCGCCCCTAGCGTCCTCTTACTTACAGCCTTGACCTCCTTGAAATGCTGCCAACATTCTACACGTTTAAGTCTTGTTTTCTTCACCTTCACCTTAGTTCCATCCACTCCTGCCTTTTTCCTTTTCCCTCCTTTCTTTGCCCTCTCTTTGTCACTGACCTCAACTTCTGTGTCATTGCGATTGTCTCCTGATCCAAGAGAAGGCTCTGACATATCATCATCCATATCATATGCCTCTGCCTCGTTAACCTCCTCATAACCTTCATGAACCTCTACCCATTCATCTTCATCGCCGTCATCTTCCTACGGAAAATGAAATAGCATGATTCAGATTTTTACAAGCCAAATATTAATTGCAATGTGCAAAATTGTATCAATGAACAGAAACACATCTTCCTGGTGCATTAAGTAGTAAGTGATACTAATAACCTGTACAAAATAGAAGTCAGGACATTTACTTACTAGACTTGTTTTGCATTTAAGTAGTAATTTTTACCGTATAAAATAGAAGTCAGAACTTAGAACCTGTACAAAATTAGGGAATGAAATTATAAGATTCCCACAAACATTCAGCAATGGTACTTCAGCACGAGTGTACGACTAATCTTAATCTGGTGCATGTGTACAGTGTGTGTGTGTGATGAAGTAGTTCACCTAACTATAGAGGTATTTATACAATCAATTAACAACAATCTACACTGGTATTTCATCAGTTTCGCAAGTACTAACTAGGGCATCAAAGATTCAAAGAATATGCTAATATGAACTGGAATGTAATAGAAAATAAAAATAAGAGTGTGAGATAAACAATCTCACCTGTCCTAATCCAACACCAACGGCATCAGCATCAGAGCATGTAGGTGATGTCGCCTCCTCTGCTCTTGGGTGCCTTTCTCCTTGCACTTGCTGCCGAGGATGAGAAGGCTTTGCTGCCGTCGAAGGAGACTCCCGTGATGCTGAATCAGAGGCTGAAGTCCTCTTCCTCACAACCTTCTTTCGGATCTCAGACTCCATGCATGGAGTGCCAACAGCAGCCGATGGTCGCTCGCGCCGTTCCATGGGGACGCGGATGGAGATGGCCGAGGCGGGCCAAAGTAGTCGCCGGCGGCCGTCGGAGAAGAGAAGGAAGGAGAGACGCGTCGCCACGCCGTGGTCAAATACCTAAACCTAGCCGCCTCCCTGATGCTTTTCTCCTTTTCCCATCTCTCTGTAGTACTTGCTATAGTCTCCTCGACTCCTCCTCTGGTCTCTTCGTAAGTAGGCCGCCCGTGCGCCGTGACTGACCAGATTCCCATGATGGCCAGGAGCTGAGTAGGTGGGGCGGACTGTGGGCCTGTGGCCAGTGGGCCGTGCTGAGCACTAGGCTTTTTCTAGTAATAAAACAAAAAATTAGTGGTATACAAATAAACGAGCCAAATGAGCTACTCGCGATACTCGCGAGCTAGCTCATCAAGCTCGTTTATATTAACGAGCTAAAATTGTTGTTCAGCTCGGCTCACTAACTAACGAGCACGAGCCTTAACGAGTCGAGCTTCCGAGTGCTCGTTAAACTCGCGAGTAACGAGCTTTTCGTCCAGCCCTACTTAGGTTTGTCGTAATGGTAGTATCATAACTAGTATCATGCATGCCAATTAGGCAATTTTGATGAGATGTCACAGAATTAAATGAAGCAAGAGAGGATTGAGTATCATATCATGATACTATATCATAATAAATGTTATGCTACTATGTGTCATGCATGACAATAAATAAAGTACTACTTGATACTAACATATGATACTATGCATTAGGAAGGTAGTATCATACAGTAGTATCATATGCATGATACTAGTATATGATACTCCCCATTACAACCAGCCTTATGTTACCCCCACTATGACCAGCCTAAGCATTTACATGATTACTTGATTATGTTTGCTTTGTGACCAGTTCTGACCTAGTCCTTGCCAGCTGACTTTAATTATTGCTTCATGATAGCTCAAGATCTGTATCCATTTCCCCACATATAAATACAAAGTTCCTCCTCCCGAGCTTCTGGTCTATTAATTCGGTCATCATGAATATTTCGTGGCACAGCGCCGTTCGCTTTGAAGCTATTTGATTAGTTGTAGACATGGAAGACGTTGGGAAGTTTATAGTGACATGAATTGCGGTTCAACCCTTGAATTGCTCACCAGCTCTTTGTAGGAGATCAACACGTGGGAGGAACATCTGAGAACCATGGCATGCTGCACGTCTCTCAAAGATCCTGCACGTCTGACATTCCACCAATTCCTTGGGTCGGCAGTAGATGATCTAGAGGGTAAAGACAACATAGGTTCCCGTGTGCTAACCGTGAAAGACAAATCAAGATGGAATGAGCCGTGTGACTATTCCATCTCCGTGTGAGGAAATCACTGAGTCGACGCCGCCCTCAAGAACACACAATACATAACATAGAGTAAACTCAAATTAAAATTGTGCAATTGATGTGTGGCCCCGCTCGCTTCTTGGTCTCTTACTCTCATTCTGCCGTGAAGTGGTTTCTCTTAGACTCGGGCACTAAACACAAAATAATTTCCATTGTCAATAATCGTCAGGAAATGAGCGATCAGACAAATTCCAGGATTGGGTGCTGGTAGAACAAACACGTGGATCCTATTCGCCGCCTGGGCGAGTTGCGCCGGCCAACTTCCGGGTTTTATCTGCGGTTCACTGCTGGATTCTTTGTTGTTTTTAGGTCTATGATTTTTTTTCGGTTTTATGTTTGGTTCTTATATTCCAAAGTCCTAAAAATGTTCAAACAACCCAGTTTGTGAAAGAAAACCGGCTGAAAAACTGAAGAAAAAAAAAACTAGAAAAATAGAACGTACCACTTATCGCCACAGTGGTCCGGCAGCCCATGGAGCGCATACTTATGCGAGGTCTCAACAAACACGCACACCACCCATTTTGGGGTGCTCCTATTCTGCGCGTTCGGTGTCGCGGAAGTCAACCGGCGACTACAGCAACGCCAAGTGGACCGGCCCACGAACGCATAATCTGTTTTGCGAAAAAGACACACAAATCATGTTCGAGTCATCGAACTGTGGTTCAGCTATTCACTACAGCCTCTAGACGACTGTGACTGGTAGCAACACGAATTCTCTAGGAACTATCGAAGCAGAGTAATTTATTACGCAGTACAACTTACAATTTTATACTTTTTCTGCAAAAAAGTTCTTCAAATTTAGAAAAAAAGTCCATGAATTGGAAAATGTTCATCCAATTGGATAAGAAAAGTACATCTATTTCAAAAAAGGACACTGATTTTGAAAAAAGTTCACAAAATGAAAAAGAAGTTCATCGATTTTGGAAAAAAAAACTAATAGAATTTTTTTTAAATAAACATCAAATGCAAAAAAAAGTTCATCAAATTTGAGAAAAAGTTCATCCAAATTTTTAAAAATCAACAAATTTTGGAAAAAATCACCGAATTTGGAATAAAAAAACTCGAACAATTTTTCGAAAAAGATCACCAAATTTGAAAAAAAATCACAAATTTGAAAATTAAGTTTATCGATTTCAAAAAAAGTTCTTCAAATTTTAGGAAATGTCCATCAAATGAAAGTTCACATATTTCCAAATATTTCAACGAAGCCGGATGAAAAACAGAAAACGAACAGGAAAATAATAAAAAAAAAAGGCAAATAAAGAATAAAATGAGGAAGTACATGCTTAAGACATTTGACTGTGGTGGCGTGGTGGCTACATCAGGCTAACTTGGTCAGTTGGGTTGTGGGTTCGATTTACCTCGAGTAGCAACCGGTGCCTGCAGCAGGCGCCCCATGTTGCCCCGTGTCGCTCCTTCCATCTGGCCAACTTGATGATAGATGACTTCCAGTTTAGCGATGGTTTGGTTGTATGATACTCCGTCCGTGTCATAATTGTTGTCGTGGTTATAGTTGAAATTTGAACTAAAATCACGACAAGAATTATGGAGCGTAGCGAGTTGTTCACAATGTACAATGTAAGCTTATGTATTCAGTTCATTGACAATACAAATGTTGCTGGTTTATTACCCAATTCCACTAGTTTCCCGTGTGGAGTCCCCCGAAATGAAAATTGTAATCAGTGTGTGTGCTTATGTCCACGTGCCTGGGATGACACGGACGTCGACGACGTACATGCAGTGCACCACGGCCATGACATTCCATCGGGGGACGCACCACACCACCCCTTCGTTCGGAGATCTGTCTAACCTTGTTGGTATCATTTTCTGTCAAATGGTCGGTGCAGTCCGAAAGCGTGGAGTGGTGCCGCACATCGTTTTTGGTCTTCTCAACTCCCACAGGATGTAAATGTTTCATTGATGAGTTTGACCTGTCGGCCCCCACCCTCGGCCTTCCATCTCACATTATATATAGATCTCTCTACAAAAACATTTTTCTCCGAAAGATTTATCTGCAGTCTCAATATTGTCCAACTTGATCTATTGCTATCTTTCTACCCTATTGAGTGAAACCGACAGGGTTTGTTTCTGTACCACGTCTACTTCATCTACAGTAGCTGTTATTCACTATACTCCAATCCCATTTAGGAATGAGAGGTAGGGGGAATATTTCTAACCCTGTACAATATTTCGTAATTCCCGAGTTCTGGGAGACATGCGCGTTTTATCCTTGCCTAACGAGCGGCCGTGCATAGGCCGTCCGATGCAATCGAGCCCATTGAGAAGAGTGAGTTGGACGGGAAGCGGTGGGACTAGAGGGACACAGGCGGACGGGAAGCCTGTGGATGTGGTTGCAAGGCAGAGCAGCCAATCAACGGTGTGTGCGCACTGACGACTGACGACCCCCTGGAGAGCTTCTCGGTGTCATCGTTGTATCCGAGCACGTGTGGCGGGCGTTCCAGTTTCGCAATTTAAGGGACGATAACCTGACGGGACAACACGGAAGTGTAAGGCCAACTCCATCGCGCGATCCCAAACGGACGTCCGCTTTGCCCTGATTCTGTCCATTTAGGTAGGGCGATGGGGCCGTGTCCGGGCAGTTTCTCGAATGCGGTGGCCGTGCGCCCAATGCACGGACGCATCCCGACCGCATCCTATTCGCGTGCATTTTTTTTTGCGAGTGCTTAATTTTTTTCCTTCATTCATTTTTGGTACATGGGAATACATCACCAAATTTTGACTAGAAATGCAAGACCAAAGAAAACAAGAACCACAATAATACATTTTAGAAGATATACAACTTCCATAACTCCTCCCTTGAGTTGGGTTAGGGCCAACTCGATGCACTCATTGTTGATCTGCGGAGGAGTCTCGATCTTGCTTGCTTATTTTTTCTTCGAGTCTAAAGAAGCAGAGGTTGCTTCCTCGCATCTAGTCTCATGTCTAGCCTCTATTCTAGCAACAAGCGCACTAGTCTCATCTCTAGCATCTATTCTAGATAAAAGTGCACGAACATCTATTAAAAGCCTCTATTCTAGCAATATATCAATGTACTCTTCTTCTCAATACCAAAACTTGCATTCATGCTACACAATAAAATTTCAAGTTAGCACAAGTAGTCAAATCCGAGAGCACAACCAAAGCTAACAATAGCACATACCCCATCGTTTAAGCACTTGATGAACACCCATCTGGGATGTTGCGGCGTTGTAGACGCGCGGTGCACGACCGGCTTTGGGCAGTCGTCACACTTAATGAGTGGCAACGGTGCGCCGACGAGCTTTTGGGCTAGCAGCGAGCCCGGCCGACCGCCATTCATGTATCTGCTGGCGGACCACCGACGGTGTAGATCCGAGTGGCTAGAGGAGAATCCACTGCTTGCATGCCGCCTTGCGGCCTTTCCAGGGCCTTCCGGCCCGGTGCCCGACCAGTCCATGGCGCGGTGCGGCCTCCCGCAGCCGGGCGAGCTCAAGGCCGACCGGATCCGCCACAAATCCGTCCGGCGGGTGCACAAATGAGGTGGCCGTGGTTGGGTAGCTCCGGGGCGCAGAGGGGAGGGGGCTGGGCGAGCGCGCATCCGAGCTGCACAGCTGCAATGGCGGCGGCGACGGCGGCGAGGGGAAGAGTGGGGAAGGGTGGTAAAGAGTGGAGAAGAGTGGAGGGGGTGCGGTCGGAGAGAGGGAGGGGGCGGATAGAAAAAGGCGTCCCTGTGCCACCGACGGGCGGGCCAGAGGCGTTATTTTTCGGAGACATGCCTGGACGATTATCCGGCCGATGGTTTAGGCAAGCGCTAGAAAATGATTTTGAAAATTGTAAATCCAAGTGGTGGAAGGAGAGGGGGAGTTCTAATGTTGCGGAGGAAAGAAGTGAAGATTACTCAATTATTCTCACAGCCAAATTTTATTGATGTGAAGATTGATGAGGACAACCAATATGGAGGCTAGGGGCATCTCCAACTCCGACCCTTAAACCACCCTTAACCGTCCGGACCGTGTGGTTCAGACGTGTTGTGCGATCCAATGCGGCCATGTATCGGATCGCTCTGCGGTACGTACGGACACACTTTTTCCTGCAAACCCCGTCTAACAGAGCATGTCCTTGCCTCTAATTCAACCAAACAGGGTACATGCGGATAAGCCACCGCGATACCTAGCCATGGCTTTCGTGGCCCGTGGATGTGGTTGCAAGGCAGAGCAGCCAATCGACGGTGTGCGCGAACTGGCGACTGACGACTCCTTGGAGAGCTTCGCGGTGTCATCATTTTATCCGAGCATGTGTGGCAGGCGTTCCAGTTTCGCAATTTAAAGGACGATAACCTGACGGGACAACACGGAAGTGTAACGCACATCGCCGCCGATGATGTGCAGTGGCGTCCCATCCTTCCAGAATACCCTCCCACGTCCCATCTCCTCCC
>LR738712.1:764372706-764383335 GCA_902687465.1 Secale cereale
CCGGTCATTAAGGTTAACATAGAATTAATGGATATAAAGAGACGAAGGATGAAGAACTATATAAAAGCTTCTGTCTTTTATTATTATTAGATAAAGATAAAGATAAAAATAAAGATAAAGATGTGTGGATTTGTTCCTCGCACAAACGGAAGAGACACGCGACGCTGGCCTTGAGTTCTCCTGGATCGGTAGAAGAAAGCAAAGCAAAAGGAAGCAAACAATGGAAAAGTCGCACGCCCAAGCGAAGCACCCAGAAAGTGCTGCCGTCTCCGTCATGCGGATAAGCATGCGTACGTGCCATTCTGGATCGACCAGCACATTCTTCATCGGTGGTTTCCCGCGAGTCAAACACAACGACTTCGCCCGAGCGAGTCAACAGCGGCAACGGCGACCAAGCTTTTGGTTGGCACCTTCCTTGTGAGCTGCCGTCTACGGAAAACACGCGCATACTCCGAGTTGGACCCGGGGAGCAGCACAGCACCGCACACACACGGCTAGGCTGCGACACTATAAAATCACCACCCCGACGCAAACCAAGCGCAGAACTAGCAAATAATCGCATCACTCCTCAGTCAACTAGCAGCGGCGGCGACAACAGCAGCTCCCTATAGCTAGAAAATCGATGGCCATGGAGAGGTTCCTGACGGCGCTCGTCTTCTGTGAGGCGCCCCTCGACGGATACGGCACGCCGGTGCTGAATGTTGAATAAATAGGCAATTTTCCGAGTAGATTAATCCAGGAAATAATTACTAACATGGCATTGACTGGGTACATGACATACTGATCACGGAGTATACTAGCAAGTACTACGCATATAGCAGAAACATCTACACGTATAACCAGTACTGCTAGTGCAAACATAAACAAGAGAGAGACATACCCTCCGATCGGCCAGTTGGCCGTAGCAGCAGCAGCGGTGGCGGCGGCAGCATCCTCTGCCGCCTTCTTGTCGGATTCGGCCTTCTCGCGGGCGAGACGGTCAGCTTCGCTTGGTGAAGCCATGGCGATGAAGAGGACGACGCGGACGTAGACGAAGCAGACGGACGGAGGCGAGCAGTCGCGTGATCGCTCCCCAAAAACCTAATCGCCCCTCTTCCCCGTACAGGAACCGGAGAGGCGGGGTTTCGGAGGCCTGCTCTCCCGTCGACCGTGTACGCGGCGAACGGGATGGAGTCGCCGGCGGCAGCAGCAGCAAAGGAACAAAGGCGCGTGAGGCAGATGTGATCTGATTCTCGTGGCGGCTAGGGTTGCGTTAACGCTGCTTATATAGGCGGCTGGGCGGAGAGACGTGGGCCGAACCCACGTCCGAGTCGGTAACAGTCCCACGATCCGACGTCTCGGATCGTGTCGTGTCCGTTACGTATTCTCCGTTCCTGACCGACAAAAATAAGCGCGTAGGTATGAGCTCGGCTCGGCTCATTCCCGCAACCCGCGGCGCGGCGCGGCGCGGCGCGGCGCGGCGCGGCGCGGCGCGTCGTGACGAGGCGAGGCGGGCGGCGGAGGAGGAGTGCGCGAGGGCTCCTTCTCTTCTCACTCTCCAATAGCATGTAGAAGAGAGACCCTTATAAAGGAGTCCAACTCCTTCTCCACTAGCATGGTGGGACTAAACTTCCCACCTTGTCATCCCACCACCTACATGGGCCCTTGGAGATTTTTCTGAAATTCTCTTATGGGCCTAAAGCCCATTACTAAATTCAGCACTGAACGCCGGCACGACAAAGCAGACGATCTCCGACGGGGTGACCAAGCCGGTGGGAAACAAGGCGGAGGCACAGAAGGAGCAGGGGTTCTCCGGCAATTCGCCAGCGCAGCGTGCTGGGTTCGACCTGGCGTTCGACGGACTCCACTGCTTCGACACCGTCGTCATGCACTAATCATGCTGCTGTCGATTAACTAGGGATGTACGTGTGCGTCTGTGATTGCATTCGTTTCTTAATTTTGGAATGTACAACTCATCACTTGGATCAGCTAGACAGCTGACGCGTCGGTATACTTGCCACGATTTCTCACTTCATTGTATTAGATCTTTAGAAGTGCTTTTTTTATGGGAAGTGCTAGTATATATTTACTAGCCCATAAGCTTCAATACAAATGAAAAGAAACTATAAGGTCAAAATAATGTATTGTATTGTTCTTCCCTCTCTCTTAAGGGTTTGAAAGCACTTGGATGAAAGTATTACTTAGCACAGCTCCGACGGCAACCCATAAATTTTCTGCCGCATTCGTTTGCAGATAGGGTGACCAATCCACAGCCAAGGATTCGCGAGGCCTTCATCCAACCGTAGCCGTATACATTTCACACACTTTACGAATCAATTGGATGGAATACATTCGTTCATATTATAATTTAATTTACATAAACAGGATGATATTTTGACTGTTTTCCATAAACAATTAAAAACACAAAACCATGTATCAGACAACCACCTGGTAAGCGTGGCCGCATTGTCGTGCCGCACCATGGTCAGCGTCAATGCCGTCGTCGTCCCTCCAGCGGCGCAAGGATGACGGAGGGCCGCGGCAGCCCTGTCCGGCGACTGCATGACACTTGCGGAGCAGCCTCTCCACCTCGTGGTGCGCGGTATGAAGGGCCATCCATACCACTGCCGAAGTCACTGGCGGCGGCCTTGCCTCGGCCGGCTTTGGCGTTGCAGTAGCTAAGCGACCACTCCGAGCTGATCTTGGCAAGATCACGATCAAGGCGGTGGCAGCGTCTTGCGGCTGTGTACGCGGTGGTGATGGAGCGATCGAGCGCCGACACCACGGTGACGTCCGGGATTTTGCACACCCAATTGAGCGCCACATCGATCTTGGCGAATGTGGAGCGGCGGCTAGCATTGCGCCGATCATACGTTGCCTGATGTCGTGTCGCATGCTCATCCTCGGATTCCACAGCCCGAGAGCCAGAGGCACCGCCATGACCGTAGACTCCAAGGTAGTAGAGGATGCGGCCACGCACCTAGCCGATCGCGGGCAGCTCGTTCTTTGTTGGGTGGTGGTGTCATCGTGGTGGCGAGGAGGGCCCGTCAAATCGCTGTTGGGGAACGTAGTATTTCAAAAAAAATATCCTACGATCACGCAAGATCTATCTAGGAGAAGCATAACAACGAACGGGGAGAGTGTGTGTACGTGCCCTCGTAGACCGAAAGCGGAAGCGTCTAGTGACGCGGTTGATGTAGTCGAACGTACAGCACCTCCGCGTTCAGCACACATTCAGCTCGATGACGTCCCACGAGCTCTTGATCCAGTTGAGCGTCGCGGGAGAGTTTCGTCAGCACGACGGCGTGGTGACGGTGATGATGAAGCTACCGGCGCAGGGCTTCGCCTAAGCACTGCAACGATATGACCGAGGTCTGTAACTGTGGGGAGGGGCACCGCACACGGCTAAAATCAACTTATGTGTGTCCATGGGGTACCCCCTGGCCACGTATACAAAGGATAGAGGGAGGAGGATGCCGGCCCTCATAGGGCGCGCCAAAGTGTTGAGTCCTATTAGGACTCCCTAGTCCTAGGAGGATTCCACCTCCCACATGGAATAGGAAAAGGGGAAGGGAGAAGGAGAAGGAAGGAAGGGGGCACCCCCTTTCCCTAGTCCAATTCGGACCAGTCCATGGGGAAGGGGCGCGGCCACCCTTGAGGCCTTTCACTCCTTTCCCGTATGGCCCATTAAGGCCCAATACGAATTCCCGTAGCTCTCCGGTACTCTGAAAAATATCCGAATCACTCGGAACCTTTCCGATGTCTGAATATAGCCTTTCAATATATCGATCTTTACGTCTCGACCATTTCAAGACTTTTCGCCATGTCCGTGATCTCATCTGGGACTCCGAACATACGTCGGTCATCAAATCACATAACCGATAATACAAATCGTCATCGAATGTTAAGCGTGCGGACCCTACGGGTTCGAGAACTATGTAGACATGACCGAGACACTTCTCTGGTCAATAACCAATAGCGGAACCTGGATGCTCATATTGGTTCCTACATATTCTACGAAGATCTTTATCGGTCAAACCGCATAACAACATACGTTGTTCCCTTTGTCATCGGTATGTTACTTGCCCGAGATTCGATCGTCGGTATCATCATACCTAGTTCAATCTCGTTACCGGCAAGTCTCTTTACTCGTTCCGTAATACATCATCTTGTGACTAACTCATTACTCATTTGCTTGCAAGGCTTATTATGATGTATATTACCGAAAGGGGCCAAGAGATACCTCTCCGACAATCGGAGTGACAAATCCTAATCTCGATCTATGCCAACTCAACAAACACCATCGGAGACACCTGTAGAGCATCTTTATAATCACCCAGTTACGTTGTGACATTTGATAGCACACAAAGTGTTCCTCCGGTATTCGGGAGTTGCATAATCTCATATTCATAGGAACATGTATAAGTCATGAAGAAAGCAATAGCAACATACTACACGATCAAGTGCTAAGCTAACGGAATGGGTCAAGTCAATCACATCATTCTCTAATGATGCATGTGATCCCGTTCATCAAATGACAACTCATGTCTATGGCTAGGAAACTTAACCATCTTTGATTAACGAGCTAGTCAAGTAGAGGCATACTAGTGACACTCTGTTTTGTCTATGTATTCACAAATGTACTAAGTTTCCGATTAATACAATTCTAGCATGAATAATAAACATTTATCATGATATAAGGAAATAAATAATAACTTTATTATTGCCTCTAGGGCATATTTCCTTCAATCGCACGTAGTGGCTGTGCGCTGGCGGCAACGACGAATCTTTATTCACAGGGCGGACGCGCTGGGGCAGGGAACGCCAGCTCATGCTTCGTGATGCCGCCGATGTGGAGGCAACGGTTACCCGACGGAGACGTCGACTCGTCTTTCACCTTCCGGAGTGAGGATGCCGGCTCCCACTTAACATGGGCTTGTGTCGAGGACGCTGGCTGCACCTTCACACACGCCAGTGATGGTGGTGCCGAGCCCATCTGCTGGAGCGAACGCTCCGTCATTATCTCCATCTGACAGACGAATTCTTCCTATGTTAGAGCCGCCTCAGATAGGAGATGGGGCCGCTAGTGCTGCTGCTCTTCCTCGCCGCCAGAGCAGATGACTATCTCCTCCATACCGCAGGTGCCCGCCGCCGTTGATATAGATGACTATCTCCTCCTTATTGCTGGGCTCGGACACGAGGAAGGGCTCAATGAGGGGGAGGAGGATGGCATGATGCTCGGGATGGGGTGCGGATATGGGTTGCGCCGAAGCCCAGCTTAAATAGCCACAGCCAGGCCGGGCACAAGGGCGGTCAACCCACTTTAATGGAGCACAATAGCCGGAATTGGTCTCTCGGGACGCGGCGTACGCATTGAAATAGCGGCGACGCCTCAGGAGTTGCGTCTGTCAGCAACGCCTTCCCGTCCTTTCAAATCACAATATCATTGTCGGCTGATGCATGCCGTGGATCGGCATGAATGCGGTGCGCCAAGTGGCACATGGCGTGGATGGAATGGTTGTATCTAGACATATTTTAGTTTAGATACATCCATTTTTATCCTTTTTAACTACAAATATTTCCGGACGGAGCGTGTACTATTTAAAAGAAGATTGATCTATTAATTTGTGTGGCTTTTAAATATTGTATCTATTGCGAAACGTACTAACAAATCACTCAATGTATGACAAGGTTCAAAGAATACATGCATTTTTGTTTGCAGAGAAGCACAAACGCATTCAATAAATGAACGAATTAGCCCACGAATAAATACTTCACCATCCTTTACTTCTGTGTATAATGCTTTCCTTATATATATACGAGGCTATATTCACGTGAGCTTATAGCATGGCCCGATAGTTGATCCACACTTTTATATTAATTCATTCTTTTGTTTGACATTTTAGAAGATAAGTAAGTACCTAGCACGAAGATAAGGTGGAGAGGAGCACAAGAAAAGCACCAAATAGATGCACAAACACGTAGGAATTAGAGACATCAGGAAAAAGCAATCCATATATTGCGGTTCCATTGTCCTAATTAACAAACATAAATATATATGTGTGGACTGTTCCTTGCACCAACGGAAGAGACACGCGACAATGGCCTTGAGTTGTTCTTGATCCGTAGAGGAAATCAAAGCAAAAGGTAGCAAACAATAGAAAAGTCGCACGCCTAAGCCAAGCTCACAAAATGTGCTGCCATTTTCCGTCGTGTGGATAAGCCTGCGTACGTGGCATTCTCTATCGCCAGATGTACTACTCCATCGCCCGAGCGAGTCAACAGCGGCGACGGCGACCAGTTTTTCCTTCGCACCTTCCTTGTGAGCTGCCGTATACTTGCTCCTTGCGCTATAGAGAAAACACGAGCGACTTCGACCTGGGAAGCAGCACAGCACCGCACGCGCACGGCTAGGCTGCGACACTATAAAATCACCACCTCGACGCTCAGCTCCATCACAACACGCAAACCAAGCGCAAAACTAGCAAATAATCGTATCACACCTCCGTCAACTAGCAGCGGCGGCGATAGCAGCAGCCCCTAACAGATCGATGGCCATGGAGAGGTTCCTGACGGCGCTCGTCTTCTGCGAGGCGCCCCTCGACGGATGCTGCACGTCGGTGCTCAACGCCGGCACGATCAATCAGAGGATCTCTGATGGGGTGACCAAACCGGTGGGAAACAAGGCGGAGGCCCAGAAGGAGCAGGGGTTCTCCGGCAAGTCGCCGGCGCAGCGGCATGCTGGGTCCACTGCTTCGACACCGTCGTCATACACTAATCATGCTGCTGTTCATTAACTAGGAATGTACGTGTGCGTCTGTGATTGCATTCATTTCTTAATTTTCGAATGTACACGTGATCACTTGGATCTGCTAGACAGCTGACACGTCGGTATACTTGCCATGTTTTCTCATTTCATTGTATTAGATCTTTATAGAAGTGCTTTTTTTATGAGAAGTGCTAGTATATATTTACTGGCCCATAAGCTTCAATACAAATGAAAAGAAACTATAAGGACAAAATAATGTAATGTATTGTTCTTCCCTTTCTCTTAAGGGTTTGAACGCACTTGGATGAAAGTATTACTTAGGACACCTCCAACGGTAAACCATAAATTTCCTCCGGCATCCGTTTGCAGATAGAGGGACCAATCCATGGGCACGGATTAGGGAGGCAGTCATCCTACCGTAGCCGCATACATTTCGCACACATTGTGAATTAACTGGATGAAATTCATGCATATCAAGAGGATTTGATTCATGTTATAATATAATTTACATAATTAGGACGATATTTGGACTGTTTTCCATAAATAATTAAAAAAAACACTAAACCCTATATCGGACATCCACCTTGTAAGCGTGACCTCATTAGCCTACCACACCGCCGTCAGTGTCAATACCATCGTCGTCGTCCCTCCAGCGGCGCAAGGATCCAGGAGGGCCACGGAAGCCCTGGTCGGCGGCTGCATGATGCTCGCGGTGGAGCCTCTCCAAGTCCTGGTGCACGGTACGAAGGGGCACCCTGACAACTGCCGAATTCGCTGGCGGCGGCCTTGCCTCGGCCGGCGTTGGCGGAGCATTCGCTAAGCGACCCCTCCGCGCTGATCTTGGCAAGCTCACGATCAAGGCGGTTGCAGCGCCTTGTGGCCATCTATGTGGTGGTGATGGAGCGATCGAGCGCCCACGCCACGGTGAGGCCCTAGATGTTGCACACCCAATTGAGCGCCACGTCCATCTCGGCGAATGCGGATCGGCGGCCAGCATTGCGCCAGTCATACCTCGTCTGCTGTCGTGTCACACGCTCGGCTAGAGAGCCATAGGCACCGTCATGACCGCAGATTCCAAGGTAGTGGAGGATGCGGCCACGCGCTTTGGCGATCGCGAGCAGCTCCTCCTTTGTCGGGTGGCTGCGCTATCATGGTGGCGTAGATGGCCCTTTGATCTGCACATAGTGGTTGTGCGGCAGCGACGACGCCAACTCATCCGTCACAGGGTGGAGGCGCTGGGGCAAAGGACACCAGTTCATGCTTCTTGCGGCCGCCCATGTGGAGGCCGCGGTTACCCGGAGGGGACATCGACTCGTCCTTCACCTTCTGGAGTGAGGATGCCAGCTCCCACTTAACACGGGCTTGTGTCAAGGACGGTGGCTGCACCTTCACACGCGCCAGTGACGGAGGCTCCGAGCCAGTCTGCTGGAGCGAACGCTCCGTCATTATCTCTATTTGATGGACGAATTCTTCGTCTGTTAGAGCCGCCTGCAATAGGAGATGGGGCCGCTGGTGCTGCTGCTTCTCCTCACCATCGGAGTAGATGACTATCTCCTCCTTACTGGAGGAGCCCGTCGCCGATGATATAGATGACTATCTCCTCCTTACCATTTTGCTCGGACACGAGGAAGGGCTCGGCGAGGGGGAGGAGGACGACATGATGCTCGGGAGGGGATGCGGATCTGCACGGTGCCGAAGCCCGACTTGAATAGCCACGGCCAGGCCAGGCGCAAGGGCGGTCAGCCCGCTTTAATGCGGCACAACAGCCGAAGTTGGTCTCTCGGGACACGCAATATGCATTGAAATAGCGGCGACGTCTGAGGAGTTGCGTCTGTCAGCACCGTCTTCCGGTCCTGTCAAATCGCAACATCAATGTCGGCTGATGCATACTCTGGACCGGCATGAATGCGGTGCGGCAAGTGGCACAGTGCGTAGATGAAAGTGTGGGCTGTCTGGACTCCCACAAAGCCCCCCCCCCCTCCCCAGCTTTGTCTTCTGTTTGTGGAGAAAATGCATCCAAACTGCACTGTGGACCAATACAGACCCGCATTGAATGGTTTCCGCGGTCCAGACAGCATGATCCAAATGGATGCGCGAGATTAGAGAATCGTAGTTGAAGATTCCCTTTTGGTGTGCTACACGTTGGTCAGCAGATAACTCTAGCGTGTTACGAGTTGCCTTCTCCATTGTCCGATAACATGGTCAGTCCACAAACATTGACGATGTTTTTAAAACATATGCAACAATGCAACCCTTGCAACATGGACGATGTTTCTAAAACAAAGGTGACATTGCATCCACCCCGACTTGGATCATAGGCATCTTGGCGTGTGTGACTGTCCATCGACATGCAACAACGACGGCCACTGAGACAGAGTGTGTTGCATCATCAATGTTGCCGCAACCTCGATAGCTAAGCCTTGGCCCGCCTCCGTGCAGTAGCATGACGTCTGCTATGATGGGATAGGTTGATCTAGTGCAACGAATGGAGTTGTAGGGGCGGCGACAACACTTGCGAGCGGTGTCCGGTAGTTCTCCTGAAACACCGCAGCCCTAGAGGCAGCGGTGATTAGCGTTGTGCCGGAGACTTGTAGTGAGGCGTTTGAAAAGGATTGTATCTGCGGTTAGTCCAATGGCAGCATAATGCACAGCGACGCGACACTAAACAAAACCCCATACAGGGAAGAAGATGAACTAGAAACCAGAGAGGTCGTTTAACATATAAGGCAAGAAAAGGCATAGCGATTGGATAGGCCCCATATGGTTACGCTCACGTGATTTATTTGTTCAGTTTTGCTAGAACTCATCTAGATGAGATATAATTTGGTCTCATTCATCTTTTATAGTCATTGGATGTGATGCTATAAGATGCGTGTGTGATGACATGGATTGTATCTGTTCTTGTTTTCCCGCTGAATGAGACCAAATTATATCTCATCTAGATGAGTTCTAGATAATCCCTTATTTGTTTAGCGTATCCCTCTAAAGCCATGAATTTATAACCAGATTACCTAATTTTATTGGAGAAATGAGTGTATCTAGACATATTTTAGTTATAGATACATCAATTTTTATCTTTTTAACTACAAATATTTCCGGACGGAGCGTGTGCTTTTAAAAGAAGTTTGATCTATTAATTAATTTGTACGGCTTTAAAATATTGTATCTTTTGCCAAACGTACTAACAGACCACTCAATGTATGACAAGGTTCAA
This sequence comes from Secale cereale, assembly GCA_902687465.1. Classification (NCBI taxonomy): domain Eukaryota; kingdom Viridiplantae; phylum Streptophyta; class Magnoliopsida; order Poales; family Poaceae; genus Secale; species Secale cereale. The sequence continues at coordinate 764,382,669 of LR738712.1, forward strand.
AGAACACATGCATTCTTGCTTGAAGAGAAGCACACATGCATCAATAAATGAACGAATTAGCCCACGAATAAATACTTCACCATCCTTTACTTCTGTGTATAGTGCTTTCCTTATATATATACATACGATGCTATATTCACGTGAGCCTATAGCACGGCCCTATAGTTCATCCACATTTTATATTAACTCATTCTTTAGTTTGACATTTTATAAGATAAGTAAGTACCAAGCACAGAGGACAAGAAAAGCACCAAATAGCTGCACAAACATGTAGGAATTAGAGACATCTGGAAAAAGCAATCCATATATTGCGGCTCCATTGTCCTTGAATATATGGATTGGCTCTACATGTCCCAGGACACTGGTGGGTACACGTTGCGTAAGAGCCAATAAGAGGCCGTGCCCCAGGCAGGACATTATCCAGAGCGTCCATAAAGAGAAGCAAGCTGGTGAAACACGATTTAGAATTGATCGATTAAGGAAGCAATCTTGTTAGACGAGGGACTTGCGATTCGCCAGATGGTATGGAACTGACGCTCGCGGCACACATGCTGCCCTAGCTATCCATCGATCTCGGAGGTGTTGCGGAGAGCGAGCAGGTGATAGACCGGCGGAGTGCAGTCGTGATCGAAAGCGCATGTGCGTGGGCGAAAACGGCCGACACCCC
>LR738712.1:764392453-764408825 GCA_902687465.1 Secale cereale
CCCCCCCCCCCCCCCCCGCCCCAAGTGGTTCTTGCTTGAAGTATTTTTTTATTCAAAAATAATTTTCCAAAAAGTTTCATCTGACTCCGAGAACTTTTATTTCTGAAAACAACGACCATCTGGGTTAGTTTTATGGAAATCGTGCAAATGAGAGTCCAAAATAAGAGCAAAAGAATTAGAAAATCTTCACCGGATGTAGCTTAAATCTCTATACCACTACCTCCATTCAAAATATAAGACATTCTGGTAGGCTACCATAGCGTCTTATAGAGAAATGAATATTAGATAGGGAATTGTTAGTAAAGCCAATAGTGAATGCATGCTGTTATTTGACTGCAATTTTTATTTTTTTACCAGGCTCAATGCACATATGGCATCTTGATGAAGATTTATTATATAATTGTTTGCTCATTAGTGTCAAGCGCCTAGGCTTTCATTTGATAAAAAGGATAACGGATCTTAATTATTTCTTACTGTTTAAACAAAGCTTAACATTATAAATGTATGCATGAGACATTTAATAACATAATGGTTACTATAAGATGCAAAAATTGTGCATATTAACTATTAAAAATAATTACTCCACCAACGTTCACCTGGATGAACTATAATAGAGTGAGTAGATGAATAAACTAGTCGTTGTTCTTCCTTGGATTTTATTATGTCTTACGGTGCATAGTCATGACGAGCTATGAATATATTTCTTGCAAGCCGAGACACCAAAGTCACAAATTGATCCTCCAGTCATTACAAAAACTGGTAAATGCATTTTGGACTTGCATGCTACACAAAATAATATGTTGATCCAAATTTACGGTTAATGAAAAGTATGTTTACTTGCATGCTACACAAAATAATATGTTGATCCAAATTTTTGTTTTAAGAAATATCTATACTGGCTGCAGCATTTGATATTACTAACACATTTGTTTCAATGTGAATCACAAATAAATGTGTTTACAAACAAAAGCGGACACATGTTAATTTGACCAATGACACAAGAGCCATTTATATAAGAAACATTGAATGGTTGAATAACTAGTCCACCAACCTTCACTTGTGCAAATAATGTGTTGCTTATTTAGAAGTCTATATAAACATGAGCATACGGCAACATACAATAATCCATCCACCTTTCATACTTACTTATCCCTAGCCTTAATTTGACGAGGCCAAATTCAAATAAAAAGCTTGCAAGCATGCAAACAGAGAAGACGGTGAGGGAAGAACTGAAGGGGTGTAGAAACTTATGGGAACGAGAGAGATTGGGAGATAAACAATCCTAAGACAGTGAATCAAGTGGCTTTCTTGCTCATTAGAATCTCATCGGCGAGCGACCACATCCTAGCAAAATAGACAACGACGCACTGGTTGCCCTTATGCACATTGGTGAGGGGGGTCCGGTGGTTGTCGATGTGGTAGCAAGTGTGCGACGAAAATATGTTCATCAGGGGAGTCCATGCCGCGTGTCCCATCTCTACGGTGACTATCTACGTCAGCACCTCCTTGGAGACCAAAGTGGGGAGGTAGGCAAGCACTTGCTTGTCTTGGGTAATCTTGATCATGGCGTGCAATGAGGAGGCAGACATGGCAGTTGGGAAGGAAAGGGTAGATGTGTTTTGGAAGGGAAGCTCTAATACACTGTGAAAACAGGAAGCGTGTTAACCTAGCATAGTAGGCCGCTAGTTTCGTGTTGACATAGGATCTGCATATCCTGATCGAGACGTATACAAGATGGTTGTTACACACTTGGATTACAAGATGATCACAAGACGAAACGAATCTAAACAACTCTAGGAAGGGTTTGGTTTTGGTTTTATCTGAACCAAACTGAGTACAGCAGAATGTCTAGAACTCTCTAGACTATTCCTAACAATATCCAAATATGAATCAAATAATACATTTTTTGGTACATGTATTAACATTTCGCCGGCCCATGCTCGCCTGTCTAGAAATCATTGGATGGGATTATTATTTTGAGATGACACAAAACTAAAATTTGTAATGGTTATGGATTGCACTCCAATCGAACCCAATTTTCCCCGTTTTGATTTATTGTTGTTGTACAGGTATTTTCAAAGGTGGGAAAACTTATTTTTTTGCAAACTTTGGCAGATTTCTATTTAGCAAGAACAAGTTTATTTTTAGGCACTACCAGTTTTCGATTACAACATGAAAGACATGGATAACTTCTTGTTGAACATCCTGATTTGGTTGTTTTCATGATTTGGTAAAGTGGCCAAAAATTTATAGCCTTGAAATTTGTATTTGATGTGCTTTGGAATTCAAATAAAGGGATGAATCCAAACTATATGCTTGTCTATTTACCTAGATATATACACAGATTTGTGGACATTCAAGAGCCAAAGCCAAAGCATAACTTATAATTTTCATGTTTACCTGAATATATACGCAGATTTGTGGACACACGACGAGTTTTGCACGATAGATAGATGATGATGCAACCTAGCCGGACATGCATATGCCTAAGAACAGCAGTAACCGCTGGATTTGCACGTCGTGCACGGATCGGGCACAAGTGTCGTGCGTGAAGCTGTTTCGATCCCCAAAACGACTCGTCGCTGACCCAACACACGTCAGCTCATTTTCTTTTGTTGGAACGGTCACGACCTATCTCAGGCAGCACGGCGCTTGCACGGTGATGTCATGCCGGGTCGCGTCACGCCACCTTTCCCACTCCGTAAACAATGCATCCCTTCAAACTCTCTCGGGCCAATTTCACCGCGCAACTCCATCCTGTCCGGCCCCGTCCGTTTGAGTTAAAAGAGACAAACCAGACGGCCTAGCGCGCGACGACCCGGACGCATCTTGTCTGTTGTGTGTCCGGGCCGACCCATTCCGAGAGTAAACATGGGCCTGATTTGGATGCGACGGACAGCAAACGGACACATCGCTCGTCCGTGTCGGGGCCGCGTGACAGGCGGCCACCTACCTTCCACCCGCCAACATCAATGCGCACGCGCGGTCGGCCCCGCCTGTCATCCGCCAAGGCGAGCGGTTTCGGTCCTTCTTAAATGAGGAAGCCATGAACCGGTCGTCGTCCACTCTCCCCACTCCACCCTGCTACCTCGTCGAAACCCGACACCCCCAGACCCTAGCCTGGAACTCGCCGGCCGGCCGCCTCGTAGCCATGGGGCTATGGAACTACGGCTGCAAGAGGAAGCACGACCGTGAGGCTGGCTCCTCCTCGGGACGCCGCCGCGGCTTCGTCAAAAAGGAGGCCACATCGCCACCGCGCGGGGCCCCCGCGCCTGCCCCATTCACCATCGGCCCTAGGGCCGCCAGCGAGCGTGACCGGCAGTACATCAGCGTCGATGTATGCCGACGCTACTGGGAGACGAGGACGCTGGTCCCGTGGAGCGACGTCCACCTCCCCAACAACCGGCACCTCTCCGCCGACCGGGTCCCGATCCCGCCGGTCCGATGAGCGGCCGCGAACCCTAACCTTTGTTTCTTCATTGACTGTAGCACCGGCAAAAAGGTTCGACACTGTAGCAGGTGGTCAGGCGGGGCCTGCCCAGGGCATGGCCCAAACCTGGCGACGCCACTGATCCAGTAGACCTGACTCTGGATACTAATGGGTACTCTCATGATAGCTGGCACACATTTCGAATGGTTGCTGAGGAGTTAAGGACTACATGTGCAATGTGTGAATTAGGTTTGGGCATGCCTTCCCAATGATGATTGTTTAAACACCTTTGGTTAAATACCATAATTTCCCTTTTCTCGATTCGTTACCTTGCCATTAGAAGCGTAACATTAATCTCTCAACTCATTGCTCTATTGAAACGAAATTTGATGATGATGGCGCAGCTAGTTCCCAAATGTGAAAGCCCGTGTTGCATAGCACATAGACAAAACTAAAAACTTTTGAAAATTAAAATAAGGAAATTCATAAGAATGTTCTTGTAAACTTTCAAATATTTCGAAAACTTTAAAAATCAATACAATAACAGACATTATGACAAACAATGGAATTCTATGGAATTCTCAAAGACCATGAAATTCATCAAACATTGTAGAACCACTAAGATTAAAAAAACATTTTTAATTAATTTCAATTTTTCGCAAGAACTATTTATACCTTCTCTTTTTTATTTCTACTATATCGTAAGTATTCTTTTGAATAGCTTGATACTATTAAAGTTTACTTGTCTATATATTAATATGTATTGTCATCTTTGTTTCCTTGAAAAATTTAATTCATTATTAACTTTGTCTTCACACTAGTTCATTTTTTAGACAAATAGGACTGCCATTTTTTCATCTAGCTTTTCCATTCACCTTGATTATTTTGTCTAGCCAGATCATTATTTACCGTCTGCCACTACTGGGCATTCCCGCAGTAGTGTTGGCGACAAACCTTGCCTTATACTTTCTAATAGTACCATCTAGTCTAGCGCGTCTTTTGAAGATCCATTTACATCCTACTGGTCTGCAACCATAAGATCCATTTCCATTAGCTAAGAAGGAAACCATCTGACTTTAAACAACTTCCTTCTAGCAGTCTACCTCTGGAGATGGAGAAGCTTCTAAAATTGTAGCGGGAGTATCATCCATGAGGTCATGATGTACAGAATGAAACCATTACCAAAAGACTTCAAAGTCATTTTATCTTTTGGTCCTTGGGAGAGGCTCATTATCATGGCAACTTAACATGTGATGTTTTTCCATGACTAATTATGATGTTTTCCCATGGCAATTTGGAGTTCTATTCGCATTCCAGTTAACCCTTTACCATCGCCAAGTGTAGATGTTTTCCCATATGTCCACAATTAATTTCTTTTTCGTGACGACATTTTTGAAATTATATAACTTATGACAAACTCAAATTAAGTTTTTTGCCATTGGAAACCCAAAATTATGTTCGGATGGAATCTCAAATTTTATTGTCGTGCAAAATTACATTATTATCTTGCCATGGAAAAATTCATAATGTGTTGCCAAATTTAACTATCTACTTTTGCCATGGCAAACTTTAATTTTAATGACATGGCAAATTTTACTTTATTATTGCCACGCAATTTTATAGTATAGATCATGTCAATTTTAATATAAATATGCAGGCAAATTAAATTTCCAAAACATGACAAGTTTTGCAATGTAGCATGGTAAAATTACTTTTCTAGCCAGGGGAATTTTAAATGTTTTCTCCATGGCCAAATTTACTCCATTTATTACGATGGAAAAATTTACACTATTTCTTCCATCGCAAAAATATTTTTATTCACTTGAAATTTTTTAGTTTATTTTGCCATGGCTATTTTACTCTTTTTTGCCATTGGAAATTTTACTCTTTTTTATGGACCATGGCAACTGTAGTTTAATTTAATTTTCGGTTGATATTTTTGAAATTTTAAGTTAAGGCAAACTCAAATTATGTTTCTAGCCATCATACACACAAAATTATGTTGCCATGGCAACTCAAATTTTGTTGTCGTGCAAACTTAAATTGGTTCTTGCCATGGAGAGAAACAAAATATGTTGCCACAGAAACAGAACGTATGTTGCCATGCATACTCAACTTCTCTTGCCATTCCAAATTTAAGTTTACTTTTAATGACATGTCAAACTTTACTTTATTTTTGCCATGGCAATTTTACACTACTCGAAATACAATATTTGTCGTCCGCTCGCTCTTTGCCGTCTGCTAGCAGACGAAAAAGATTGTCTTTGCTGCCAGCTTGGCATAAGCAGACGGCAAAGAAAGGTCTCATGGCAAAGATTATTTTTGCCGTCAGCTCCTTGTTTGCCGTCCGCCAGCTGACGGTAAAGAGCAAATGGCAGACGGCAAAGAGGGAGGTGGGCCCCACCAAAGAGACGCGTTGGCTAACCGGATGCGCTGGTCCTATGGGGACTTATCACGACGACTTCTTGGCTATCTACTACATCAAGTTTTGTCTAGTTCCGATGAGGGACGGGCGATGACGTCGTCACACATTCGGCTACAGCCATATACTTTTTAAACCATGACTTAAGATGAATAGATTGTCTATGAATATGGATGTAATTTTAATTATTTCTGGTGTTCATTGTAATTCCATGACTTAAGATGAATAGATCGGAAGTTTTCTCGAAAAAAAGATATTAAGGTCGTGTGGTAGAATACGATACTATAAGAATATCTTCAAGAATCGGTTGTCCCTTGCATACAAACATGGTATCTCATCTAACCAGAAAATTCATGCCTACAACTATCATCCCTGAGCGAACATTCCAGCTCAAATGGACTAATACATGGTCATGCGAGTCGGGTTGGGGCATCTCTCTTGGTTGACAGTCCATTAGCACTTGGGGGCATGTGTCACGTGACCTATGTAGAACTTGTATGATTGCATTGCTAGGTAGCCAACACAAGATAGTTTGCTTATTATCTGATGCCTCCAACTCTCATGTGCATGAGACTACACCTAGTCACTCTGTGTTTTTCTCACCTTCCCCTTTTCTCACGTGAATACGGATTTAGCTTGCTATCTATTTTGGTGAAGATGAGGTGGTATGTATAAGAGCGAGGATGGAGACCATGATTCACACAAGTGTATGTAACATTTTGGTTGAATATTCATTATGTGTCGATGATATAAATGAACATGGATATACGGTTTGTATACATTTAAGAGGCCCTCAACGTTCTATAGCTGATAAGTGTGTGGTCTCTTGGAAGGCACACCTTAACCCAAGATAAATGTGAAGAACATCACATTGTATAATATTGGTGGCCTGCATAATTCTGCAATGATGGATCAAACACAAACAACACACATGGTTTAAAGCTAAGCTAAGCTACAACACCCATGATTGTACAAGTTGTGACCAACTATACAATCTATCCCATGGTTTAAAGCTAGGCTACAAACATATACTTTTTAAACCATGTGCAGATTGGTTCGGAGGTCGAGAGACAAGTGCTACGCGGTACACTCTTACATGCACAATTAACAACAGATGCATGATCACATGTTCCCTCACGGCTTGATGCCCCCTTCCCATCTCTCCTACGAGCTGCGACCACAACCTTACCCCCATCGTCCGTTCGCACATGCCTTCCTCTCCTAGACTTCTATCTCCTCCTCTACGGAGCGAGAGCAGGTACTCGGTGATCGACTCCTGCGAACAGCCGTCTTCTCGAGAAAATGCTCGAGAGATACAAGCGTTCTTATTCTGCCCTTATTTCTCCCATCCTCCGCAGGGCGCCAACAGGTATACTTGGTGATTTGCTCCTGCGAATCACTGTCATCGAGACTTCAAGAGCATACTTGCGACATAGGTGTTGGCATCGACGTCGAGCAGGATCACAAGATTAGCGATGATGACCATGACTGGGCTCGGTTGCTAGCTTAGGGTCGGTCGGACTTCCTCTAGCAATTCAAAGAGACATTAGTGGAATATACAAAATAAGAAATTGGGAGGAGCGGCGCCTGCCAAAGCTAATCCACACTATGGCAACAACATCACACAATCAACAATGTCCCAAAATGACAAGCTTGAATATACAACTCAAAAAAATATAAAGAAAATCATGAGACTTGCTATACAACTAAAAGCTTCATCTATCTTATTCTCACCTCCCCCTCGCAAGATAAAAATGACCTCAACACCCCCTTCCCACGGGTCAACAATCTCCAGGATTTTGTAGTACTTGCTTCGTGCGCAAAAGTTTTTTTTTCGAGGAGGAAAACCACTGCCCTCTTCATCTCTTGATGCACACACCCATATTATTAAAGATCCAAGTTCCAAACAAGGTGTCTAAAAGTCTTACAAACCTGATACAAAAAAATTGATATGCCACAACTTGCGAAAGCAGGTTAAGATGACTGAACACCTATCCTATTATTGGACCGCCATCCAAACCAGTTGTATGTATCCCGTGCAATCATCTTCCACTGGTTGCACCCAGTATCCATAAGCTCCCTTATGTCCACATGGCTGAGTAATGACCACGTAAGGATCCAAGTTGACGCCCTGCAGATAACCTGCAGAAATTTTGTGACAGTTTATCTGTTAAAGGCAACATCATTCCGATAATTCCAAATGACCGAAAGTAATGCACATACTCCTACATGAAAACTCCAAAAAATAAAAAATATATTTAAAATACAAAATAGCTTTGCACTGTGCCTTGAATTGGTCATACAAGGCCATGGAAAAAATTAGTGTCATTTCAAGGATGTCAAAAAACATGGTGCTCACAATGGAGCCTCCTGGGCTTCTGGCCTACCTGAACATCCTTTGTTGAACATGATCTATTTGTGGACATCCTTCAAATGACACCAAATTTTGCAACCAGGTAGGCATGCCCATGGTAGTCATCCATGTCAGGTTTGAACGGTTTTTAACATCGTATTCAAGTGGCGACACGTCCAGCCATTTATCTGACTTTTTTTTTACCGAGAAATCTCTAGAAAATACAAAATTTGTTAAAAACCAAAACAACTTGACATAGTGCCTTAAATTGGTCATACAAGCCCATGTAAAAAATGGGTCCATTTCAAGGATGTCAAGAAACAACATGCTCTCAAACGAAGCCTTCTGGCCAAACAGCCCCCATTGAACATGGTGTCCTTTTGGACATTCATGAAATGGCCACTATATATGCTAGGTGGGCATGGCCATGGTAGGCAACCATGTCAGGTTTGAAGGAAAAAATATTTAAATTTACAATTCAAATACGTACTTAGAACTATTATTTTTTCTTGTTTCCCCCGCGATAGTGAACCGGCCCAGTAGGCGCATCCTGTGAATAAAGTATTTAATCTGTGAACTTTTTTTGAAATCCATGAACTTGTTTTCAAATCGATGAACCATTTTCATTTTTTTTGAAAGTGAACTTTTATTCTAATCGATGACATTTTTCAGTTTCGCGAACGTTGATCCTCCTTGGAGCTTGAGGTGTTCGTGTGTTCCAGAGTTGTTCCATCAAAACCGAGGTCCCTCTGTCAAAATCTAATTTGGCCGTATCTTGTTAGAGAAAAATGTCCGACTCGATCAAGTTGTCGTCTATGGCAGGCTGCGGGCGTAAAAAATATTTTGAGCTGTTCTTTTTAATTGCCTTAATATAATTTGTTTTAGGAATTTTAATGGAACATCTCGAAAAAGCAAAGGGGTTTCCTCGCATGCCTCAAGTGAATGGAGGCGTTTTGGAATTTTAGAAAATATCTCGACAAATGGTAGGAATCCTACAGTTGATAATTTTATATACTAATAGAAAGTTGAAGTCATAAAGGTTATTTCCCTTCCTGTAACCATAAATTACCGTCTAGCTTTTTTTTTTGAGAAAACTCGCTCGCTTTATTGATTCAAAACAATGTTCATAGGTACACGGTGTGGGTCGTGAGGAGAGCCCAACCAAATATGCCTACCAATATCTAAATTACAAGCGAATTTAGCGAGATTATGAGCCTCAGAGTTATTGTTTCTTTGCTCAAAAACAAAGGAGCATGAAGATAAACTAGCTCTACGTTCTATTATTTCATGTATCACAGCCGCATTGGGACCTCATGTGCCTTCATTGATATCTTGCACCACACCTTGGCAATCTGAGGCTACCATTATATTATGCTCGTTGAGGTCCTCTGCCAAAGACAAGGCTTCTCGGCAGGCGTATGTTTCCAAAATCATAGGGCCTCCAATTCCTTTAAAGACAACCGCTGACGAGCCCAGAAAATTACCATTTGAGTCTCGGTAGACTGCAGTAGCCACTCCCACTCGTTTATTCCTTGCTAGTGCACCATCCACATTGATTTTACCAAAACTGGCTGGAGATGGGTTCCAACGGCGTTGTTGCCCCGATGCATCAAAGACCTGCACTCTCTGTTTAGATGATGGCATTTGTTGTAGCTCCTGAAGATAAGAGGCTACAAAAGATACCGTTTGGTGTGGGTTTTGGAATAGAGATTCGTAAATTGCCTTTCGCCGAGCGTACCAAACAGCCCACAAAGTGACAACCATTCTCGTGAAGCTCACATGATCTAATGTCTCATGAAGTTCAAACAGCCAGTTCTTTGCATTAGCTTCCTCGTTTCCTGTCATCTGCGAAACAAGGGACTCATCCGCCAAGGCCCAAACGCACCTTGACATAGTGCATGACAATAGAGCATGTCTCCACGAGTCTTGGCATCCACACAGCGGACAAGCACTTTGAGTGGCCATATTCCGCCTATGTAGGACATCCGTGGTTGGTATAGAGTGACGAGCGAGACGCCATAGAAAATCTCTGACCTTTGATGGGACTTCAGCTGCCATAGACGGCTCCAAGCTTCCTCTTCTCTCGCATTAGATGATGAATCACCCCTTCCATCTAGCCAAGCTTCTCTTTGGAGTTTTGTTGTTACTAGAAGCTTGTACGCCGAACTTACTGTAAACCTGCCCTTCCTGTCCGGGTTCCAAGCCCAAAAGTCCTCAGTATTTCGAGTACACACTGGGATCTTTAGAATTGCTTCAGCATCAAAGGGTAAGAAAACCGACCGCACTAACGATTCATTCCATGATGCAAGGACCGGAGATAGAAGATCGGATACCATTCTGGGGGGTGTCGCCACTAGCGATGCAATTGGTCTTGGAGCTGTTTCTTTGGGAATCCAATTATCCTCCCAGATGCATGTACATAGGCCATTACCAATCCTTCTGATTATTCCCTGTTGCAGAACATCTCGCCCTTCTAAAATTGCACGCCATATTTGAGATGGGAGAGAACCCAGCTCGACCTCAAGAATAGATGAGTTAGGGAAATAAGACGCCTTCGATATTCTCGCACTTAAAGTGGCCGGTTCCTGCAGTACTCTCGACGCTTGCCTGGCCAGCAACGCGAGATTGAACAATTCCATATCTCTGAACACTAGGCCCCCAAGTATTTCGGCCTCATCATCACATCCCAAGAAACCCATGTTGGCTTACGCTCTCCTTGTTTACATCCCCACCAGAACTTTCTGATGGTAGTTTTTATGTGATCACAAAGACCCCTTGGCAACTTAAAACATGACATGGAGAAGACCTATAGCTTGGGCTACCGATTTTATAAGCACCTCCTTTCCTCCTGCCGACAAACATTTGCTCATCCATCCCTTTACCTTATTCCAGACTCGGTCACTCAGGTATTTGAACGTCCCTTTCTTGGAGTGCCCTACATCAGATGGCATTCCTAAATATTTGTCATTGAGCGATTCATTTGGGACTTGCAAAAAAACCCTTCACAGCATTCCTTACTATTTCTGGGCATGCCTTGCTAAAAAAGATTGATGACTTATCTCTGTTAACTCTCTGTCCCGATGCATTGCAGTATGTATCCAATAGGTTTGAAACCGATTCTGCTCCGTCAACTCTTGCCCTGAAAAACAGCAGGCTGTCATCCGCGAATAAAAGATGGTTCACCGGCGGAGCCGATGGTGCCACCTTAATGTCGCTAAGCTGGGATGACTGGTTCTGAGACTTTAAGAGGCACAAAAGGCCCCCTGCTGCCAACAAGAAAAGATACGGTGAGATCAGATCTCCCTGTCGAATACCCCTTGTAGGCTTGAACACCTCTGACTTAACACCATTGAACATTATTGAAAAAGATATTGAGCTAATCATAGTCGTGATAACATTAACCCATTGTGGCGCGAAACCAAGCTTCTCCATAATAGCACGGAGGTAGGGCCACTCCACTCTGTCATACGCCTTCATCATATCTAGCTTTAGTGCACAAAAACTATTAGATTTGGATCTATTCATCTTCATAAAATGAAGGCATTCATAAGCTGAAATAACGTTATCTGTGATTAGCCTACCAGGCACAAAAGCGGACTGCTCTTCGGATATAATATTAGGCAACACAGTCTTCAAGCGATTCGCTAATACCTTGGGGTCAATCTTGTAAAAGACATTGCACATACTTATGGGGCGAAACTGTGACAGTAAGACGGGATTTGTTACCTTGGGGATTAAAACCAACAATGTGTCATTGAGCCTCTCACGGCTTTCCTCTCCTTTAACAATAGCAAGAACAGCCCGTGTAACAGCCTCACCACAAACATCCCAGTGCCGCTGGAAAAAATGAGCCGAAAATCCGTCTGTCCCCGGCGCCTTCATTTGGAACATTTGAAAAAGGGCTGATTTTACCTCTTTCTCCTCATATGGAGCCAGCAAGCTTGCGTTCATAGATGCAGTGACCTTTAAGGGAACATGTTCGAGAACTTCTTGCAACCCATGGATGCCCTCCGACGTATACAGGTTCTTATAAAAGTCAAGAGCAAGCTGTTGCATCTCAGTTGGATCATCGGTTACCTGACCGTTCGACTTCTGTAGGGCTTTAATCAAATTCTTCCTCCTCCGGATCGATGCCCTCATATGAAAAAAGTGTGTGTTTCGATCCCCTTCCACCAACCATTGCACCCGTGACCGCTGGCGCCACATTATCTCTTCCCTCAAATATAATTCGATCTACCTATCATTTGTCTTAATTTCAACATGTGACGGTCCAGTCGTTTGTGGTTGGCTTCGCATGCGCTCAAGTTCCTTTTTAAGTTTTCTAATTTCGCCTCTGACACTGCCAAAGGTCATCCTCGACCAGTCACCTAGATTCTATGCCAGATCATCAAGATTCCTACGCACCTCCTCAACCGTTAGATTGTGACCATTGAGCTCCCATGCAGATTGTACAGTCGGTTTTAGCTCTTCATGCATGTCCGACATAACCTCATATCGAAACGTTCGGTCCTCCTTCCTTCCTTGAGCCGGTGCTAGGCTTAGTAATATGGAAGTATGATCCAACGTGGCTGCTGTTAAATGTTTCACACCCGCCTGTGGAAAAAGTTGACACCATTCGACCGACCCTAGGGCTCTATCCAACCGAACCCGCGTATAAGTGGAACCGGTCACTTTTTAATCAAAGGTCCATCTAGTGCCACTGAACCCCAAGTCGGCAAGGCCACAAACATCAACTGCATCTCGAAAACCTTGTATCTGTGATTAGCTTCTCGTGCCAACTCCATCGTGCTCATCATGACGAAGCACCTCGTTAAAATCACCAATGCAAACCCATGCCATATCATGTAGACTCGCCATATTCTTCATCGTGTCCCATGTTTGATAACGAAGATGGGTTTGAGCTTCCCCATAGAAACAAGAAAGCCTCCATGGAGCCCCACCCAGATTACTAAACTTAGCATCAATGTGATACCTCGAATAACCCAAATTTTCAATCTTTATTTCATTATTCGAATACATGGCCAAACCTCCACTTCTACCGGAGGAATCAATAGCAAAAGTGTTATCATAACCTAAAGTACTTGCCAAACTTTCAGTCCTAACTCCAGAAATCTGAGTTTCAACTATGCATAGTACTCTAGGGGCAAACTTTTGCGCCAGTTCGCGCAGCTCTTGAATTGTCGGGGCATTGCCTATACCCCGACAATTCCAACATAACAGATGCATTGCGCCCAGCGGTCCTCCGCCGGGGAGGCCGCCGATATTGGATCATCCTTCTTGGACCGTTTCACCTCTTTCCGTGGCGAGACATAGACAGGCGGCGATGGTGGAATCTCCGCACACTTATCAGAAAGCACAAGTTCTGTAGAGCTCCCCGAAGCCACAACATCTCTCCCTTCGATTGACTGAGCTGTCGCTGACTGTTGGTTTTCAGCAGATTGTCTTTTGTTGCTGCCCACGGTTACTCCCCCTGCCACTACGCCAGCCGCGTCTATCCTCACATGCAGCTCACCTGGCCCGAAAACTGCAGGAGCCAGTACCATATCTGTCCTTTCATCCTGCCTTTTCTCCTCATGGCGTGGTTCATGTTGCTGTGCATTAAAACGCCAGCTCTGGGCTGGGTTGTACTGCTCTCGTCCCCTGCCTCTTGCACCAGCGTTCCTCGGACCTCCTCGGCCCCTCTGACTCCCAAAACTACCTCTTCCTGATTGCCTGTAGCGAACATTATGAGCCAATACAAGCTCGGCCCACTCAAATTTAGTTTCATCATGCACGCCATCGCCACACTCCTCGTGCCAGTGCCCGCACTCGCCACAGTTAAAGCAGAAGACTGGTAGTTTCTCGTATTTTAATTGATATCTAACTCGTTCATCTCCCTTCTTACCAGTCACAAACCTCTTGATTTTTGCATTGATGTCTATCTTCACCCGGACCCTAACAAACTCACCAAAAAAACATGCTGGCAGTTTAAGTTGAACTTCCTCCACCTCACCAATCCGCGATGCCATCCCCCTGACTGCAGGTTCAATTAAGAAGTTATGCGGGAGCCGATGTATCTGTGTCCAAACTGCCAACTTGTCCAGCTTGATACTATTAGGGTTCTTGAAGCCATCGTACTCCACCATGATCACTGCCTGGTCTCTGAAGAGCCAAGGCCCCTCGGCCATAGCCTTGTTCCAATCCCCAAGAAAACCAAATTGAGCTGTGAACAAATTGTCCTTAATCTTCCTCCAGACCACCGGTCTCGCAGGGTTCCATGTAGCCCGCATATCTCCATAAAGTGCATTAGGACTGAAAGTTCTTGATGTATGCACCCTAGCTATAGCGAGCCACTTCGCCGGTGCTCCAAGATCCGGCAGTTTCTCCTCCCACACAAAGTCATCGTCTTCCTCCTCCTGCAGATTCAGCCTGGCGAGCAGCTCCTCCGTCGTCTCCTTGCCCTGCCGCCCCTGCGAGCTTGATCCAGCCGCCATGATCAAACCGATCTATCTGATCCCGAGAAAACCCTAGGTCGAGCTCCCGAAGTACCACACGAACCAAGGCCGGGTAAGGTCACGAGGGACCCCCTTGATCAGCCCGAGTCTGAGGGTGCACCAGAGAGGATCCACCGGGGGGGATGAAGGTAAATTCCGGCGGCGGCGCCGGAGGATGTCGAAACCCTAGGCCGTCGCATTAGGGGAAAAGAAACTGATCCATGGCCATAGAATTTTTTTTTAGGTTTACCGTCTAGCTGGTCGCCCCAATTTTTTTGACAAGCTTTAATATTCGAGAGGTCATTGGATGAGTCCTCAGAGGTGAGAATAAAACGCAAAAGGACTCCACACGTCTCCTGTAAAGAAAAGTCCATATACCTCCTCACACTAAAAAAGGAGTCCACACACTTCCTATAAAAAGAAAAGAGTCCACAAACCTCACGTGACCCAATTCAGGCCAAAAAATATATTAACCAAAGAAAATGCGCACAAATTGGATTAGAAAAACAGTAGCATGCCCGCATCTATCATCTCCATGCTCTCGCGGCGGCCATGCCGGGACGATGAAGTCGCGGGAGAGATGGATGAAGCCTCTCCTTGGGCTGATGATGTGCCCTCAACTTCAACCCATATATAGCTCCTATCCCCTGACCCCCTGATGCATCCTCTCTGTTGTTGATGTCCTCTCCGCTACGATTGGTGGCTTGGTACAAGGCGTATTGATCTCAAGGGAAGATGAATGACTCACTTCGCCGTGGGCTCTGGTTGTTGAAGCGCAAGTTGATCAGACATTATTTGACACAGGTATCATCATGCTTATCGATTTTTTCATGGTAAGCACCCGTCCAATTTTTGGATCACTGATGTATGAAAAATCAATCCATATATTCCAACGAAAGGGAAGGAAAAGGCTGAAGTGGTAACAAAGTACATCCACGTGAACCCAATCTGAAGCCAAGGCGTAAAACTTGCCCTGTTCCATAATAGTAGGACACATGCTCAAGCCTCAGGAGAATTACCGGGCACGCGTACTGTCTACAGATCAACATGCATGCAACTATGTAGGAGAGAGGTGGGCAGTCCAAATTTTGATAATTTCAAGCAGGTATTAGGCCATCGACAATTGTAAGAATCTTCCTTCGGATGTATTCATGTGTAGACTAGGAATCTATATTTTGTTGATCAGGTAAGTTACATCAGATGCATCATGTATTAGGCCCCCAACAGCCATCAGGATCTCCAAAACAACGAGGTGAGATCTCAGGGATTCGGGCAAGAAGACATATACACAGGTCGAGCAAAGGAAGCTCAGTAGCATATTCGTAGTCATTGGACTGCCGCTGTATTATTTCTGGTATAAGCACTAACTATGTGTAAGCTATGAACTCTTTTTGTTACTTCACCCTGCGCCTAAAAGCTCAGTGTGCTCTATTCTTCGATCCTATATCTGCGGCTAGCTAAATATCTTCATTGGTTTTAGTTTTGTTATCCTTACAATTAGCATTTGGAATGGTGCATATAATATTATTCAGAACAATGTCAATTAATGTTAGAGACTTTATTTGTCACTGGCTAGCGGTTTTAGTTCCTCCTTCACCATTACAAATAATGTATTGATTATTTGTTTCTAGCTGAACTGATATATTATGGATTCAGATTTTGTACTTTTTTGCGCACACACACCCGGGGGGGGG
>LR738712.1:764417712-764455722 GCA_902687465.1 Secale cereale
GGATAGAGGAGCATGCAGCCGTTCATGCAATCGACCTCCTCGCGTCAATCAGCACCGATCTGGATTTGAAGGCAAGCTTAAGGTTAGTGTCGATATACTAACTTGAATCCAGTGGAAATAAACCTTGTTTCTGACCTAAGCTCTTTCATCGATCCGATTCCCCCCTTTTCCTGATTTGACGTGGTAGACGGTAGCTCCTCTGATCTGATTTCGCCTCCATCTTCAGCCACGCCAGCTCGAAGTCTGGTCCAAACCAGACACCTGGATGTTGCAAACGCAGGTTTGCTACCGGGAAGCCGTCCTCCGTTCAAGTCTGCGTTCAAGTGTCCCAGAAATTAGCGGATTGTATAAAGATTCAGGCTGTCAAGGCGTATGTATGACACAATACTTATTCAGTGTTGTTCTATCGGGCGTCTGCCGGTATGCGTGATTGCTAGATTTCCTTCCTTCTGAAAGAATCTAGCTCGTTATTCTGATGATTTTTGGTGTTCTTCTAACTATTCATTCAGCCAGGAACCGAGCTCGTACTGGACGGCGAGGGCAACGCCAAGCAAATTGAGCTTAAAGTGTTCAACAGAAGCACAAGGTTGTTTCAAGCCTGTAGGCTAACGAGAACACACAGTCGTCAATCATGAGTGAGCATTTGAACAGTAGGCGGTCCAACGAGTTGAAAACCGCATCAGGTAAGCAAATCAAGTGTGGTAGGCGCAAGGTTAGAGAGATGTAATGTTCCTCACTTTACCCGTTGTGGTTCCAATCTTTGATTTTCGGTGATCATGTTTCCGATTTTGTTAAGCATGACCATACCAGGTGATCTTTGTTTCCGATTTTGCACCTGGTCGTAAGACCCCCTTGCATAACTCCTCGCCCCCCTCGTGTCGCCCCCATGGGCGACCCAGGGGAACCTTAGCCGCCGGGCTCTCGGCCCTCCTCCGCCTCCACCTCTCCTCACCGCCGTCCGCAGGGCCGCCGGGCAACCAGATCACGAAGAGGCGTCGGCTAGCGCGGGACATCTTTCCCCCTTGGAGCGTCTTGGGCGGCGCGGGACAACCAGATCACGAAGAGGCGTCGGCTAGCGCGGGGTCTGGCAGCGCGGCGGGCGAGCATCTTGGCAGCGGCGCGTTGCGGCGCCGGTGACGCGGCGCGTTGCGGTGCCGGCATGGATGCGAGTCCACGGCGAGGTGGTGGCTGCGTGGTCTTCAGATCAGGTGGTCGCGGGCGCCACCATGTTCAGGCCGGATCCATCTGGATCTAGCGCTTGGATGTTGTCGGCCGACGCAGGGTGGTGGTCTTCGCCGCTGGCCTCGTCGGATCGTTGGATCCGGCGGCTCGCGATCCGCCGCGGCTGTCCTTCTTGATCCTCCTTCCTGGTGGGTAGAGCCCCATGGCACTTGCATCTCTGCTGGTCTCAGTTCGTCTCGCTGTCGGATCCGGAATAGTCGGAGGTTTGGTGGTATAGGTTGGGGACCGGAGGAAACTTTGGGTTAGGGAAGATATGATAAATTTCCTACAGCGTGTTATTTAAAAAAAATGAGGTAGGGAAGAATCGACCCTCTTGCATTCTTTACAAACTGTACTGTTTTGACATATTACTATTATATTTGCATTGTTTGCATATATTTGAGTGTTTAGTGATTCTATTTGAGGATAGGAGTATGAAATATGCAGAAGCATTTAGTATGCAATGTTCAATAATAATTTTAGTGATTAGCTACAGTAGAGAATGATAAGGTTTTTGCATTGGTTTATACTAACTTATCTCACGACTTCTTGTTCAGTTTTGTGTGGATGAAGCTTTTGAGATTTAGGCAAACTGTGATATGAGAAGAATTAAGAAGACACAAAAGATCAAGCTTGGGGATGCCCAAGGCACCCCAAGATAATATTTCAAGAACTTTCAAGCATTTAAGCTTGGGGATGCCCCGATAGGCATCCCACCTTTCTTCATCAACAATTATCGGTTAGTATCAATTGGTCCTAATTTTCCCTTCTTCACATGAGATGTGCTATTCTAGAAATGTCATTTTTATTTTGTTTGCTTGCTGTTTTAATAAAATACTTAGATCTGATTTTTGTAATAAAATAGAGCCCCCAAATAGTTGCCAGAGAGGCTAAGTAAGCGGCATTCATATCCCGTCAATGAAGCTCTTTTCTGGCGTTGTTGCTCTAGTGCTTCACTTATATCTTTTTTAGCACGGTGTGCTTTAGTATTTTTGAAGAAATTCTTTCTCTTCACTTAAATTAATTTGAGAGAAAGAAATATTATGCTCATGATCTTCATTTATATCTTTTTGGAGTAGCTTGTCATTTACTCTTGTGCTTCACTTATATCCTATGAGTAAATTCTTGAATAAATTGAATGTCATGAAGTTGAAATCATATCATACCTAGTGGTAGGTTCACATTGGGTTTAGAAAGTGAAATGTTTTGTGGCTTGACAATCACAATATTGGTCATGCAAGCAATTCACAAATAATTAGTGTAAGGAAGAGAACTTTCACTTGCAAATACACTATCTTGGAAATCTTTTGTGATCGTGAGCCCCCATCAAAATATTATATGCCAAAATTGTTGACGTTGGACAAGGAAGACAACGTAATTGTTTATGTTTGTTCATATTCACATAGAAGTATATTGTCATAGATCCTTCAACATGTGGTGCTTGCCCTCCATCTTTGCTAGCCAAAAATTCCACACCAAGTAGAGATTATACTTGTGCATCCAAAAACCCTTAAACTCGAATCTTATCTTCAAGAGTCCACCATACCTACCTAAGGATTGAGCATGATCCTTCATGGAAGTTGTCATCGGTGCAAAAAGGCAATAAAAATTGCTTCTAAAAGTGTTTTATTATTTAGTGTAAGAGAAAATTAAGCGTTGTATGAACTTGTGATGGAAAAGAATAATAGCAACAGACTGCATAATAAAGGTTGCTATCACAAGGGGCAATATAATGTGACGTTCTTTTGCACTAAGGTATTGACCATACAAACAAATAAGCGCAAGGCAACCTCTACTTCCCTCTGCGAAGAGCCTATCTTTTACTTTTCAGTATTTACATTTATGCAAAGAGTTAAAGTTTTTCTCTCTATTCCTTTTATTTCCTCTTTTGGCAAGCATCATGTGGTGATGAAATATATAGGCACATATGTCCATCTGAATATGGGTAGCATGAGTTATTATTATTGACATCACACAAAGCTGAATACGTTGGGAGGCGAGATTACAAGCCCCTATCTTTCTATGTGTCCGGTTGAAACGTTTTGCTCATGTGTATGCAGTGAGTGTTAGCAATCATAGAAGACTATATGATGTTTGAGTATGTGGAACTCTTACTTAGACTCTGTTGAATAAGTTGAATTACAATTGCTTGGTGACTGAGAACATAGGTTGTTGAGGTTCAAGAGAATTCGTTGTTTGAACCTTAACATGTGAATTGGTAGCTACTCTAACGTGAGAAGTTGTATAGGAAAGAATTGTTGTTATGATGCTAGTAAAAGTGATTAAAATTGTCATTGATCAAACTTGTGCACTTTGCTAGCATTCACACTTCATAAATTATTTTTGTTATCATTTACCTACTCGAGGATGAGTAGGAATTAAGCTTGGGGATTCTGATACGTCTTCAACGTATCTATAATTTATGAAGTATTCATGGTACTTTTTTATCATTCTTGGATGTTTCACAATCATTTTATAGCAACTTTATATCATTTTTTGCTTGTTTTTTACATCGCATGAAATCAATATCAAACGGAGTCCAAACACCGTGAAACTTTTTGGAGATTTTTTATGGACTACAACACCCAGGATGGGCCAGAGCAGCACCTAGGGGTGCCTCGAGGGGGGCACAACACACCAGATCGCGCCTGGGTGGGTTGTGCCCACCTTGGTGGCCTCCTGCACCCACTCTTCACCCTATAAATTCTCAAATATTATGAAAACCCTCGGGGTAGACCTAGATCAGAAGTTCCGCCGCCGCAAGGCTCTGTAGTCCACGAGATTCAATCTAGAGCCCTTTTCGGCACTCCGCCGGAGGCGGAAATCATCACCGGTGGCCATCTTCATCATCCTGGCGGCCACCATGGTGAGAAGGGAGTAGTCCACCCTCGGGACAGAGGGTTTGTTCTAGTAGCTATGTGTTAAATCTCTGTCTCTCGCGATCTCGGGATGTCACGATCTTGATATATCATGGGCTTTGTTAACATAGATGGATCATATGATGTTTCTCCCCTCTTTACTCTTGTTGTGATGAATTGAATCTTTACCCTTTGAAGTTTTGTCATGTCGGATTGAATGTTCAGATCTGAGAGCACTTGATATATATCTTGCAATTGAATACTCATGGTGACAATGGGGTATCATATTGATTCACTTGATGTATGTTATTGCACTCAACTTGCGGATTCCCGCGGTGACATTGGAGTAATCTATGCATAGGGGTTGATACATGTTTCTATTATCTTTTCTCTGATAGAAACTTTCGCGTCTTCTTGTAGTTCTTTGTGTTGATTGAATATTATGATCATGAAGTTGTTTGATGCATATCGTAGAATCAACTCATGGATATTTGTGGTGACATTGGAATATCTAGGTGACATTAGTGGTTGATGTGTGTGATATGGTCTTATTTTAGTACGAACTCTTGGTTAGATTGATCGGAAACCATAGCTTTGTGTTATTTTAGTACGAACTCTAGGATAGATTGATCGGAAAGAATAGCTTTGAGGTGGTTTCGTACCCTGCAAACAATTTATATCTTTTGTTCTCTGCTAATAGGAATTCGGGAGTGATTCTTTATTGCACTTTGAGGGATAATCATATGATCCAACTATGTTAGCATTGTTAAGTGATTTCACTAGCGAAAGTAAGGACCCTACGCCTTGTTTCTAAGCATTGCAATACCGTTTGTGCTCATTTTTGTCACTTGCTACCTAGCTTTTTTTATTGTTACTATTACAAAAATCAATATCTACTATCCATATTACACTTGTATCACCATCTCTTCGCCGAACTAGTGCACCTATACAGTTTGCCATTGTATTGGGTGTCTTGGGGACACAAGAGACTTTTTATTATTTGGTTGCAGGGTTGTTTGAGAGAGACCATATTCATCCTACACCTCCCACGGATTGATGAACCTTAGGTCATCCACTTGAGGGAAATTTGCTGCTATCCTACAAAACTCTGCGCTTGGAGGCCCAACACGAGTCTACAGGAACAAGTTGTGTAGTAGACATCAATACTCGACTTGAAAGTGGTAGATTGTATTGGCAAACCACTAAAGATGTATTGTGACAACCAGCCTGCTGTATTTGAAGCTCACACCAACAAGTCGAGTAATGCTGCCAAAACAATAGAGATAAAGTATTATGTTGTGAAAGATAAATTCGAGGATCACACTGTAAGTCTCGAGGATATAAGGACAAAGGATATGCTTGCGGATCCTCTTACGAAAGTCTTACCACCCAATGTGTTCAAGGAACACTTAGCCGGCATGGGTTTAAGGGTAAGCCTATGATTTCTGGATCATGAGAGGCCTAAACGGAACAAAATTTGTTTCAAAACATAGAGGTATGTTGTAGCTGTCTGATTCTATGGGCAATTGAGTTGTGACGATAAAATATGTTCTTTGTATTGATCTGTGATGAAACTAGTAAAGTAAATAGTATATGGTTAAAAGTAAAGTTGAGATCAAGGGGGAGAATGCTAGGTTGATCTCCTCCCGTGTGGGCCCAACGGCCCACCAGCCCCTTTGACTTGTGCCCTGATCGGGGGGCGCCCAACCCACTATGGTTGGGGGTCCTGTCACCTGCGCTATATAAAGAGGTGGGGCCGACGGCACGCAACACGAGGTTTGTCGCGAGCCGTACACCCCACCAACACACCTACCGATCTAGGTCAGCGCAGCAGTGACGGGTAGCACCGCTGCCACTGCCCACTCACCGTTGCCGCAGTCTCCCTCCACCATGGCCAGCTCGTCGGGCTCATCGAGCCAAGGAGAAGGTATCCCTCCTCCTCCCATCTCTCTCAAATGCCTAGACAGATGCCACACAAAGATAAACTACTGTTAATCTCTATCCTAGATGATTTCAATAATCTCAACAAATCGTTCTACAATTGAAAAAAAATGTTATGTGGCATAAAACAATGAACAAATAAGTAAATTCTCCACCATCCATCGGGTGTGCGAGTAATGCTTTCCCTATATATCCGAGTCTACATCCACATGAGCAGATAGCAAGGTTCAGTAATTCATCCACACACTTTGATATTTCCTCCTAAAATCCTTATTACTTCGACATCTTGAGGGACCCCGGTAAACGTGGACCTGAAGGTCCAACACAAAAAAAACCACCGCACAACGCACCCTTCCATTTTTCTATTGGACCTCCCCTACCTACCTATTTTCCGGTCGTAGCAGGACATTTTTCGCTAGAGCCCTCTCCTTTAAAATCGGATGACTCCCACCTCATCTTCGCCATGGCGCCCACTCTCCTTCACACCCCTTCTCGTGCTGATCTGCCACCGCCATGAAGAGGGAGGAGGCGTGTGCCCCTCGTGACACCACCTGAGCCAAGAAGGCAGATCTGATGTCTCCTCATTCATTGCCACATTGTAACATATAGTTGAAATGTCACACATTACCATGAAACGAAAATATGATGTCCATTGTTGAAGCTATTAACTCTTGAAGCAACCAAACAATGCATTTACCATTCTAACCAAATCAAAAAAAATGTATGACTTGATGGGAAAAAATAAGAATGGCTCGCTCATGCAATTTACTACAAAGCCGTCTTCACTACATGAAACAACTAGTTACCGCCAGGGATGTACAAACGGCAAAGCGGGAATTACAAACGTCATGCAACAGACAACTAAGTTAGACGGCAGCGTCCTAGTGGCAAAGGTGTACTTTGTCGTCAACATTTCGTCGGGGTGACGGCAAAGGGTTTGCCGTCAGTCTGAATATTTTGTTGTCAACTTTATTGTCCACACGGAAAAAGGTGACAGAAGCTATGGACGGACGACGAAAGCTGCAACCGGCTATGGCACAGTTGCAACCATCGGCTGCAGAAGCTTCCACCATGTCCGATGGTGACCAAGACGAGCTTTTGACTCGACATGCTGGCGGGCTGCAACTGACACTGCCGACGACCGTTACTTCGACGTCTTGAGGGACCCCGGTGAACATCGACCACCATCATTGCGAGTCTCTTCGCCGTCTCGGTGGTCACCTCCTTCACATTGCACACCTTCTTCGGCTTTTTCTGGCCAACAAGTGGGCGGCAACGAAGGGGGCGGTGGCAGCTGACTAGGAGGCAACCGCAGGGTTTGGCTCGTCGGCCATGGTGAGAGGGTAGGGTAAGGGGGCGGAGGGTTGCGTTGGTGTGCCACACATTGGAGGGCCAGGGGAGGACATGATGAGAACACCGCAGACATCCGTTGCGTGCCCGCGCGAAAATGAAAGCAAACGAATAAGAAAGCAGACGCGCGAAAATAAACGTGCTGGGCCACGTTTTTCATCGCCAAATGAATGGGTCTGCACGTTGGAGTTGGCCTGGGTTGTTTCTGGCACCATGGGAAGAGACAATGTGACGATTGCCTCGAATTCGTCGGATCAGTACAAGCAAAGCATAAGCAAAAAGGTAGCAAATAATAAGAAAGTTCCACAAAAAGAAAAGTCGCACGCAGAAAGTGGTGCCGTCTCCGTCGTGTGGATAAGCATGTGTACGTGCCGTTCTCGATCAACCAGCACACAGCCCGGATCCGGATGTACGACTTCATCGGTGGTTCCGTGCGAGTCAGACACAAGGACGTTGCCCGAATGAGTCAACAGCGGCGACCGCCATTGCGACCAAAATTTCCCTTCGCACCTTTCCTGTAAGCTGCATGCTGTGTCCTTGCTCTGTACACCCCGTCCGGTCAGCAATCAACAGCGGGTAGCACGCACGCGCGTAATCCGAGTTCAACCCGGACAGAAGCACAACACGCACAGGGCTAAGCGGCGACCATATAAAATCATCACCCCGATGCTCAGGTTGATAAAGCGCCGAACTAGCAAAAGAATCGCATCCGAGTTCCATCGACTAGTGGCGGCCGCGGCTGCGGCAGCGGCAGCATAGAGAGTCCTAGGTAGTGGAGCCTCAAGTTAGCCGATCCATGGGAATGTAGAGGTTCCGGACGGCGCTGGTCTTCTGCGAGGCGCCCACCCTGTTCACCGCCGGTGAGATCAAGCAGCTGGTCTCCAGCGGGTCGACGAAGCCGGCGACAAACAAGTTGGACGCCTAGAAGGAGCAGGGGTTGTCCAGCAAGGCGACGGCCCACCGGCATGCTGGGTTCGAGCTCGCGTTCGACGGCCTCCACTGCTTCGACACCGTAAGTCGTCTTTGTGATTGATTAACTAGGAACGTACGCTGTGTGTCTGTGTCTTTGTGATTGCATTCATTTGTTACTTTTGGAATGTACAAGTGATCACTTGGATCAGCTAAACAGTTAAGACGTCCGTACACGTGTTCGTCATGATTTTTCATTACAATACTATTTGATTCGTGCGTAAGCTTCAATACAGATGAAAAAAATAACTATAAGGACACAGATCGGTCTTTTTTCCCTCTTGTCAGAGGAAAGTGATACCCTAAGATCATCTAGAGCATGACTTCCATAATCCGGAATCCTAAACGCCTGCCGACGACCCCGGACAGTGTCCGGACGTGTCCGTTTTGAGCCCCAATCTTTTCATCCACTTAGTCATACTTCTCCTTTTTCTCCTTTATATGTGGTCACTTGCATGTGATTGATGAAGATGAAGAAAGAATATGGTCCAGGGTGAGCCACGGCCTATGTGGCGGACTTACTGGGCGCAACCGTGAGCTCTCATATCCTCCTACATTTGGTCTCAATACGAGGATTGACGGATAGCCCGAGCATATAGAGATGACACGAGGAGTTTGGTTGGATCTCTCTCTCTCTCTCTCTTTCTCCCTCTCTCTCTCTCTCTCTCTCTCTTATGTCCGAACATTGAATGGGCGCATCCACGGATGTTTGAGGAGGATTTGAGGTGGCCCGCTGTAGATGCTCTCACCACCACTGCACCCTTCTCCGCTACCGTTGCCGCTGCCGCCACAAGTCATCAGAAAGGGTCATCCTTATATCCTAGTCCGCAACATCACCCTCCCACTACCATGATGCCACCCAAAGGAAGACAACGGGACCTTCCCGGTGCAAATGCTAATGATGGTGGCAACGAGGGTTCCAGCACATGACCTTTCCCCTCTCCATCGACCCATCCCTCAGTCATGCGTGCACACAATCATATAGCGTGTCGTTCTTTTTCTCTTGTGAGTGGAAAGTGGTACCCTAACTAGCACAACCCCCTCCTCTGCTCTTTTTGTTGCCACTGCCGCCACCGCCGCCACATGTCATAGGGTAAACCCATCAGTGGAAGCCGTGACCTTGAATTTACCTTTTGATTAAAGTATAACTGAGTTATCCAATATTTCTAAAATTTAGGCAAAGTTGGATCTTCTAATTAATATGCAAGACGCTATGTCTGGCCCCACATAATAATAATACACTCAGGGTACCATAGGGTTCAAAGATTCAATCAATGAATGAACCCATGCATTTATTATTTCCTGGAAAGCACACATGCATTTGAGGAATGGAAGAATTGCGTAGTAAAGAAAACCAACAAACAAAAACTTATTACTCCTCCAACCTTTAATTGTGTGTATAATTCTTTCCTTATATATACGAGTCTCTATTCATCTGAATGTATAACAAGGCCCAATAGTTAGTTTACACTCTGATATTTACTCTCCTTCTGGTTGATATGTTAGAAGGTAAGTAAGTAGTAAGCATGAAAAGTTGTCAAAAAAAAGTAGTAAGGATGAAAACCGGAGAAGAGAATAGGACAAGAGAAGCACCATATGGGCGCACAAACACACGTAGGAATCAGAGACATGGGGAGAAAAGCAATACGTAGTTAGCGGATCCAATGTCCTTGAATACCAGGAATGTCAATGCGAAATGGACTACACATTCTACCAAATCCTAGTGTGTGCTTGTTGGTGATAGCTGGGATGAGTTTTGAATGACTGATGGGATTAACATTCACCTTATGGCCATGGCTTTCAAGGAAAATGAGTTAAGGCCGGCATCTTCAGTGCTGATACGTCCAAAACGTATCTATAATTTCTGCTTGCTCCATGCCTCTTTTGGGTGATATTGCTATGATATTTATACACTTCCATACACTTTTGATCATATTTGGACTAACCTATTAACTCAGTGCACCCCAGTGCCAGTTTCTGTTTTCTGCTGTTTTTGTATTTCAGGTTTTCCCATTACAAAAACTGCCAGAAAAATCCCGGAAAAATTATATAAAAATCAGCGTTCCAGAAGCTTCCCGGTAGCCAAAGTACAGCCGGAGGGGGGCCACCAGGGCTCCAGGCGCCCTGGTGGCGCGGCCCCCCTCCTGGCCGCGCCGGGGGGGCGCCTGGGCCCCCCAGGCCTCCGCTGATGCCCCCCTTTGGCATATATTTATATCGTGTCCCGAAACCCTCGAGACGGGAACCCTTTTTCGCGATCTCATCTCTGTTCCGCCGCCGCCGCGCTTCCAAGACCGGGAGCGCCAGGAGAACTCTTCCCGGCACCCTGCCGGAGGGGAGGATCACCACCGGGAGCCTCTCCACCACCATGGACGCCTCTCGGATGAGTTGTGAGTAGTCTCCCTTGGACCATGGGTCCATGACCAGTAGCTATGTGATGTTCTCCTCCCGTTCTTGTGCTTCACTAATTAGTCCTCGTGAGCTGCCCTACATGATCGAGGCACATATGTAATCCTTATGCTGTTGCTATGTTGAGTTTGCTGGGATCCGATGGATTGTGAGATTATGTTCAGATTGTGTTTGAGTAATATATTTGATCTACCTCTTTTATATTTATGTTCGTAAGTAATTCTTGCATGTTCTCCGTTGTTATTTATTGCTTTGGCCAAGTAGTAGGTAGTGACTCCAAGAGGGAACGTTATGCTTGATTGTGGGTTCATGCCCCTCGATGACTAGCTTGAGTGACAGAAACATGAGTCTAGGGGATGTGTTGTTGCCACAAGGGGGAAAACAACGGTGCTTGTGCCCGCGGGTGCAAGGATTGTTTACTTTACGCAAAGTTCTTTTAATGCAGTTGTCTGTTGCTTTGAGTTTACACTATGGGTGGGACTCGCAACTTAATACTAGCGAGATGTTCTGGATAGATATCTCAAGGTGGATGATTAGTAGTAGATGCAGATGGATTTCGGTCTACTTGCCTTGGCGTACCGCCCATGCTTTGAACCTCTACCTTTCTTGTAACATAGTTAGCATTGGTTTGCGCACATAATTCTGTCAATTGCCCAGCTGTAATTCGTTTACCTCACATAGCTGTTTTATCGTCTTTTGGGAGAGAGACATCACTAGTGAACATCATGGGACCCCGGTCCATATTACCATCATTGATCACATCCACTATTTACTTTCCGCTTTTTACTTACTATTGCAGCAAAACCTATCACTATTATCACTTGCGTTTGATCCTTTGTAAACGACAAGGCCGGAGGGATTGACAACCTCTCTGTACTCGTTGGGAGCAAAGTTATTTGTATCTGTGTGCAGGTCCACGTTGATTGCTAATATCTGGCGCCGTTAGCAGTAGACACCTTCTTGTTGAAACTGGGAGTCTCAGGGAAATCGATCCTTGGTATCTTTGCCAAGGGAAAACTTCCGCTACACTGCATCTCAAACCTTCCACTTGGGGTAACCAACGAGGGGCGAGAAGCCATCAAGTGCATATCTGAATTTGAATGCCTTCTCTGTTTGGAGCTGCTTGTGTAAACAGCATCAATGTGCCACCATATCTGCCCATTTGTTTGTGCATAACTTTGCCTTCCAAGTGTATGATTGGTCTGTCAACTGCAGTCTTGAATGTTTTGGTACCTCAAATTTATTAATCTAGATAATATCCCACACGTTGTTGCGGGATTTGTAGCAAGATAAAATGAATATAAATGAAATATAAATAATTTGAATATACTTTTTAACCACATCACTGTTCAGCTAAAATAAAGCCTTTTCATGAAATTGTACAATGCCTACCAGGCTAGAAAAATACAAAAGCTTCCTACAAGGAAACATGAACATGAGTGATTGCTTCAGTTTCCATTTACTAAATATAGTGACCCTTTAAGATAAAAAAAAGTGACCCTGCTCTCCATCTGTGCATCCAAAACATCGCACAAATCAAATAGGCATAGGAGATTTGCCTGGAGGTGGTAATGATTCTTTTTAGTTGCCCACATCATTGGTCATGTTTTATCCTCATGTAGTGAGGACAACAAACAGTCACCGACATTAACATGGAACGTAGTGCAGGCACCTGAAAAGTGGGGGGAGGGGGCTATGTGTGAGAAGAGTTGCATGATGGTTATAACAGAAACATGGTAATTCAGGTAGTTACCATAATTTTGGCAACAAATTCAACGTCTACTATATTTATTGCAAGAAATATTATAGAAAAGCAGCAATAAAATTAAGCTTACTCGTGAAATGAAATAGTGATCGCATGCTTTTAAACTTAGCACGGCGATGAACTTTCGTCCAATAATTAAACATAGCATTCCATAAGCCTTGTATGCATTAAGAATATTCTATTGCAATAAATATTGTAACAATCATTATTTGGGAAGTCAGGATAACCTGTTCCAAACAACGACATGTATGTTAAGTCAAACTACTATGACAGTGAAGAGGGGTTTGTAAAATGAAGCACAATCACCAAAACAATCATCGTAGTTAACAAATAAAAAATGACATGAAAAATAATGAACATAGAGGTTCGAATAAAAGGGAATGAGCACTACTCCCAACATTATGTATCTTGTTTCATAATACATTGTTGAGTACATACAAGACTAATGAGAATGGTCAGAAAAAATGTTGATACGCCTTCAATTTTTTATCATCTTCATTCGACTGTTCAGACATGTACTTTTCAACATTCTTGGATGCACATATATGTTGAAGTAACTCATGGCATTAAAAAATAAAAATGATGGGAAGGCAACTGCAAAATCCTGACAGAAGTAACCTGCAAACATCAAGATAGAAGTCAACAACAAAGAAGATTATGGGAGTGATACCATCAAAAAAGATTTGCACAATTTTAAGGTAATTTCTTTAGAGGTCTTTAGCAATGCATGTCACGATAATACAATACATGCGGAATCGTTGCAATCCTACTAACAGAATATTGTAGCAGGAGTTACCTCATGTGGTTGGTAGCATCGCCTATCTCAAAGGGATTTAGTAATATAATTGACTCAACCTGCAAGAGAAAATCAGATCGGTAGCAAATCTGCAATGAGTTTACGATCTGCAAGATAGAAAAGTTGTTGAACGAACTTTTAACGAAATACTAAGTAAACAATTTGGAGAATCAATCTGCAAGGAAGGATGTGCACGCAGAAAAGATTTGAGAATATAATACCGAAACATCAGTACATGAATGGCAGCAAGTACTCGTATTCATTGCTTGAGGAGCTAGACGCTTGGGTAGTCATTGCTCGTGGGGAGTCGTGGCCGAGTGAATCCACACCCGCCTGTCGGGGGAAACTGTCCACCACGAGCACCTATGGGACCGGAGCCCCTTGATCGTGTGGTAAGGGAGCGGAGGGAGCACAAAGAGCAGATCGTAGAGCACACGCGGGCAGTTTACCCAGGTTCTTGCCGCGATGGACGCGTAAAACCCTACTCCTGCTTAGATTGTATTGAGTTGGGGGAGCTCGGGAGCTTGAAGAACTAGCTACACCGAGCGAGAGAGCTAACAAGGTTCCGAACCCTTTCTACGTTGAGCATGGGCCTCCTTTTATAGCCCAAGGGGTCACCGACAGGTGTCAACGTAGGAGAAAGGGGTAAAAATGTAATTGTGGTGGTAGTTGTAACAGTGCGGGAACAGTGGATGAACAGTGCATGAACAGTGGTCGTCACCTACTTTGATAGTGGGGGACAAGAGCATTAAATGCCCGTCGCCGTCGACCCCAAAAGCACCCGCCCTTGCGTCTCCGTTTGCCACGGCAGTAGCTTCGTCACCGTGGAGTGCCACCGTGTCCCCCAAGCTGCACAGCCATCCGCCACGCGTCCCTGGAATGGCCCCAGGGCGACGCGTGGGCCGATGAGCTGGAGCGCGGGCACACAGTGCAGACTTCCCCCGGCAAGCACCTTGCCGGGGTCTTGATCTTGTCGGGCCGGGAAGCTTGTCGCTCCCCGGGTCTTGCCGGGGCGCAGAGTGCGCCGAGGCGTGTCTTCTAAGAGGCAATCTTCTGGTCTTCCTGGCAAGCTCCTCTTGCCAGGGTCTTGAGTAAATGAGGAAATCTCGAGCCTGGGACGGCCTTCCCGGCAAGCTCCGCTTGCCGGGGTCTTGATCTTCTGTCTTGTATACTTTGTTTTTGAATGGCTTCATATGGATCAGAAAAGGTCTCCGGCAAGCACGTGGTAGGCCCTGCCGCGGGAAGCTGCTACTGCCCGTGAACAAGTTGGGGTACTGAGGTACCCCTACCTTAGTACACCGACAGGAGCCCCCGGGCCTGGGCCACACACGGTGCCGAGCGCTGTTGGGCCAGGCCCAAAACAGTGCACGGGCATGCGCGGCCCACGGCACGCCAAATCCCCTTCCGCATCCGCCGCGTCCCTCCCTAACGGCACGCGTCGATTGCGGCGTCGTGGGAGAGAACGTGGCCACGTTCTTTAATGGGAAAGAGCGAAACGTCCCCCACTTCCCCATAAAAGCAGAGGAAGCAGGAGCGGTTCCCCTCCTACGCTTTCATTGCTTCTTCCATCTCCAGAAATTCCCCTCCTGCGCTCCGACTCCACGCCTCCTCCGCCATCTCTCGCATCTGCGGCGCCGCCGGACTCCTCATCCTTCTTCCCTCGTCGCCTCCGCCATGGCCCCGAAGACCGAGAAGGCGAAGGCGGAGAAGACCAAGAAAGAGAAATCCGAGCAGGCGGCGAAGCTTGCTCTCCTGCGGAAGAGGAATGTTGTCTTCGCGCCGAGGCTCAGCGCGCGGGAGCTCTGGAACAAGTACTACTTGTTCTGGGCCAAGAAGACCAAGGCGCATCCTCGGACCAGAGTTTATCCCGCCGCCGCCAAGGATCTGTACCCCGGCGGGTATTTCTTCTTCGCTGTCTTCTTCCACTGCGGGTTGTGTCCTCCCTTCTCTGAATTTTTCTGTGATATCATGAACACCTACAACCTCCATCTTTTAGACTTCACCCCCAACGCCATCCTCACGATGGCGGTTTTCGCACATCTGTGCGAAAACTATATAGGGATCTATCCAAATGTAGCGCTTTTTAGGCATTTCTTTACGCCTAGAGTAGAGGCCGGCGCCCCCCTCTCCGGGGGGATCTCTTGGGTCTTCCGCTTGAACAAGAAGGAATCCTATCTGCAAGGGGAACTCCGCGGCAAGTGGGAAGAGTGGCGCGCGGATTGGTGCTGGATAGTCGAGGACGAGCCGCAACCTTTCACTGCGCCGCGCACAACAGCTATCGTGCGCGGCAGGGACTGGAGCGAGCTGGATTCGGACGACATCAAGCTCAACGTCGCCCTTGTCAGAATTCTTCGTCTCCGGGTAGCCAAGTTGACCATCGGAGAGGTAGGAGCAGACTTCCTCCGCCGCCGCATTGCCCCTCTACAGGAGAGGAAGAGGCCAGCATGGGAATACGGCAACGCGGCGGACATTATGAGACTGCGCCCAGGACTGAACTTCAACTTCACGTCGCTGGAGCTGAAGGGGATGGTCCGGGAACTTTTTAAGCACGACCCGGCCCACCCAGAGTGGTTTAGAGCTCCCCGGGGAGTGGTGCCCCTATGTAACAGCACGGCCCGGGACCCCCTACGCGCAATGATGCCCGCATGCGACTCGCACGGCGTCGACCCCACATGGATTGCGCCCAAGCCGGATGCCATCATGAGCTTCTTCGACAACTTGGTGGAGGTGCCGAAGAACAAGGAGGAGATCAAGGGACTCACCCGGGACACCACTGATCGGGAGATTGCTTATATAGCTTCCCGGGTTGAAGAGGCCGCCGCAGCTGCAGCGGCAGGAGAGTTCGGGTTCACAGTTGAAGAGGCGGAGGCTGCGGAAGCGTCGTGCCAAGCAGAGGAGGCAGAGATCCGCAGGCTGCTTAAACTTCCGCCCGACGAGCTCGCCGGGGTCCCCTCTCTGAGGTATGCTGGGATCCCCGGGATCGTGAGCGAGGCCGCCGCGAGGGGCGACGTTGCCGGAGGAAACATAGGTGCCGGAGGGAGCGGAGGCGCCGGAGGGAGCACGGCCGCAGGGCAGGGCGCTGGGCCCAGCGGGCCAGCCGAGGAGGAGGAGGAGGACGCCGGGGCCGGCGAGGACTCCGGTGGATCCCCGGGGCTCAACGACGACGTCTCCTCGTCCTCGGAGACCTCCCCGCCACGGGCAAGTCCCAGGCGATCTCCATTGAAGCGCCTCCACAAGGCGACGACGACGACAAGGGCGCAGGCGCCCCGACAACAGCCTACTCGCCGGGCGGCGCGAGCTACCCGGGGGAGCCAAGCCGCGACGGGAGCGCCCGGCGCACCAACCGTGGCGGAGGCGACCCGCGCGCAGGCTACGGCGGAGGCGCCCCGTACGTCAGCGCCAAGTGGAGGAGGGTCTTCTCAGAGCGGAGCAGCTGCTCCGCCTGCTCCCCGTGCCTCGGCGTCCACAGGGGCCGGGTCTTCGCAGCCCCCAGCCCCGGGGACCGCCAAACGCCCGAGGGAGCCTTCTCCTCCTGCTCCCCGCGCGGACGCGCCTCAGGTGGAGTTTGATTTCTCCGCCCTCAGCGACGACGACGAGGAAGAGGAGTAAGTGCTTGAAGTTTCGTATCTTCTTTAATTCTGTCTTGATTCTTTAGTTGATGATTCTGATCTTGCTTCTTGCTTTGATTTCAGGACCCTGGCCCAGCGAGCGGCGAAGAAGGCCAAGGTCCCCGTAGTCGAGGTCGAGGACGACTCGCCCGTCGCGGCGACAGGAGACGCGCCGGCGACGAGCTTGCCGGACCCAAGCGCTGCTCCGAGGAGCAGCCCCCAGCGCAGCCCCCAGCGTAAGTCTGAGCTTGATCTTTCCGCTCGTCGGGCGCGCTTGAGGATTTTTGTCTTGTACTAACACCTTGTTGTTCTGTTTTGTCTTGATTGTCTTGTGCAGAGGTGGAGCCGCAGCCACAGGAGCGCCCGGAGACTACTCCCGAGGAGCCGCAGGCCCCGCCGTCCCCGCCAAGGACGAACTCTCGGGCGAGGGAGAGCGCTCCGCCAAGGGCGGGTACTCCGCCAAGGGCGAGTACCCCGCCAAGGGCGAGCAGCCCGGCGAGGGCGGCCACCCCGCCAAGGGAGAGCTCCCCGGCGAGGGAGCCTGTCGTCGACGAAGTCCGCCAAGGTAAGTCTTGTAACTTCGCCTTCTTGGACTTATCTTCTTTTTGGATATTTGCTTGAACTTCTTCTTTTTCTTCTTCTTCTAGATCCTCCTCCCCTGGAGCAGATGGAGACGGAGGTCGTCGCCGAGGAGGAGGGCGCGCAAGGCGACGGCGGCAACGCCCCTGTCGTTGAAGACACGGCGGGAGCCGCCGAGCCTGCCGTGGAGGAGACTGCCCCGACTGCAGACGCAGCGGCCGGGGAGGGGGACGGCGGCCATACTGCCGTCCCGGAGGCGGCAGGAGCGTCAAGCGCTGCGCCGGCCGCCGACCCCTCCGCCGAGAAGGAGCAGTCCGCCTACTACCTTGAGGCTCCCAACGGCGTCTTCATCCAAGTGCCGTGGGGATCCTCGTCGCGAGCCCCCGAGGAGGGAGAGGCCTTCGATGGGGAGGTTCTCGCCTCCGCGGGGCTGAAGATCGTCGAAGCGCCTGGCGGGAGCGACGAGCCCGAGTAGGAGAAGTTGCTTCACCGGCTCCTGGCCCTTTACCGGGCCAGGCAGGCGAAACTTGAATCTCGGGAAGCCCTCACCGCCAAGGCCGCAGCTGACATGGAGAAACGCGCCGCGGAGCTCCGCGCCGCCAACCAGGCGGCCCTCCGCGACTTGGCGGAGGAGCGCGAGAGGCTTGCTGGGGAGTATCAAGAGTGGCTCCTGGAGAAAGCCGAGGCCGAGGAGCAGCAGCGACTCGCCGGAGAAGCGCTGTCCCGGCGAGAAGGAGAGCTCACCCAACGGAAGGTCAACCTCGACGCTCACGAGGAAGACCTTACCGCCCGGGAGCAGGCCCTTGGCGGGGAACTGAAAGAAGCGAAGGCCGCCGCAGCCACCGCGGAGACCGCCAAGAAGGAGCTCGAGGCCAAGGTGGCGCAGCTGGAGGAATTCCTGAGGGCGAGCACGGAGAGGGTCACCGCGCTCAACATAGAGCGCGAGAAGGACGCCCACACTAACTCTGAACTCCAGGTACGCCTTTCCAAGCAAGGCGACGAGCTGAAGGCCGCCAAGGACTCGATTGCAGATCTGGAGCTGAAGGTCTCCACGCTGAAGGATTCTCTCGACGCCGTCCGGGACCGCGAAACTAAGCTGAAGGACGAGCTCCGCAGGGAGCGAGGCCTGGTGGAGAGCGCCGCCACTTCAGCTGAGAACTTCCGCCGGACCGTCGAGGTATGGACTGAAGATCTGGTGGCTTCTGCAGCTAGCATCGACAAGGAGCTGATGGCGCTGAAGGTTGAGCATCTCATATACTCTCCGGATCCAAACCTCCCCCACAGCGCCAAGCTCAGTCTCTTCTTCAGAGGGGTCGCGCCGGCACTTGCAAGCCTGCAGAAGAAGCTCCCCGCGCAGCTGGCCGAGGAGTCGCGCCGGCTCTGCACGGGAACTTTGGAGCGCGTTCTGACGAAGATAGTGTACCGCAATCCCGGCATAAACCTCGTCAACGTTCTCCGCAGCTTGCCGGCCGACGCGGATATGGAGGCGCTGAAGGCGCAGGTCGCCCACATCATCGCCAAGGTGAACAAGATCTCCAGGGTTGAAGGCGACCGCGTAGATTAGGCCTCCTTCTCTTTATCTCTTTTGTTGCTGCAAAGTGTGCCATGAACTTATTAGTCATTGCGACAAGTTATCCCTTGTAATATATTATCTTATTTTGATCAATCGATGCAATGTTATCTCCCTTGTCTTGGTCCTCTACTTTGTATGCCTTCAACCCTACGCTTCTAGGGAACTTGCCGGCAAGGGGCCCTTGCCGCGAGCGCTGAGTGCTGGACCCTGAGCAGCCTGCTGGCCAAGGTCTTACCGGCAAGCAACCTTGCCGCAGCTAGTCACAACGCACTTAGCTTGCTGAGTGAACTCGGAAACGAAGCAAGGGCGCGACACTTGTCGCAGCTCACTTAAGTCGTTGAGCGTACTCGAAAACAAGATAAGGGTGCGGCAAGCTACGGGTAGGTTCCTCCGCGCACAGGTTTTCCATACAAAGTGTGGTTGTTCAAGGAAGACAACTAAAATTTAAAATTTGAACTGCTCAAATTCTGGTAACTTAGCTTTCATAGTCTGTTCGTTCTCCGGTAAGCTTCTCTTTCTTGAACAGCACTTGGTTCATCCTCCATCTCCTTTCCCCCCGGCAAACTTGTGCGCGAGGAACAATTCTTCCTGCTTAAGAGGAAAAGAAAAAGGAGAAGAGGAAACAAGTATAGGGTTCCTCGGCATGGTAATTCTTACCGGAGATGTGTGTTGCACAAAATGCCAAATAACGCATGCAAATAACAAAGAAAAGCACGAGAATGGCAAATAGTGCGAAAACACAAAGCTTTACTGATGCACGGGATCTGCGCCCGGCTTTGTACAAAGGTTTACATGCAACAACGGCAAGACTCGTACAAAAGGTGGTTGCCGGAGCGGATCACGGCAACCGCGCCTCATGGGTGAAACTTTCGAAGATGCTCTATGTTCCAGGAGTTGCTCACCGGTAAGCCTTCTTCGGTCTCAAGGCGGACAGCGCCGGGCCTTGTGACTTGTCTCACCCGATAAGGGCCTTCCCACTTCGGCGTCAACTTGTTGGAATTCTTGGCGGACTGAACACGCCGAAGAACAAGGTCGCCTTCCTCGAGACTCCTGGCCCTAACCTTGCGGCTATGGTAGCGGCGCAAGGCTTGCTGGTATCGAGCAGCTCTTACAGCAGCCTGGAGACGTTCCTCCTCGAGGAGCAATGCATCATTTTGTCGTAGTTGCTCTTGCTCGAGCTCATCATAAGCGAGCACTCGAGGAGATCCGTATACGAGTTCCATGGGGAGAACTGCCTCTGCCCCATAGACTAGGGCAAAGGGTGTCTGTCCGGTGGCTCGATTTGGTGTCGTTCTGATTGACCAAAGAGCCACCAGTAGCTCCTCTATCCAGTTTCTTCCGCACTTGCGCAGCCTGTCAAAGGTCCTTGTCTTGAGTCCGCGCAGCACTTCAGCATTTGCCCTCTCCGCTTGACCGTTGCTCCTCGGGTGAGCAACAGAAGTGAAGCAGACCTTGGCGCCAAGGTCTTGGACGTATTGCATGAAGGTGCGACTAGTAAATTGTGTCCCGTTGTCGGTGATGATCCTGTTAGGGATCCCGAAACGGCAAACAATCGACCTGAAGAACCTGACTGCTGACTGTGCTGTCACCTTTCTCACTGGCTCCACTTTTGGCCACTTTGTGAACTTGTCGATTGCAACGTACAAGTACTCAAAGCCCCCGACAGCACGGGGGAAGGGGCCGAGGATATCGAGCCCCCAGACCGAGAAGGGCCAGGACAAAGGGATTGTCTGGAGAGCTTGAGCTGGCTGATGAATTTGCTTGGCATGGAACTGGCACGCTTCACACTTGGTTACTTGTGCAGTTGCATCTTGGAGGGCTTCTTGCCAAAAGAACCCTTGCCGGAAAGCTTTCCCGGCAAGTGCCCTTGCGCCAATGTGGTGGCCGCATATGCCTCCGTGTATCTCTGCCAACAGCTTCTGTCCATCTTCCCTGGAGATGCACTTCAATCTGACACCATTGAGCCTTCTTCTGTACAGTTCATTATCCACGAACTGGTACATACTTGACTGCCTGGTTATCTTTTCTATCTCTGCCGGGTCGTCGGGAAGTTCTCCAGTTTGCAGAAAACGGACGATCTGCTGTGCCCATGCCGGAGCCCGGGGCTCGACGGCAAGGACTAAAGGCATGAGGGCCGCTGCGGGAACCCCAGCTTCCACGGCAAGAACCTCTGGTTCTGCCGGAGCTGTTGGTCCCCCGGCAAGCTCGCCGGGGCGAGGCTTGTCGGGAACACTTGCTTCAACTGTACAGACCCTAGGGTCTGCAGGAGCAAACTGTTCCTCAGCGTTGTGATCGTTGATCTTGGGGACCTTGGCGGCGGCCTCGGGGAGATCCGCCGGCAAGTAGTCGCCGGAGACCAACTTTCTCTTCTTACTTTGCCCAACTGATGGTGTAACGGATGGCTGAGTTAGCTTGAGCAGGAAGGTCCCTGGTTCCACAAGTAACTTCATCGCAGCACACTTTGAAAGGCCATCTGCAATGTCATTCTGAGCTCTCGGGACGTGCTCCATTTGCAGACCTTCAAAGTGCTCTTCAAGCTTCCTCACTTCATCTACATAAGCTTCCATCAAAGGGCTCTGATAACTCTTGTTGACTTGCCGGACCACCAACTGAGAATCTCCCCGCACAATCAGCTTCCTGATCCCAAGTTCAGCTGCAATTCTGAGGCCGACAAGCAGACCTTCATACTCAGCAGTATTGTTTGTCGCTTGTTCCCTTGGAAAGTGCATCTGGATAACATACTTGAGGTGTTCTCCGGTGGGTGCTATGAGTACCACACCGGCTCCAGCGCCTTGCAGCAAGAAGGCACCATCAAAGTACATTACCCATTCACTTGTCGCTTCTTGCACGGGTACACTTGTCTCTGGAACTTCTTCATCGGGCGTTGGGGTCCATTCAGCTATGAATTCTGCCAAAGCTCGGCTCTGTATAGTTGAGGTACTCTCAAACTTGAGACCAAAGCTTGACAGCTCAAGTGCCCACTCGACGATCCTGCCTGTTGCTTCTGGATTGTGCAATATCCTCTTCAACGGAAAGCGAGTGACCACTGTTATCTCATGTGCTTGGAAGTAATGGCGCAGCTTTCTCGAGGCCATGAGGAGGCCGAAAAGCAACTTTTGCACCCCAGGGTATCTTGATCTAGCCCCCTGCAAGAGGGAACTCACAAAATACACCGGGCGCTGCACCATCTTCTTCCGCACTTCTCCTTGTTCCTGCGCAGAGTTGTCCTTGTCGGGGCCAGAGCTTGTCGGAGCAGCCCCCTGCTTGTCGCTGGATTCGCTTGCCGGTGATGCAGGCTCCTCATCGGCCTCCCTCTCCGCTACTAACGCAGCACTAACCACCTGGTTGGTTGCCGCTAGGTACAGCAGCAACTTCTCCTGTGGCCTAGGTGCGACAAGTATTGGAGTGGAGGATAGGTACCGTTTCAAGTCTTGCAGCGCTGCCTCCGCTTCCGGAGTCCATTTCATGGGACCTGCCTTCTTCAAGATTTTGAAGAAAGGAAGGGCGCATTCTGCAGACTTTGAAATGAACCTACTGAGGGCAGCCACACAACCTGCAAGTCTCCTGACATCCTTGACGCGCTTCGGGGCTTCTATCTGCTCGATGGCTTTAATCTTGTCGGGGTTGGCTTCAAAGCCCCTCTGTGACACAAAGAACCCGAGAAGCTTGCCGGAGGGG
Source organism: Secale cereale (assembly GCA_902687465.1). NCBI lineage: Eukaryota > Viridiplantae > Streptophyta > Magnoliopsida > Poales > Poaceae > Secale > Secale cereale. The sequence goes on from LR738712.1 coordinate 764,440,457, forward strand.
ACTCCAAAGACGCACTTCTCGGGGTTCAACTTAAGCTGGATCTTGCGCAGGTTCTCAAATGTCTCTTCCAAATCTTGGATCAGTGTATCCTTGCTCTTGCTCTTGACCACGATATCATCCATGTAGGCCTCTACATTTCTGTGGATCTGTGGCTCAAAAGCAGTGTATACTACCCTTGCAAATGTTGAGCCTGCATTCTTCAATCCGAAAGGCATGCGAATAAAGCAATAGGTGCCACATGGAGTAATGAATGCAGTCTTCTCTTCATCTTCCTTGGCCATAAAAATCTGGTGGTAGCCTGAATATGCATCAAGAAAGGAGAGCAGCTCACATCCAGCAGTGGAGTCCACAATCTGGTCAATGCGCGGCAAGGGAAATGGATCCTTGGGACATGCTTTATTCACATCGGTGAAGTCTATACACAGTCTCCACTTCCCGTTGGCCTTACGCATGACAACTGGGTTTGCCAACCACGTCGGATGGATCACGCCTCTAACTAGGCCTGCTGCCTCTAACTTCTTGATTTCTTCGGCAATGAATTCTTGGCGCTCCACGGCTTGCTTCCTGACCTTCTGCTTGACGGGCCGCGCATGAGGACAAACAGCAAGCTTGTGCTCAATCACCTTCCTGGGAGCACCGGGGATGTCAGATGGCTGCCATGCAAACACATCGACATTCGCCCGCAGGAAGGCAACGAGCGCGCTTTCCTATTTGCTGTCAAGCGTAGCACTCATGGTGAAAGTACCACCAGTGCCGTCCTCCTTGGCGGACACCTTCTTGGTTGCCGGTGGAGCGGCCATCCCCTTCTTGCACTTGCCGGTGGAGCTCGATGGAACGTCCTCGACGGCAGCGCAGCACTCCGAAGAGGTGCGGTTGCCGGAGTGGGTCCCAGAGCACTTGCCGGACTTGGTCTTGGTCTTCTTCCCCCCGGGAGCTTCAGCGGCAAGTGTATCCTTCTCTGCTGCGGCTGCTGCATCCCGGTATATCTTGTCGGCGCAGATAAGCGCGTCCTTCTTGTCGCCATGGACAGTGATGACGCTTATCGGCCCCGGCATCTTGAGTACGTTGTAGGCGTAGTGGGAAGCTGCCATGAACTTGGCGAGGGCAGGACGTCCAAGTATCCCATTGTATGGCAATGGGATATCGGCAACATCGAAGGTTATCCTCTCCGTCCTGAAGTTCAGCTCCCCACCAAAGGTCACCGGCAGAGTGATCTTCCCCTTGGGCTTGCTCCTTCCCGGGTTTATTCCTTGAAAGGAACCGGTCTCTTCGAGCTCGCCATCTGGGATTTGGAGTTTCTTGATCACAGCAGAGGAGATCAAGTTTAGGCCGGCCCCGCCGTCAACCAACATTTTGGTGACCTTGAGGTTGCGGATGGTTGGTGAGACCAACATCGGCAAGCACCCGACCGCAGTGGTGCGGTCAGGGTGATCCTCAAGATCAAAAATGATGGGCGTGCTGGACCATTTGAGGAGCCTGCGCGACTCCACGGGCGGCTCTGCTGCATTCACTTCCCGCACCCACTGCTTGAGTTGGCGGTGGGAAGTATGCAGAGAGGCGCCGCCGTCGACGCACAGGACTTCCGTGGCCTTCTGGAACTCCTGCTCGCTGTTATCTTCATCCTCCATGTCATCGTCGTCGTCTTCTTCATCCTTGTCGCGGCCCCGGGGAGGTCGGTCACCTTGCCGCTGCTTGGCCTTGCCGCGGCGTCCTCCCCGGCCATTAAATGGCCGCTTCTTGCTGGGCTCTCCTTCGCCACCTTGGGCCTTCTCCTTGTCGCGCCGCTCGTACTCAGCTTTCTGCTGCTCGACGAGGTACTCGACGCGTTTGCAGTTGGAGAGGTCGTGGCCCTTGGTGCGGTGGATTTTGCAGTATTGCTTGTCGGAGCCGTCCTGCTTGTCGGCCGCCGCTACAGGGGCAGGCCCCTTGCCGGAGCCGCCAGCCTGTGCTTGCTTGGCGGGGGCCTCCTTGCCGGACTTCTCGACGGCAAGCACTTCCTTCTTGTTCTTTCTTCTATTGTTCCGCCGCCGGCTCTTCTTTGCCGGGGCGGCGTCCTCACTGTCGCTCCCCCCTGCGCCAGCATCCTCCCCGGGGAGTCTCCTCCCCTCTTCGGCGCGCGCGCACTTATCAGCTAGAGCATAGAGCTCGCTGACATCCCGTATCTTGGTCATGGCCATCTCCTCACGCATGCGGCGGTTACGCACGTTCTGATGGAACGCGCTGATAACCGCAGCAGGGTGGACGTCGGGGATGTTGTGCTGCACGCGGCTGAAGCGCTGGATGTACTTGCGCAGAGGTTCTCCTTCCTTCTGGGCCAAGATGTGGAGATCACTCTCCTGGCCGTGGGGCTTGTGGCCGCCGGTGAAGGCGCCGACAAATTGGTGGCAGAGGTCGGCCCATGAAGAAATGGAGCCTTCCGGCAAGTGCATAAGCCAAGAACGAACGTTCGGCTTAAGCACTAGCGGGAAGTATTTCGCCAGTATCTTCTCATCGCGCCCCCCGGCAGCCTGCACCGCGATGGTGTAAATGCTGAGGAATTCCGAGGGGTGCGTCTTGCCGTCGTACTTCTCCGGTACGTCGGGCTTGAAGTTCTTCATGCTGGGCCACTGGACACGCCGCAGCTCACGGGTAAACGCAGGGCAACCTACCGCGTACGGCAAGTCGCCTGGCTCACCGGGCGCGTGTGTGTCAACAGCGGTCCCAGCGCGTTGATCTGATTGTCGCCGGGCTTCTCGGCGGCGCTCGATCGTTGTCCGAGCGTCTTCTTGTCGCCGATCGTCAAGGACCTGGCGCTGGTCCCGACGAGCCCGCGGATCCGAGGACGCCGTAGAGTCGTCGTCGACGTTGATCCGGCGGGGAGGCGTCTTCTGCTTCCGCGGCGGGGAGTGCACGGTTGTCGCACCCCCGGCGGTCTTGTCGCCGTCGGCCTTCGTCTTCTCGACTTGCCGTGGCCGCGAGGTCGCCGGCTGCTGCGGCGTATCGTTGTTGGCGAAGGCGATCAGGCTCTGGATCGTTGCCCTCCAGTCATCGGCCTTGTCCGCCGCTGGAGGGAAGTCGAGAAGCAGTTGCGCTCTTGCGAGCGCTTCTGCTGGAGAGGAGGGGAGCGGGGGCGAGCGGTGCGAGGAGCGGGATATGCTCGGACTCCTAACAGGGTTAGAAGGAGCAGGGTCCCGCCCCGGCGACCGCGCCTTGCTCGTGCCAGGACGATGGCCCTGAGCATCCCGCGAGCCTCCGGTTTGCCCTTGGCCCAGCAAGCGGATGCCACCTCCTGTGCCATGGCGCTGCTGGGTTGTTGTCTGGTGAGATGGACGTGGCGCATCTACGGAGACCGAGGCCTTGGAGTTGGTCCGGCCGTCCGCCTTGTCCTTGGACTTAGCGGTGCCGTGAGTCTCCTCACCAGCGACCACCCTTCCGCCGACGTCTCCTCCACCCACCGTTGGTTCTGGTGGCGGTGGAACAGACGCAGACGGGCCTGCGACCTCCGAAGCCTTCTTCTTCGGGGCCATGTTGCTGTTGCTGATGAAGCTGACGAAGTTGGAGAGGTTGATGAAGAATGCGCCCGCGTGAACGCCGGATCAGGTTCGCACAACCTCGACGCCCCCTACCTGGCGCGCCAAAGATGTCGGGGGAAACTGTCCACCACGAGCACCTATGGGACCGGAGCCCCTTGATCGTGTGGTAAGGGAGCGGAGGGAGCTGCCCAAGGGGTCACCGACAGGTGTCAACGTAGGAGAAAGGGGTAAAAATGTAATTGTGGTGGTAGTTGTAACAGTGCGGGAACAGTGGATGAACAGTGCATGAACAGTGTTCATCACCTACTTTGACAGTGGGGGACAAGAGCATTAAATGCCCGTCGCCGTCGACCCCAAAAGCACCCGCCCTTGCGTCTCCGTTTGCCACGGCAGTAGCTTCGTCACCGTGGAGTGCCACCGTGTCCCCCAAGCTGCACAGCCATCCGCCACGCGTCCCTGGAATGGCCCCAGGGCGACGCGTGGGCCGATGAGCTGGAGCGCGGGCACACAGTGCAGACTTCCCCCGGCAAGCACCTTGCCGGGGTCTTGATCTTGTCGGGCCGGGAAGCTTGTCGCTCCCCGGGTCTTGCCGGGGCGCAGAGTGCGCCGAGGCGTGTCTTCTAAGAGGCAATCTTCTGGTCTTCCTGGCAAGCTCCTCTTGCCAGGGTCTTGAGTAAATGAGGAAATCTCGAGCCTGGGACGGCCTTCCCGGCAAGCTCCGCTTGCCGGGGTCTTGATCTTCTGTCTTGTATACTTTGTTTTTGAATGGCTTCATATGGATCAGAAAAGGTCTCCGGCAAGCACGTGGTAGGCCCTGCCGCGGGAAGCTGCTACTGCCCGTGCACAAGTTGGGGTACTGAGGTACCCCTACCTTAGTACACCGACACCGCCCGTATCAGGTCCAGCCGGCTGTAGATGCCGAGGTAGCGCGGGTGAGGGTGAGGCGTACCACATATTGAAGATCTAATGGATTGGTGGGGGTGAACTGAGAACGGCGCTGACGAGGGGACTTTCGTCGAAAACAACTAGGTAGGAGGGGGGCAACCCTGCACGACAGAGGCAGGCGTCTCCCATCGACGATCAGTTGGTCCTAGAGCACACCCCGCCTCCTCCATGAAACATGCCATGAGACGACGGGTGTGGACGTTCTAGACTTGCTCACTTAAACAGGAGAACACTCCATCGGATACTCCTGCGTTTGTTTGGTGGAGAAGATGAATACGATTAGTTGTTATGGAAAGGTGTTTTTTTCTTTTTGACACAGAAATGTGAGGGAGTTAATTGGGGAGATGGATGGGGAAGTAATTCGGGAAACACCAGAGAAGATGGGAGATGGGGAAGGGCTGGATTGAACACAAGCTCCATGGGCATGTGGGCCTTCTCGTACGCCAGAAGTATATTGCATCGCACAAAAAAGATATCAATTTGTTTCTGATGTGGATAGTTTGATTGTTAAGATAAATCAAGTAGTGCTGATTGTCTGCTTTTAGAAACTAAATAATGATGTGGCACATCGCTGATGTGGATAATGTGCATGATGAGAGAATAGATAGAAGCGGGGATCAACTTTTTAAGAGTGGTAGATTTGTAACCGTCTTCACTGCTCCTTGCTCCACTGATGAGAATTTTGATGAAGATGGTGTAGCTATTTCGCAAACGTGGCAACCCAACTCACATAATAGATAGACCAAATATTTCTTTTAGGAAAATCCATGTATAATGTGTTCTTATTAAAATAATAAATATTTCAGGGATTTTTTTATTATGGAAAAATAATTGAATTCGGTAAAAATCCCGCGAGTTCTAGGTAGTGAATCCTGAAGTTAGCCGATCCATGGCGATGGAGATGTTCCTAACGGTGCTGGTCTTCTGCGAGGCGCCCCTTGATGAATACGGCACGTCGGTGTTCACCACCGGTGAGATCAATCAGCTCGTCTCCAGCGGGTCAAACAAGGTCGACGCTTAGAAGGAGCAGGGGTTGTCCGGCAAGGCAACGGCCCACCGGCGTGCTGGGTTCGAGCTCGTGTTCGACGACCTCCACTGCTTCGACACCGTTGTCATGCATTAAGCATGCTCTTGTTAATTTATTACTCCCTCTGTCCCATAATATAAGAACGTTTTTGACACTACTCTAGTGTCAAAAACGTTATTATATTATGGGACCGAGCGGGTAGGAACGAATGTGTGTGTGATTCCATTCATTTCTTAATTTTCGCATGTACAAGTGAGCACTAGGATCAACTACAACTTTGACACGCCCGTATAGTGCCGATGATTTTTCAGTTTATTCTTCATTGTATTAGAACATTAGAAGTCAGTGCCTTTTTTTGCTAGCAGGAAGAAGTGCTAGAATTTAATTGCTAGTGCATAAGCTTCAGTACAAATGAAAATGCACAATAATATATTTGTTTATCTATACCTACACTAATTAGAGGCTCGCTACAAATTCTCACGTTAATCATTAATTAGAAACAGTTCATCTTGTGGGACCAATTTATAACGGTCCATGTTAACACACTGTGAGTAAACCTTAAACAAAAAAACACATAGTATATTACAAATATCTTAGGCCATGTACTTGGCCTTTTTTTCTAAACACAGTACAGCCGCAGACGCTCACACTACTAAAACATTAGCTGTAGCGTGGGTTAAACACCTAGCAGTAGCGACGGTGCTAGAGCTAAATTTTAGCACGGGTGCACCTCCATTACTGCTATGCGTCTATAGCAGTAGCGCGCGGCAGATACATGCGCTGCTTCTAAGTAGCAAGTAGCAACACACATGTATAGCACGAGCTACTAGTAAGGAGGCGCTGCTGATACAGGCAACTCGCGTCATCTCATACAAATGTTTCATCATTCATCTAAACAATGATATAGAAGAGAAGAGCTATAACTATGAGCAATAACGGAATTATGCAGTACATGAGGCGCCTGTTCTGATTCCTATCTAGCACTAACTTGAACCTCAAGTAACTAGTTTACACTTCTTCTCTACTATCAAACCCTTTCTGGCTGCCACTTGATAACCCTGACACTTGGGCCTGATACTTTGGTCACTTGTCGTATACTCACGGAACCCTCCCTATGTACACGGCATAGGACTTCTTCGCCATGAAGGACCTATGTACCTATTAGACGTGTGTCATCATCCAAGGAATTCAACAATAATATGCAAGATAATATACTTGAGCAACACGAAGAGAAAGAGTAATCAAACAGATGCAACATATAGTAAACATAATCTACGCGGGTTCAACATACCCAACATAATTAACTAAATCTATGCAGGTTGTGTTTGTCCAATATTCTGTTTGTCCACATCCAAACGTGGGAAAAGATCTATTTATAATTTTATACTCAGCCCTGAAATTTGCATGTTGTATTCCTCGTAGTAAAGTTAGATGTTTCAACATAGTTGGATGTTCTAACTAATACTCTGAGTCAGCCTCCGAAATTATCCGGTAGGCACGGAACACAAGTCGGAGATTCCGTCGGAGAATCTGTTCGGACCTGTCGAGTCCTATGTTGGGTCAGATGTTCCTACAATAGGGGCTAAAACAAGTAGATCTTAGGCACACTAACTCACATGGTTTGTGGTTGATATTTGACTTTATATTTCAAAGACTCCACACAAGATCCATAGCGTACCCCCCCCCCCCCTAATAGAATGGCATACCTACGACTCAAAACGACAAATCGTCCGTGTAAATGACATGCCGTCGTCATTTATCATTTTTCATAGGGGAGTCGTAGACCACGAAATGATTCATTTCCGTAGAGTGTAAACTAAAAGCATTCTCGAAACATTCGTCACCTAATCTCTATTTTCATTAACGCTAGAACTATCATACGGGGTGGATATCCTTTAGAAAAACCATATCGTAGAAACCCGATATCGAAATGACCCAACGAAAGACAAAAAAATAGTGTATATTTGTGTTAAATAATAATAATAATGTTCTAATAATTTTTAGGAATGTAAATTTTGTATTAGATTTTTTATTAAAACCATATTTGAAGGTATTTTCGGCTTTGTAGGATTTTAATTTGGGTGAAAATAGGAGCACGAGCCTGACCCAAATGCCAGGCTTTCGGTTTGGATCGCCAGGCTTGACCGCCCATGCTCATGTTTAAGTGAAAGTAACCCGCAAGGACAACCCGCAACGAGCCTGACCCAAATGTCGGGCGGTGGCGGCGCTCGCATTGCTTGTGACCCAAATGTTGGGTTCGCGGAAAAGTGGTATTGACAATACATAAGTGGCATCAAATGTGGGGCTACGCGAGCACCCGGTCTTGAGCTCCGAGGAGAAAGGCTAGGTTAGACCCAAGTGGTGATACCTAGCAATAATGATGTTTCCTTATGCCGTTGCCTTGGTGAAGGCATTGCTCGGATATGCTTAGCATTGTTCTTCAAGGTGAAAATGGCTTTGAGACTTCTCTTCATTTTTTCATGCCTACGCATAGCTTCGAGCTTACACGACTTTGCTAGTTGTCGGTGTGTTTTTGCGTGTGAGTGAGTATGAATTGAATGTGTGCATCTATCATATGGATAGGCTGGGTGTGTGCTCTTGTGTTACATATCTTCCTGATGCTTCATTTAAAACCAATAAAATCCACCCTTTATTTGGAAGAAAAAAAACAAAGAGGAAGTGTTATCACTGATTGGACAGTAACGTCTTCAGATCCAATCCTGGGACATACGTCACGCTAGAAATGGGATCGGATCAACCCGGGTTGGTTCTGCGTCCGCACCCGCTGACCAAGTAGGGCAGTTCTTTATAAGAGATTTCATACGTTCCCAAGCTTGGGCAACGTGTTCATTATCCAATTGTTTAAAATTCATTATGTTACTTCTTAGTTGGATAATTTTAGCAGGTGGATAGTATTTTCCGATAAAAGCATCTTTGCACTTGTCCCATGAATCAATGCTATTTCTAGGCAAAGACTGAAACCAAATTTTAGCTCCTCCTCTCAAGGAGAAAGGAAAAAGCTTAAGCTTAACAATATTACCATCTATTTCTTGGTACTTTTGCATATCACAAAGTTCAACAAAGTTGTTCAAGTGTAAAGCAGCATCATCTCCAGCACCGGAGAATTGATCTTTCATAACTAGATTCAGTAAAGCAGGTTTCATTTCATATGAAGGTGCTGAAGTGGCAGGTGTAGTGATAGGTGTGCTGATAAAGTCATCGTTGTTGTGACTAGTGAAGTCACACAACTTGGTGTTCTCGGTGGAACCCATTGTAGCAAGCAAGCAATATAACTATTTTTGTGATTTTCGATAAAAAGGTACTAAAGCAAAAACTGAAAGGTAAACTAACAAGACTAAAAGCAAAGGTAAAAGATAGCATGCAACTCCCCTATCTTAAAGAGTGGAGTCCCCGGCAACGGCGCCAGAAAAACTCTTGCTAGGCTTCTCGCCCCTCGTTGGTTACCCCAAGTGGAAGGTGTGAGATGTAGTGTTGCGGAAGTTTTTCCCTTGGCAAAGATACCAAGGATCGAATCCCCAGAGACTCCAAGGTTCAACAAGAAGGTGTCAACTGCTACGGCGCCAGATATTAGCAATCAACGTGGACCTGCACACAGATACAAATAACTTTGCTCCCAACGAGTACAGAGAGGTTGTCAATCCCTCCGGCCTTGTAGTTCACAAAGGATTAAACGCAAGTTATAGTAGTGATAGATATAATTGCAATAGTAAATAATAGCGAAAAGTAAATAGCGGATGTGATCAATGATGGTAATATGGACCGGAGTCTCATGATGTTCACTAGTGATGTCTCTCTCCCAAAAGACGATAAAACAGCTATGTGAGGTAAACGAATTACAGCTGGGCAGTTGACAGGACCATGTGCGCAAACCAGTGCTGCCTACATTGCAAGAAATGTTGAGGTTTAAAGCATGGGCGGTACGCCAAAGTAAGTAGACCGAAATCCATCAATATCTACCACTAATCATCCACCTTGAGATATCTATCCAGAACATCTCGCTGGTATTAAGTTGCGAGTCCCACCCATAGTGTAAACTCAATGCAACAGACAACTGCATTAAAAGAACTTTGCGTAAAGTAAACAATCCTTGCACCCGCGGGCACAAGCACCGTTGTTTTCCCCCTTGTGGCAACAGCACATCCCCTAGACTCATGTTTCTGTCACTCAAGCTAGTCATCGAGGGGCATGAACCCACAATCAAGCATAACGTTCCCTCTTGGAGTCACTACCTATTACTTGGCCAAAGCAATAAATAACAACGGAGAACATGCAAGAATTACTTACGAACATAAATATAAAAGAGGTAGATCAAATATATTACTCAAGCACAATCTGAACATAATCTCATAATCCATCGGATCCCAGCAAACTCATCATAGCAACAGCATAAGGATTACATATGTGCCTCGATCATGTAGGGCAGCTCACGTGGACTAACTAGTGAAGCACAAGAACGGGAGGAGAACATCACATAGCTACTGGTCATGGACTCATGGTCCAAGGGAGACTACTCACAACTCATCCGGGAGGCGTCCATGGTGGTGGAGAGGCTCCCGGTGGTGATCTTCCCCTCCGGCAGGGTGCCGGGAAGAGTTCTCCTGGTGCTCCCGATCTTGGAAGCGGCGGCGGCGGCGGAACAGAGATGGGATCGCGAAAAGAGTTCCTCCCTCGAGGGTTTCGGGAGGCGCTTTAAATATATGCCAAAGGGGGGCATCGGAGGAGCCTCGGGGGGCCCAGGCGCCCCCCCCCCCCCCCCGGCGCGGCCCAGGGGTGCGCGCCGCCAGGGCGCCTGGAGCCTTGGTGCCCCACCCCCCTCCGGCTGTCCTTCGGGCGCACGGTAGTTTCTGGAACGCTGATTTTTTATATAATTTTTCTGGATTTTTCTTGGCAGTTCTCGTAACGTGAAAACCTGAAATACAAAAACAGCCGAAAACAGAAACTGGCACTGGGGTGCACTGAGTTAATAGGTTAGTCCAAATATGATCAAAAGTGTATGGAAGTGTATAAATATCATAGCAATATCACCCAAAAGAGGCATGGAGCAAGCAGAAATTATAGATACGTTTTGGACGTATCACCCACTATCGGTGGCTCTATTCTTCACAGAACTAGTAGCCTTGCAGATGTTGTATCTATGCTCATAGTATAAATTGAAAGGCAATTTATCCATATGCATCCCTGTATTCAAAGAGTATTTTTGAAGTTCTCCAATATTGAGCATTATTCTGTTAAGCGTGCAGCTACTATCTTTTTGGCTCATGAATTTAGATATATCATGAAAGAGGCCAGAGAAATCTTTGCTCATTACGGGGTAGATGCCGGTCGACCTCCTATAGGGGCTATCTTGTTCAATCAAGAAGACCTTATGCGTTTGCGATCTCCCGATCATGTTGCTTTTAATGAAAACCTTAGAAAAAAGGTTCCTGTTGAGATCTTGATTGATAGAATTTCTGAGATTAACAATGACTTTGCTGTTCAAAATAATGGGTTAGGCTTCTCCCTTGAACGGAGGCTTATGGCCTTCTGCCAAAAGAATGCCTATAATGATGAATTGGTCATCCACTACAAAGGGCCAAAGGAGGAACCTGTTCCTCCAGAGATTGATGTAGGGGACTTTTGTCCCGTTAAATTTAGCCTTTTTGATTACTTTTGCTTACCACAAAGGAAGCTTGCTGCTGAACGTAGGGAATATGAAATGAGTTTTCGCGACATATCGTACCACTATGGCTATCCCTAGATCTATCTTGTATCATGCCTAGCTAGGGGCGTAAAACGATAGCGCTTGTTGGGAGGCAACCCAATTTTATTTTTTTTGCTTTTGTTGCTGTTAGGGAATAAATGTTGCATCTAGCATCTGTTTAGATGTGGTTTCATGTTTTGTTTAGTGTTTGTGCCAAGTAGAACCTTTGGTAAGACTTGTGTGAAGTTTATTTGATCTTGCTGTGAAAAACAGAATCGTTAGCGCTTGCTAAAGTAGTCTTCAGATTTTACTGGAGAGTGCTTTCTAGTCGATTCTTTTCGCTGCTGATTGGTAGACAAATGGCGCAAATTTACCAATTTAGTTTGAATTTTTTGGAGTTCCAGAAGTAGGCGAACCCAGCAGATTACTACAGACTGTTCTGTTTTTGACAGATTCTGTTTTTCGTGTGTTGTTTGCTTATTCCGATGCATCTATGAGTAATATTAGAGGATATGAACCATAGAGAACTTGGAGTACAGTAGGTTTAACACCAATATAAACAAAGAATGAATTTCTTGCTGTACCTTTGAGTGGTGGTTTGCTTTCTCTTACAAACGGAGCTCACGAAATTTTTTGTCTAAGTTTTATGTTGTGAAGTTTTCAAGTTTTGAGTATTGCTTTGATGGACTATGGAACAAGGAGTAGCAAAAGCCTAAGCTTGGGGATGACCATGGCACCCCAAGTAAATTCAAGATAGTCAAAAGACTAAGCTTGGGGATGCCCCGGGAAGGCATCCCCTCTTTCGTCATCATCCATCGGTAACTATACTTGGAGCTATATTTTTATTCGCAACATGCTATGTGTTTTGCTTGGAGCGTCTTGTATAATTTGAGCCTTTGCTTGTTAGTTTGTCACAATCATCCTTGCTAGACACACCTATTTGAGAGAATTAAATATGTCCTAGAAATTGTTAGAACACTCTATGTGCTTCACTTATATCTTTTGAGTTGAATAGTTTTTGCTCTAGTGCTTCACTTATATCTTTTAGAGCATGGTGGTGGTAGTATTTTGTAGAAATTGTTGAACTCTCATGCTTCACTTAGATCTATTTGAGAGTCTATTAAAACAGCATGGTAAAGTGTTTAGGCTAAAGAAACTAGTCTTCACATGATAAACATCCAATGTCAATGTAGTAAAAAAATTCACATCAAGTGCATTGAATAGAAATAGATGTTGGATGCTTGATAATTGTTTTGAGACATGAGGATAGTGATATTAAAGTCATGCTAGTGGAGTGATTATGAAATTGAGAAATACTTGTTTTAAGGTTAGTGACTCCCGTAGCATGCACGTATGGTGAACCGTTATGTGACTAAGTTAAAGCATGAGGTTTTTGTAGAGTGTCAACCTTTGTGTGGAGGTCGGGGGCGCGCGATGGTTAACTCCTACCAACCTCCCCCTAGCGGCATGCGTTGATTGCTTTGTTTTAATGACTCGTAGATTTTTGCAATAAGTATATGAGTTCTTATGACTAATGTTGAGTCCATGGATTATACGCAAATTCTTTGCCGTCTGTATTCTTGTCTTTGCTGTCTGTACTTGCGTGACGGCAAATTTTCTGATTCCTGTAGTGCCCACCTTTACTTGTGTGTGTATAACGCTTTCCTTATATATGTGAGTCTATATTCACATGAGCTTATAGCAGGGCTCAATATTTCATCCGCAGTTTCATATTTACTGGTTCTCTTGTTTGAGATGCTAGAAGATAAATAAGTAGAAACCAAAGTTGACGAGAGAAGCACCGAATGGATGGCAATTATGTAGTAATTAGAGACGTCAGGAGAAATTTTGCTTGGAGTGGTGGCTAGACTGTCCACACTTGAAGCATGGACCCAACGTAGGATAGTGAGCCATAGCGTTGTGCTATCCTTCGAAGTTCCTGTGCTGCATTGTTGGTGGAGGCGGGGAAGGTGCGTTGAAGGTTGGCATCGGAACATAAATGGCCCGGCTAAATGCACTGTTCGCATTCCACACCCAGTGCATATGAGGCATCAGGTTGGAGTTTCGAGGAGAAAAAGACGCCTGGCGGTTGTGCTTGCTAGTTTTGATTCTTCCAAAGCAAAAGCAAAAGGTAGTTAACAAAGTCGCAGTTGACTGAGACGTAACAAAGTCTCAGTTAAGTGCTATAACCTGCAAGAAAGAAAAAAAGAGTTCAAAAGTAATTCTTCATTTCGACATATACAATAATAACACCAGTCAGGTAGACACTTGACAAGTGCGTGCATTCATTTTTGAATACGAATGCAAACATATTTCAACAACACATATCAATAAATCGTTTGAATGGTATAGATGTCTTTAGTAACCTCGTCATCAACAGTGATCTCTTTGTTTTGAGGAATATAAAACTAGTAGTACTTGCTCTCTATGGAAAGGAAAGCCGTCATCGACATTGATCTCTTTGTTTTGAGGAATATAGAACTTGTAGTACTTGCTCTCTAGCAAGACGTTCATACAAAATCTCTGCCAGCCCTCGCACTGCCGGATCGATGGCCCGCACTGAGACGGCAGCGCATTGCCGTACGGTGTGGCCCGCCGGCCGACCCATGGGCGTCACGCCAACCTACTTAGGACCCGAGGCACCTCTTCCCCAGCTGGGTTCCAAGTGTCGCCGGGATGGTGTCGTGCCGGATCGCATCTCGCAACTTCTCCCACACCATAAACAATGGATCCCGTCAAACTCTCTCATGTCGTTCTTGCTTCCTGCCGTGCGCCGTTCAGAGTCGGCGTCCCCGTCCGCATCCGTGGACTTTCCATCCTGCCGCCGCAACTTCAACAACCCCGGCAACATCAAAAACCCCGCTTGCCTCCCCCTCCTGTCTCCCGTATGTGTATATATATCATCAGTCAGCGTGCATGGGAAAGGACATCCAAACCAGAGTTCATAGACAAAGTCAGGACAGAGGAACAGAGCAAACAGCCGAAAGTAGAGTCGTTAGGTACACAGCGCAGACCAAGTTTGCTAGCTGTTGCGGCCAGCCAGTAGCTCAGCTGATCGATCATGGACAAGATCCTGGCTTTCTCCATCCTCAGCTCATCTCTGGCAGAGATCGCTGGGGCCGGATACGCCACGCGGCAGTCCTGGAGGAGCGTCAAGAAGGCGACGATGGAGAAGAAGCAGGAAGAGAAGGTCGAGCTAAGCCCACAGACGGAGAGGAAGCGGGAGGCCAAGCAGGCTCGGTTCGCAGCCGAGTTCGACGGCCTCAACTGCTTCGAGTATATAGTATCCTCTTGAGTGGGTCGCCGGCTATCTCCCAGGAGTTTTTCTCCCTTTTGACTTATCCATTTGTTGATTTTGAGGTTTGGTTGATCATTGATGAAGAGACTAACCATGTACACAGCGAGAGAATGAATGAGCTGATAGTTACACAGTTGTTTGATTATTACCGACGCCTTGTATATGGTCGTGTTTACGTTGTGATTGAAAGCGATAAATTTTCACCAAAAATTACAGGTTTTTCCCACCATGCCCCACAGAATCCTTGATACTTCCTCTGACATATAAAAGCTTTTAGGTCACTACTTTAGCGATCTAAATACTCTTATATTTCATTGCGGACGGAGTACTTTGTTAGTACAATAGTACAGTAATATGCAAAGAAAAGGGGGTAACTACACTAGTTGATTGGCTCGAGTGGCAAACAATGGATCATGGACGGATACGTTAACGTCCTTGTCAACCAATGCCAAGGTTGTTGCCCTGGAGAGGTCGTATACAGAGCTTGTGGCACAAGCAATACCAACAGGAGCTCAACCGCAGGCGCTACGGCGAATGCATTCGACTTGATTGATTGGGACAACATGTGTGCAATCATGGAGGGTATGTGGTTTCCTGGAGAGATTGTGTGGCCCAATAGAGGCCATCTTCTCCATCTAAGATGCTCAACGCCTCAACGGTGTCCCTAGGGGCTGGATCCACCGTCGGACAAGGTTGCACGCTTGGGTGAAATATCCTGTGCTCCATTTGATTGTGTACTCCGGCTGCTTCCTATGAACCACAGCCGTGAGATATAACGCCCCC
>LR738712.1:764463413-764484758 GCA_902687465.1 Secale cereale
CACTACACCACGACACTCAAAGCAGCGTTAGACAATCTGTCGGCATAGGTCACCTACGGCGACATATTTTTTGTCGGTAAAGACCTTTCCCGACAGAAAGGTGGGTGTCGCCTATAGTCCTACCGGGAAAAGTCTTTAGCGACAGATAAATGTATGCTGACAGACAGTTTGACCGGGTTGGTGAGGGCTATAGCGACAAACATTCTTTAGCGACAAATGTTTCTATGCCGACAGATCATCTGACAATGTGCTATACCGACAAATAGTGCAACGACCATTTCTACCCCGACAGTTTGTCTATCAGTATGCTATGCAAACAGTCTTTGCGACCTCCAATACTTTTGTCGACACATCTGCTGCCACGATTATACATTTTAGCACAAATGCAAATGCATCATATATTACCATGAAAATAAATTCAAAATATTCAATTCATGTTCAGTTTGAAGTAGATATATCAACAATTAGACTTCTATTCATCGCAAGTTGCCATTGACCAACACATTTATTCAACATATATAGAAGATTCAATAGTTTTCCTTGCTACAGTCATTGAAGAAATACTCAAGTCAACATACAAGTTGTGGCATGTTACAAAATATTGGCCAAGTTCATAAGAGACTAAGTGTTCGTTCACTCTACAAAACACTATGGAAGAGCCCAGGTTTTCGATCACAAAACCGACATCAACTTCCATTTAAAGAAAATAGAAGATCTATAAAAGCCATAATATCTTCGACTTGATACTTGCTGCCATTTGACCCTCCAAAAGCACCATATGTTTGAGCAATATTATCATAGTACATTTGTACAAACTTCTGAGCCACTCTTGAGTCCAAAAGAACCAAAAACAGAAGATGTACAACAAACTAGCTTGGTAGAGTTGTTATACGTATAGCTCAAAGCCCAAAACATATTGATCATTTAAATGAATTGAAGAAACCCAGTTACATGCACACTCATCAAGAAGCAGCCGTGAGCATATAGCCGAACTCCGCAGAAAATAAAGCATCATACCAGCTTTCAACTTCTTACAAACTCACGCGTACAAGTTCTTACAAACACATGTGTACAGATCCATGAGAGTATGCATGTTACTCCCTCCGTCCCAAAATTCTTGTCTTCAATATATCTAAATACGGACATATCTAGTCACGTTTGATTGTTAGATACTTCTCTATCTAGACAAATCTAAGACATGAATTTTGGGACGGGGGGAGTACATGAGAGTTTTCATATGTTGATAAAAGAAGAGTGCCAAAAAAGGGTGAGTATGCATCTACATCGTTCAAAGTTAGCTAGAGTTTTAATCAAACATACAACTATGAACTATAGCAATTAAGAACCAACAGGTCATTGTGAAAATTAATCAGTTAGATTGCTAGACCCAGCGGTGCCTTGCAAACGATCATAACCTGTTCTTCTTTTTCTAGTATGGAAGTCATAAAGTTATTTATTTATTTTTTGAAATGGTTAAAGTTATTTTTGACTACTACAACTACATTCAATGTAAGACTACACGTTAACACATGTGAATGATCAACTATTTATGTTGATGGATAAGTTTGCAGGATATTAGAATAGTGCTTTCTTTCATGTTCACTAGTCGGTTCTCAAAAAACTTAATTTGAAAGCACCTCCTTACATGGTTTTCAACTACTGGAGAGGTCGTTCTGTATTGGTCGCGTATGAGCCTTCTAGGTTCTCCTGCAATACAAGCAGAAAAAAACATGAGCAATTGACCACCACATATACTTTGTCAGACCATGCAACTCTGCTAATTATAGTATCTGCAAAAGAGCAAGCAATTCCTATTTTGTCAATGGACTAGAGATCTAACATAACATAATAGCAACTTGACTCTTGAGTTGAATTTAGGAACTAATAATTCTTTAATATAAGCAGATCTTTCATCTAGATGACATATGCACTCTAGTTAAGTATCTAAGACATCTCTGTTCATCCATAGTCCATTTAATTACTACATGCTCTCAGTTCATCTATAGGCCAAGTTCAAAGTATATGCTCATTTAAAACTTGGGCATGATCATCTACTGTAGTACTTCTACAAATAAAATATTGCACACTTATGGTCACTTTTTCTTATCAGTAAACAAAGATATATATATATATATATATATATATATATATATATATATATATATATATATATATTAACCCACGCAAAAAGATATATATATATATTAAAACAAAAGAAAAAAGAAAACATATGTACTCTAACGTAGAATGAATGAAGGGTGTTGCTATCATCGAAAAGTAGAAATAAAACTTAAAGCTATTGATAAAAAAACATGAACACATTGTGTAGAACATGCATTGTTTAACAATATGCAAGAACATGTACATAGCAATGTAATTTTCAGACAATGATATGATTCAGAAGCACACCGTTCGATCAATTTAACTGCAGATCTCCTTCTAAAATCTCTTTTTTCCTTAAGCCCTCTACATGAGTCGTGCAGCTCCAGCATTGCCATTTGTGTGTATGGTTTTTGTCTCCATTCACGAGGTCAAGCAAGAGTGGTACAATAAACATGGTGATGTTGACAAGAGTAATACATGAACTCTGCGATGATGACAATCGTGACTTGCTGCAAGGTTGGATCTGAAGAAATAACCATTCATTAGTATCAGGTCATAGTTTACACTGGAACAAGAAGATGAATAAAATATATTTTACCCTATCGAGTAATAGGTATGTTACCGTATTACCCATACTACATGTGACCACTTTATCCCTCGAGTGCAGCAAAGCCCCATACGGTGTACGCCCAGCCCATGAGTCATGTGAATAATTCCAAACAGGCAAATCGTACTCCTCCAGCAAATACACCTTGATTCACGAAAGCACTAGACTGCTAGTGCATCGGAGTGGAAAGTAATTAACATATGGCTCACACTGCGCTTAATTAATTCAGTTCTATTTTCAATACAATAGTTATCTAATGAAAGCTGCTCAGTTTTGGTAGTATATCTTGATTTAGAGGCATCAGAATATTGATGAGTACATATTCTTAAAAAAAATTGATCCATGCATAGAATTTTACTACAGTAGGTTACAGAGCAAATAACAATTGGCTGCGAGGTTGTTCGTGGCATGCTCCATCTATTTATGATGCACATGGACTTCGGTTTCTGGGTTAACCTAAACTGAATGCTCACCCCTAGTTGTACCTAGGCTCATCCGTCCACCTTCTGTCCATATCTCACACATATATATGTAATTATGTATTAGTCAGATCCACCGATTGACCAAAACTGGGAGCATGCTGTTTCACTTAAATAAATATATAGACACATTTGTTTTGTGAGCTCAGTAATCAAAAGGATAGGCAACATACATGCCCTTGAAGCTACAATGCCAACAATATGTTCTGAAATCAACGACAACTGAGATAAGGTTCCTGAAATTGATGATATGATATGAGATCATCTTGAGTAACAGGCAGCCACACCATAACCGAAATTATTAGCAAGTAAAAGCCACATTTATGCTTTGAAGCAAGAAGACAAAATCTGTGAATAAATATGATAGCTTAGACATATACTTGCTCAACCTAGATATATCTAATGGGCAATCGCACTTTTGGATGGAAAAATGAAATGAATTTACCTGCAGCAGCCAAATCTGGAAACAGGGTAGGACAGAGAGGGTGGAGACATTCCCGGTGGTGGAAGAGGGACAGCGGGAAGTCTCTCCGTTGTAGCCTATGGGGCGGCTCCTCAGGTCGGGCAGTAAGTCCCCTCGGAGGCCGTGGCAGCAAAAGGCGGGTCGGGGCCAGAGGCCGTCGCGGCGCGAGGCAGGTAGTCTGGGGAGGTGGCGGCGCGAGGCAAGTCGTAGTCTGGGGAGGTGGTGGTGCGAGGCAGATCGACGGCGTGAGCAAATCGGCGACGCCAGGGAATGAGCGGGCGGCACCTCAGACTATGGACGGTGGGAAGGTGCAGCTAGACGGGAGCATTAGGAGGCGCCACCGATGGTGGGAGGGGCAGGGGCGTGACCGAACCGGCGAAGAGGACGGTGGTGGTGCGTGGCGGCAGCGGCGACGGCGGCTAGGTGGGGATTTTGGTTAGGTTTGTGTGTGGCGTGAGAGGTGGACGGTGGGTTTGGGTCATTGGGGTGAGACTTACAAAATATCGGGATTTTGGGCCAAGCCTGCGGAGGGCTCTTTGCCGCTTGATATTTTTGGTGTGGGCGCGATGATAGAAATTGGTGGGCCATGTCTAAGAAACGCCTACACTCTTTCTGTCCAACCGAACTGCCGACACATAATGTATCGGTATAGGTGGTATATACCGACACATTTACGTCGGTGGTCATTGAGCCATTCCCGACAGATAATGTGTCAAAAATCCTGCATAACGCTGATAGTCGGTGTGTCGGTATAGTTTGAGACAAAAAGAGTGTCGGTCTTGTGTACTTATGCCAACAGATGCATGTCGGTAGTGTGGTGTCGTGGTGTAGTGCCCTCTCCGTGGACTTCCCTGCCGCGTCCTTCACCCACCCCGCTTGCCTCCCCCTCTCCGCACCAAGCTCCCGTATATATACGTCAAACGAATTTTTTTTTTTTTTTTAGATTAGAAAAGGAGGATGACTCCCGGCCTCTCCAGGTGGGCGATGCATACGACCACTTTATTAATTATTCTCACAAGACCTTACAAAGTCATACAACAGTAAGACTAAAGCCGCCGTCTAAACAACAAACTGTCGCTACACCTATCCAGTTGATGAAGGAGCGCATATAGCCTGGGCCTAATACCAAACAGACATAGCAGCCAAGCCTAACATCTAAGACCTGAGACCCCAACCTAGCCACTTGCCGGGTCTGGGGCACACACTGGTCCGGTGTGCTCTCACAGGCCGCTGCCACCAACTGCCACCGCTCCATCTTCACAACGGTACTGATGCATCAACCTTGCTCGGTCCAGCTATCGTCAACGCCACCACGGCGCCCAACAGCACCTCCTTCCTGCGCGCAAACAGCTGTACACGTCGCGGTCGCCACTGATACACCTCAGCGCCATGCTGCCACGTACCACCAGCAGACACAGCTTGAAGCCCTTGGAGGATATGTCGTGCGTAGCACCTGCCGACCAGGCATGACTAAGCGTAGCACCTGTCGGTCAGGCATGACTTGACATCTCCACCGAAGCACCGTGCAAGACGAAGCCGCTCCACCTCCGACCTCTAATTTCCAGCACTGCTCCACAAAACGGCGCTCTCAAGAGAGAAACGACACCGTAGTGCCACCATCATCCGGTCTGGAACACCAGATCCTAGGGTTTCCCTCGGAGCAATACGAGTGGGTCGACGGTAGTCACATGATGATGCCTTCATTAGGGGCAGCAAGGCACGTATTGTATTGTTGCCATCGAGGGTAAAAAGATGGGGTTTATATCATATTGCTTGAGTTTATCCCTCTACATCATATCATCTTGCTTAAGGCATTACTCTGTTCTTATGAACTCAATACACTAGATGCATGCTGGATAGCGGTCGATGTGTGGAGTAATAGTAGTAGATGCAGGCAGGAGTCAGTCTACTTGTCTCGGACGTGATGCCTATATACAATGATCATGCCTAGATAGTCTCATAATTATTCGCTTTTCTCTCAATTGCTCGACAGTAATTTGTTTACCCGCCGTAGAATATCGCTATCATGAGAGAAGCCACTAGAGAACACTATGGCCCCCGGGTCAATTCTCAGCATATCAATCTACATCTACTTTACTTTTTCCGCTTTTACTTTCTGTTCTTATAAACAAAAATACCAAAAATATAAACTATCATCTCTATCAGATCTCACTCTCATAAGTGACGGTACAGGGATTGACAACCCCTTATCGCTTTGGCTGCGAAGTTCTTATTTGTTTGTGCAGGTGGGAGGGACTCGCGCGTGGTCTCCTACTAGATTGATACCTTGGTTCTCAAAAACTGAGGGAAATACTTACGCTACTGTGCTGCATCTCCCTTTCCTCTTCGAGGGAATACAACGCAAGCTCGAGAAGTAGCAGATCCCGGCGTGCGACTGGTGTGGCGACGACCGGGGTCAGTGCGAAAGGCCACACCTGGTAGACGATCGATGCTTCAGTGTTAAGCTCGATGAGGCCTTCGATTTTGAGACGGTATGCAACACGACAAGTCTTGTTTGGTAATTAAGCATGACTTATGCCTTCTTTTCAACGTGTAATTTTCGTATTTTACAATTCGACTAGCTTATCCCATACAATTTATCCTTTTTGAACAGGAGACATTTATCATTTTTCCATAAGGGAGTCGTAGACCACGAAATGCTTCATTTCCGTACAGTGTAAACTAAAAGCATACTCGAAACTGGAAGGCTAAGCTGCCTCTGAAAATACAGATTTTTCTTTGGCAACTTTTTCAAGATGCAGTTCTTACCAGAGATGTGATGAAACATAGAAAATGGGCTGGTGATCCGAGATGTTCTTTCTGCAACTGTAGAGAAACTTACCTGCATTTGTTCTTCCTTTGCCCAGTGGCCAGGATAACTTGGCGCACTATTGGGCCGGTGCTTGGGACCGATTTATGTCCTAACAACTTATGCCAGTTCTATTCCTGGTGCTATGCTTTCCTTCCTTATGGGGAGAGATACTATACTATGGGCCTGGCGGCTGTCTGTTGGGCTATCTGGAATCGGAGAAACCAGGCAACTTTTGAATTCAAGAAATTGTCGTCTCCTTTTGAGATTGTCTTCACTGTTTGTGTGCATCTATCTTATTGGGCAGGGCTCTTGAAGGAAGAAGAAAGAACGGAACTGGAGTGCGGTGCGATGCTTCTAAAGGAGAATGCCAAGAAGATGATGAGGCTCTGCGCAACTGCGCATGTTGACGGGTGATTCCCTGCTATGGGGGGGGAGGATGGAAGAATGAAGAGATTCACGTTTCTTCCTGAGCGCTATCAACCTCCCACCTGATGTTGTTCCATTATGGCAGCTGTTAGTTATCTTAGACATATGATGTGTTGCCTCTGCGTAGGCTGTACTGAACTGTTGATTTTGCTCCTGGCACTTTGCGTGATTTTGGTGCTTCAGGGTTTTTGCCTCGTAGTGGGCGCTTCGATTTCGAGCGCTCGCAGCGGGTTTCCTTGAAGGGCTTGAACTCGCTGTTTCCCTTTCCCGTTTCGTTTTGGACTAAGGATTTGGCTGTATTTCCGTTATGCTTATAATGGAAAGGGGATTGGCCCGGTTCAAAAAAAAACATACTCGAAACATTCGTCACCTAATCTCTATTTTCATTAACACCAAAACTATCATAAGGGGTGGATGTCCTTTAGAAAAACCATATCCTATAAACCTGATACCGAGATGACCAAACGAAAGACAAAAAATAGTGTATTTTTGTGTTAAATACTTCCTCCGTTCCTAAATATTTGTCTATCTAGAGATTTCAACAAGTGACTACATACGAAGTAAAATGAATGAATCTATATTCTAACATATATCTACATACATCTGTATGTTGTAGTCCATTTAAAATGTCTAGAAAGACAAATAATTAGGAACGGAGGGAGTTATACATAATAATAATGTTCTAATAATTTTTGGTTATGCAAATTTTGTATTAGATTTTTTTTATTAAAACCATATTTAAAGGTATTTTTGGCTTTGTAGGATTTTAATTTGGGTCAAAATAGGAGCACAAGCCTTACCCAAATGCCAGGCTTTGGGTTTGGATCATCGGGCTGGACTGCCCATGCCCATGTTCAAGCGAAAGTAACCCACAAGGACAACCTACTACGAGCCTGACCCAAATGTCCGTAGTGGCAGCGCTCGCATCGCTTGTGAACTAATATTGTGTTCGCGGAAAAGTGGTGGTGATAATACATGAGTGACATGAAATATGGTGCTACTCGAACACCAGGTCTCAAGCTCCGAGACGAAAGGCTAGGTCAGACCCGAGCGGTGATACCTAGCAAGAAAAATGTTTTTTTATGTAGATACCTTGTTGAACACATTACTCGGATATGCTTGGACAGTTCTTCAAGGTGAAAATCTATATTTTTTTTGTGTTGGTGGTTGGATCCGGTGACGGAGACGCTTGAGTATCACACTGTTTCTGAAGGCACTGCTGTTGAAACACCTCGTCGCCAATGTGGTGTCATGAGATGAATTGTGTGGATATCGTCATTGTTATAGGTTGCCGATCGCAGATCTAATTGCTTTGAGACATATCTTCCTTTTTTCCATGCCTATGCATAGCTTCGGTCTTACATGACTTTGCTAGTTACCGACGTGTTTTTGCGAGTGTGTGAGTAGATATTGAATGTGTGCATCTTAGAGCAACTCAAGCAGACCCCGCATCCGGCCCTGACCCGGAAAATAACCGCCAAAATGCGGGTCAGGGCGGAAAAACCTGCCCGATCAGATCCCGCATCCCGCCCAGGCCCGCAGAAAATTTTAACGGGTGCCGCAAAATCTCGGCCCCAACCCGCGTATTCGCGGGTTTCCCCCCTCACCGCTGCGGTGCCCTGCATATAAGCGGAAGAGGTTGGTGGGGGGGACATTTCAGCCTGCGCTTTCCGCCACCAACCACCTCCCCTCTCCACCCTCACGCCGCCGCCGCCCCGCCGCCGCCACCCCGCCGCCCAAGATTCCGGCAAAAGCAGCCGGCAGGAGCTCGAGGCCTGCCCTCTCCACCCCACACGCACGAGGTGTGACACCCCGAGACCGATGCGCCAGGTGTCAGCCAGTTATTCGTTGTCTTTTCCGTGTCATCTGCTAGCATGTTGCATCTTGCCATGTCATCATGTGTGTTGCATCAGCATGTTTTCAAACATGCATCCGTCCGAGTTCCCCTCGTCCTTTCCGTTGTCCGTTCTGAGCCCAGACACAGTCACACGCGTCCGCGGCGCCTCCGAATATTTATTTTATGAGTGGCCGGAAAACGTTCTCGGAATGGGGTGAAACTTGTCATGTGGTCTTATTATAGTGTAGACAGGCCACCTGCCAAATTTCATCGCATTCAGAGCTCGTTTGATAGCCCAAACGGTTAACCGTGTTAACCGCCGGAAGCCTTTTCTCTTTTGGTCCAGCACCCCTTTTGCACAGCCCACCAAGCCCATTCTAACCCCTCCATGCTCTTGGCCGTTCGATCACGATCACGGGGCCGCGAACGGCTCCTCATTTGGACACTCCTAGCTCCCTCTACCTATAAATTTGTGCCTGCCCCTCCATTTTCGCGCAGATCAAACCCTACCCCGTCCTCCTCCGCGCAGCCGGACATGTCCGCTCGCCGCCGGACATGTCCAGCCACCTCCACGTCGCCCCGGCCAATGAGGGCGTGCCACGTCATCGCGTCGCCGCCCGCGCCCAACCCCGCGCCGCCACGTGGCCGCCGCCAGCACTCCCACCGCCGCGGCCCGCGGAGCCCATCCGGGGCCCGCGCGGGCCCGCAGCCACCGCCTCCGTGCGTTGCTCGCTCCGGTCGCCGAAGCGTCACCGGAGCCGGCCACCGCCGCCGCGAGCTTCACCTGCCCCGCCGCCTTCGCCACCTCCGGCCAGCACCCCGCCACCCGGATGCCAGCGCCGCCCCTGCTCGCACCTCCCGCCGGCGACCCCTCAGCCCTCGCCTCCCCGGTCCCGCCTCCGCTTCCCCTCGCCCAGATCTGGCGGATCCCCGATGCCCCACGCCGTTCCCGCCGCCGCATGGCCCCGGCCTCGCCGGAGTTCCGTCGTCGCCGGTGCTGAGCCCAGCCGCCATCACTGCCCGTCCTCGCCCGGGAGGACGACGATCCGGTCGCCAGCGCTCCGCGTGGGCCAAGCCCAGCGCCGCCGCGGCCCGCGTGGCCTCCCCTCGCCAGGCCCGAAGCCCAGCTCCTCCAGCCTCCCTCGCCGGCCCGAGCCGCGGCCCAGCAGCACGCCCCGAGGCCCAGCGCCTCGGCCCGACCCGCCAGCGGGCCTGCCTCCCTCCTTCTTCTTTACTGGGCCGAGCCCATGGGTGAGCAAACCTGCTAACCCTCGCCCTGTGCGCGTAATATTATTTGACGCTCGGTTGTTTTTTTTTCAGTCTTCAAAAAACAGCTAAGTCCCTGTAAATGCTTATTATATGTGCATGTTTGCATAGTGATAACTTTTTGTGTGTGTCAGGGATATGACTAGCAGGTATGAACCGGCTAGTATAAACCGGTTTATTATAACATGTTTTGGTTGTAATATTTAGTAAAGGCTACGGCCCATGAGATCTTAGGGCCCATGTATAGAATTATGGTTTGTAAACCACCCGATGATGTAACTTGAGAGATAAGAAAGAAAGAACAGAGACCGAGGCAGACACAAGTATGAGCCGGCCTCGGGACTCTGTAAACCGGACCAGGCGTCACCTCTATATAAAGGGACGACCCGGCGACGGTTCGAGGACAAGCAAGAATCAACCCGTCGAGATCACAGGCAAGCGAATCCGCTCCCTGTAATCCGACGCCCAAGCAATACCAAACCAACTAGACGTAGGCTTTTACCTTCATCGAAGGGGCCGAACTAGTATAAACCCTCTGTGTCCTTTGTGTGCTATGAACCCCTTCAAGCTAACCCGTGCGATGGTTCCATCATCAAGTCCGTTAAACCGGACATCTGCCGTGTTATTTCCACGACAGTTGGCACCCACTGTGGGGCCTCAGCACGATGGTTTCGAGTTCTTGAAGGGCAGCTTTGAAGGGCTCAAGGGCTACGTTGTCGGCCGGATGACCAAGAGTCGCCGCGGCTGGATCTACATCAACGATGCCGGTTGGGGACCGGAGGCCGATTCAATCGAATACGGGTACCGGGTTCCCTTCGGTGGCATCCATGTCTTCATCGGCAAGATCGGCGAACCGGGACCTGAGCCGGACATCTTCCCCAACATCATCGAGCCGGCTCAGCGTGCGAGATCGGCACGGATTCAGCCCGCCATGAAGCACGTTTTTGTTGGAGCAGTTCACGGGGTTCAAACCGGAGATGGATCGGAATCCGGCGGTGAAACAGTTGTATACTCCGACGACGGATCCTCATCCGGAGAGACCGAATCTCTGTATCAGTTGCAGGACGGCCGGTCTGAGGGTGAGTCCGATGGGAATAGTATTCCGGACCCCTTTGACCCGCCAAACCGGGTGGCTGTCTTTATGGCCGGTTCACAGCCCACGGTGAACGGGGCGACAGCAGAAGCTGGTATAGGGGGGAGCGGCCCAGCCCTCTCACCCGCTGACATTCTATCCACCTTAGTCGAGGAGTTCACGGCTAAAGCGGTGGCAGAGGTAGCTCCAGCAGACTAGGCGCAGCATGATGCAGAGCTCCTTCAGTTAAAAGGCCGGGTTGATAAAGCAAGGGATGATCTGAAAGCGGAGAAAGCTATGATAGCAATAAGACAGGCGGAACTGAATGATCAAGCTTTTCATCTAAGGATGGAGCAGGCCTCTGTACAGGGAGTAAGGGGTCGAAAATATCAATCTCTTCTACCGTCGGTTTATGAAGCAACGGATCTGTTCAGGACGCCTGGGGCTGGGACTAGCAACGATCCGGCCTTGAACCGGAGGGCACCCCCTGCCAGGGATGAGCCGGTTCAACAGCCCGCTGCAGAGCAAGATCGGCGGATCATGTCTGCACCTCACGTTCCTACCCCTTCAGGTCATTATTCGAATCCTTTGGATAACATCGTTGCTGCTGCTGCACGTTTGGCCGCTTTACCCGTTGAGGGGACATCTCCGGTGGCATTGGAGGCACGCAGGGTCAAGGATCTGCTTAATACGGCGCTAGTACAGCAGCAAGCATATTCTCATAGCAGAGAGAGGCTACATTCAACACCGCGTCCCAGCCGGAGCTACACTAGGCATTGGGAGGAGCCAGAAGTGTCTAGCAGTGAACGCAGGCGTCATCAGCGCAGACAGGGTAATCCGACAGGCGCAGATGCACAAGCCCAGGATGCAAACCAGGTTAGGTCGGTGGCCCGGGAGGAAATCCGTCAGACGACGCCGGTTCAGACAGCCACAGCAGAGACAGGAGTCACGACGAGTTCCTTTGGAGTACAGTGTCTTATCCCCGCTTTACGGAGTGTGAAGTTGCCCAAGGATTTAAAGGGCCCCATAAGGTACCTAATTACAACGCGGACTTACCTCCTGAAGCTTGGGTGGAGAGTTACGAGATGGCCATGGAGATGTTGGATGTGGATGAATCGGCTTGTGCGAAATACTTCACCATGATGCTTGAGGGAACAGCCCGGACCTGGTTAAAGGGCTTACCACCTAATTCTATCGGATCATGGGGGGAGTTACGCCGCCAGTTTATCAAAAAATTTAAAGATACGTGCAAGCAGCCAATGTCAGTAGTGGATCTGGCAGCCTGTGTGCAAGGAGAACAGGAATCTACAAGTGCATGGGTGCGACGAGTGTCAGAGATCTTGCACTCTTCGAATAGTATCAATCCTAGTACGGCAATAGTAACTTTGGAGAACAATTGCCGGTTTGAGTCTCTAAAGTTAAAGCTAGGACGGCTTAAAAGGGATTGCAATGATATGGGAACTCTCATGAGTGCTCTGGTAAAGTATGGGGACTCTGATAATACCAAGTATCCAGAAGCTGAGGGAGACAAAGCAGGGAAGGTTAACAAACCTGGTAAACCGGCGCAGGTTAATCCGGCTACTGCAAGTTTCTTAGGCAAGCGAAAGGCAGAAGGTGGCTCTGATTTTGTAGCCAATACCCAAGTTCAAGGGGATTTTCAGCATAATAGGGGCAACCCACTTCAACAAACAGGCGGAGGGGATGTTAGTTGGGACCAAGTGTTAGATCAGCCTTGTCCGAAGCATGGCTCGAGCAAACGGCCGGCAAAACACACTATAAGAGAGTGCAGGCCCTTTATGGAAGCAATGATGGGTCGCTTTAATCCTAATGACAGGCCTCCAAATGGCGGTTCAGGCCCAGGGTTCTATGGTCCGGGTCATCAGGGGAACAGCTCCGGATCAGGATATAGGGGCAATAACAATGGTTATCAAAACCGGGCCGGTAATCAAAATGGTCAAGGAAGTTACAATAACCAGGGCAGTCAGCCGCGTAATCAGGGTGGTTACAATAACCAAGGCAGTCAACAGCAGGGCCAAGGTAATCACAATAATCAGGGTAATCAGCAGCGTCAGCAACAGCAACCACAATCCGGATATCAGAGTAATCCGAAGGAGTTGAGTAGTGGGCAATACCATGTATTCACCACAAGTCTGTGTAAACGAGATCAGAAGGTTTTTAAGCGGGCAGTTAACGCGGTTGAACCGACAACACCGCAATTTCTGAGCTGGTCGGAGCAGCCTATTGTATGGAGTAGGGAGGATCACCAAATGCGGGTGGATAATCCGGGCCACTTGGCCTTGGTGGTAGCACCACAAGTGGGAGGTTATAAGTTCACTAAAGTTCTCATGGACGGCGGTAGCAGCATCAACATCTTGTACTATGAGACTTTCCGTCGTATGGGCCTAACGGATAAGAAGTTAAGGCAATCAAACACGGTGTTCCACGGGGTGGTTCCAGGTAAGTCGGCTTATCCAGTTGGAAAGATTGACTTGGAAGTTACCTTTGGAGATGAGCATGATTCCAGGTCAGAAATGATAACTTTCGAAGTTGTCAAGATCCGGAGCCCCTATCACGCTTTATTCGGGAGAACGATTTATGCCAAGTTTATGGCTAGGCCATGTTATGTTTATCTGCAACTCAAAATGCCGGGTCACAAGGGCATGATCACAGTTCATGGAAGTCGCAAGATAGCAGTGGAGTGTGAAGAGGGAGATGCAGCCTACGCGGAGGCAGTGTGTGCCACAGAAGAGTTGAAGTTTTATAAAGATAATGTTGATCCGGCAGATATGACTCCGCTGAAGAAGCCAACTACAAATCATGATCCGGCATTGAAGTTTAAATCGGCGGAGGAGACCAAGCAAGTTGATTTTGTGCCACGTGATTCGTCCAAGCAGTTCACTATCAGCGCTAACCTTGATCCCAAATAGGAAAGCGCGCTCATCGAGTTCATCCGTGAGAACCGGGATATCTTTGCATGGAAACCTTCTGACATGCCAGGTATACCGAGGGAACTCGCTGAGCACAGTCTTAATATTGATCCGAAGTTTAAACCGATCAAGCAATATCTGCGCCGCTTCAACGAAGAGAGGCGCAAGGCTATAGGAGAGGAAGTGGCCAGGCTTTTGGCTGCAGGGTTCATAGTGGAAGTTTTTCACCCAGAATGGTTAGCTAATCCGGTGCTGGTGTTAAAAAAGAATGGGAAGTGGAGAATGTGTGTGGACTATACAGACCTCAACAAAGCTTGTCCAACTGATCCTTTTGCTCTCCCTCGCATTGATCAGATTATCGATGCTACAGCGGGATGTGAGCGGCTAAGCTTTTTGGATGCATATTCAGGATATCACCAGATCAAGATGGCAGTTAAATACCAAGAGAAGACAGCTTTCATAACCCCTTTTGGTGCTTTTTGCTATGTATCTATGCCTTTTGGGCTCAAGAGTGCTCAAGCAACTTATCAGCGTTGCGTTCAGAATTGTCTTAAAGGACAGATAGGGAGGAATGTTCATGCCTATGTGGATGACATTGTGGTTAAATCAAGGAAAGAGGAGACGATGATAGAGGATCTTAAGGAGACTTTTGACAATCTTCGAGCCTATAAGATGATGCTTAATCCGGAGAAGTGTGCCTTTGGTGTTCCGGCAGGAAAACTACTGGGATTCTTGGTCTCAAACAGAGGTATAGAAGCTAATCCGGAGAAGATTAAGGCAATCACATCTTTGACTAAACCGGTTTGCATCAACGTTGTTCAGCGTATCGCTGGCCGGATCACAGCATTAAGCCGGTTCATCAGCCGTTTGGGAGAGAAGGCGATCCCGCTTTACCAGATGCTGAAGAAAACAGATCGGTTTATATGGAGTGATGAGGCGAACGCGGCGTTTGAGGATCTGAAGCGGCAACTGGCAAAGCCGCCGGTCCTGGCTACCCCTGTTGATAAGGAGCCGTTGCTGTTATACGTCGCTGCCAATGCACGGGCAGTCAGCGTCGCAATTGTGGTTGAGCGCAAGGAAGCAGGAAAGGAATACCCGGTTCAGCGTCCAGTTTATTACGTAAGTGAAGTACTCATTGAATCCAAGCAAAGGTACCCACATTGGCAAAAGCTGGTGTATGGTGTGTTCATGGCAAACTGGAAGCTGAAGCACTATTTCCAAGGTCATCCAATAACTGTGGTTAGTTCAGCACCGTTGGGGGACATAATCCAGAACTGGGAAGCTACAGGTAGAGTAGCGAAGTGGGCCATTGAGCTCAGCCCACATGAGTTGAAGTATGTGCCACGCACCGCTATAAAATCTCAGGCATTGGTGGATTTCATCAATGATTGGACAGAGTTGCAAACCCCTGAGGAGAAGCCGGATCTTACATACTGGACGATTCACTTTGACGGTTCAAGACAGTTGGAAGGCTCAGGGGCTGGAGTTGTCTTAACTTCCCCCCGAGGCGATAAATTTTGTTACGTCCTCCGTTTATTGTTTCCTTGTACTAATAATGCAGCGGAATACGAAGCATTGCTTCCTGGCTTACGGATGGCAAAGGAGATGAACTTGAGCCGGTCAAATGTTTTGGCGATTTAGATCTGGTGGCACAGCAAGTTTCAGGCAAGTGGGATTCAAGAGATCCCCTCATGGCAGCTTACAGACGGGAAGTGGAAGCAGTTGCTGGATATTTCAAAGGGTATCAAGTGGAACACATAGACCGGCGAAAGAATGAAGCGGCTGATGCTTTAAGCCGGTTGGGATCTCAATGTAAACCGGTGCCGCCAAATACTTTTTTGGATGAGCTGCACAGTCCATCAGTACAAGTACCGTCAGAGGAAGACCTAGATGTTCCTGATCCGGAGGCACAGCTAGTTGCAGCACTTCATGTTAACCCGGATTGGACACTGCCCTATTTGGCATATCTGAGCCGAGGAGAGTTACCGGACGATGAGATAGAGGCACGACAGATAGTCCGGCGTTCTAAGTCCATGACAATTGCAAACGGAGAGCTTCATCATCGCAGCACTTCTGGAGTATTTCAGCGGTGTGTATCAGCTGAGGAAGGTTGTGAGATTCTTCGCGAGATCCATGAAGGGGATTGTGGTCATCATGCCGGTTCAAAATCATTGATGGCTAAAGCTTTCCGACATGGTTTCTATTGGTTAACCGCTCATGCTGATGCGGCAGATCTAGTCCGGAAGTGTGATGCTTGTCAGAAGTTTTCGAGACGTGCTCTGGTTCCGGCGCGGGAGCTCCGGATGATACCAATAACTTGGCCGTTTGCGACTTGGGGGCTTGATATGGTTGGACCCTTTAAGCGATCTCAAGATCAGAAAACTCATCTACTGGTGGCGGTGGATAAGTTTACAAAGTGGATAGAGGCAGAACCTGTGAGCAAGTGTGATGCGGCCACAGTAGTCAAATTCATCAAAAAGGTAATTTTCCGGTTTGGCTTTCCGCACAGTATCATCACAGACAATGGCACCAATTTATCTCAGGGTGAGATGGAAGAGTTTTGTCAACGAGAACATATTCGCCTAGATGTATCTTCTGTGGCTTACCCCCAATCCAATGGTCAAGCTGAAAGAGGAAATCAGGAGATTTTGCGAGGTATCAAGCCCCGGCTTATGACTCCCTTGCAAAGAACCCCGGGGTGTTGGGTCGAGGAGTTACCATCTGTCCTATGGAGTATCAACACTACGCCAAACCGGTCCACAGGCTATACACCTTTCTTTATGCTATATGGTGCTGAAGCAGTCCTTCCAAGTGATATCCGTCATGATTCACCAAGGGTGACAGCCTATGTTGAAGCGGCCAATGAGCAGGCAAGACAAGACAGTTTGGACCGGCTGGATGAAGAGCGTGATATAGCAGCAGCACGGTCTGCAATCTATCAACAAGACTTGCGCAGATATCACAGCCGCCGGATCAAGAGCAGAACATTCCAGGAGGGTGACTTAGTACTCCGGCTCATCCAAGACCAAACAGATGCGGGATTCGAGGAGGCAAAGGATTGGATAAAGATCTGCTGACGCCTCGATCTTCGGGATAACCTTTAAACAAAGCTACAGTACAGCTCGCGGTGTTAAATGCAAAAGTGATGTCACGGTCAGATTCAGTGATTCTCGAGGATGACGTCAGGGCCGGTTTACAAAAATGAGATAACACAGAAGAAAATTATGCAAGACTGAGAAGATTGATGTGAACAAGTTCAAATCATTCTGGGGCCTAATGTCAGGGATATGACTAGCAGGTATGAACCGGCTAGTATAAACCGGTTTATTATAACATGTTTTGGTTGTAATATTTAGTAAAGGCTACGGCCCATGAGATCTTAGGGCCCATGTATAGAATTATGGTTTGTAAACCGCCCGATGATGTAACTTGAGAGATAAGAAAGAAAGAACAGAGACCGAGGCGGACACAAGTATGAGCCGGCCTCGGGACTCTGTAAACCGGACCAGGCGTCACCTCTATATAAAGGAACGACCCGGCGACGGTTCGAGGACAAGCAAGAATCAACCCGTCGAGATCACAGGCAAGCGAATCCACTCCCTGTAATCCGACGCCCAAGCAATACCAAACCAACTAGACGTAGGCTTTTACCTTCATCGAAGGGGACGAACTAGTATAAACCCTCTGTGTCCTTTGTGTGCTATGAACCCCTTCAAGCTAACCCGTGCGATGGTTCCATCATCAAGTCCGTTAAACCGGACATCTGCCGTGTTATTTCCACGACAGTGTGCTTATCCAAATTGTGCAAATAATATGTCAAAATGATCGTGGTGATATGCTCTACACTTTGTTCCATTGTGCCATGCTTGTTTGAGTTCATCCAAATGATCTAATCTCTGTTGCAAGAGTGCTACTTTTTATAAACTGCTGAAACTTGTTATTTTGTTGCCATGTTTGAGATATGATAACTTGGTGCATGTTTATCCAAATGATGCATATGATATGTCAAAATGTTCCTTGTGAAGTGAACTACATGATGGTTGCTGTAGCATGCTTGTTTGAGTCCATATTGCCATGTTAATCTCTGTTGCAAAAGTGCATTTGGCTGTTAAGTTCTGAAACTTGTTATGATATGCTGATTTCGCTTGCCCATTGCTATTGATGTGTTTGTCTTCATGCCACATGTCTAGATGTTTTAGAAGCACCATTATATGGTCTTTGATGTGGTGCAATCATATTTCCATGATATGCCTTGAGGTGACTTAAACATGCTTGTAAACATGCCATGCCAACTTAACTGTTTTATTCTTAGTGAAAATTTGGCTAAGTCTGGAATCTTTCATATCCTGATGCTATGTTTCCTTGATGCCCTAGGCAAATCCATGCCCTAGTGATCATTCCTTGTTGTACATGTTGTTGTCTATCCATCCATGTTCCCACTTGCTCATATGGCCTGCTGCAGCTTATTTATTTCTTGCTCTCAAGTTGCTATAAATTATAACTGTCAGGATTTTACCAACATGTTCAATTTGGTGTAGCTTGTTGCTATTGATCCATGCCTGCTATGGAGATGCTTCAATGGAGTTGGTTGCTGTAGGATATGTCTACTACATGTCCATGCTCTTTATGTTCTAAATAGAGTTGATATGCATGTTGTTTTGTGCCTCCGAAGGCAGCATCGTGATGATGTTTTTGCCTTCCCAGATTTTGGCTAAGTCTGGATAATTTTATTGCAACTTGCCATGCTTGTTTAAATGTGTTCCAGCAAGGTTTTGAGTGTGTTCTAAGTTCCTACTTGTTAAGTAATATGTCTACTTCACATCCATGACTCTTGTTAACATGTTTGGGTGTTTTAGCTTATATTTACCTTCCTCCCAAGTTGTTATGTGGCTGTTAACTTCAGCTTGTTGTTATATCTTGTTTCATGTGTATCTTTTAGCCCGTTGCTCCGTTTTGAGTGTGCCCTATATGAAACCTGTGTGATTTTGCATGTAGAATCATAATATCATGTTGTTTTCATGTTTGGAGTGTGGTTGCTTGATGTTTGGGTGCATCTTGCACCGTTGCCTTGCTTATCTTGTTTTGCTCATATCTTCCAGGCCGTAGCTCCGAATTAAACAAACTTTATATGAAACTTGACTAGAATTTCGTGTAGATCATCATGGTGCATGTTAACTTGCTGTTTAACAACTTTAACTTAAGGTTTGTTCAGATCTGGACTAATTTCAAACTATGCATATGAGGACTTACCGGATTTGTTATATGTAGTTTCCGGCCTCATTTAAACTTGTTGACTTGTGTTGATTTTCTGTGCTTCCTACCTTGCCATGTATTGCATCATATATAGACTTGTCTTGCATCATACTTGCTTGAGCATATTGTCATGTTCTGGTGTTGTTTTTCTGTGCTTCCTACCTTGCCATGTATTGCATCATATACAGACTTGTCTTGCATCATACTTGCTTGAGCATATTGTCATGTTCTTGTGTTGTTTTTCTGTGCTTCCTACATTGCCATGTATTGCATCATATATAGACTTGTCTTGCATCATACTTACTTGAGCATATTGTCATGTTCTTGTGTTGTGTGTTTACCGTATTGCTTGCTTCTTCTCGTTAGTGCTTGTTCCGTTGCGATCGTGAGGATTCGTTCGTCTACCCGTGGTTCGTCTTCGAGGCTTCTTCTTCGTCTTCTTCATGGATCCGTTCTTCTTCCTTGCAGGATCTCAGGCAAGATGACCATACCCTTGGATACCTTTACTATCATTGCCATGCTTAGTTGTCTCGATGCTATCGTTACATGTCGCGCTACCCATCTTTATTGTCAGCCCCTCTCCTTATTGCCATGAAACCTCTAACCTTTGAAACCTTCCTAGCAAAACCATTGTTTCGCTATGTTACCCCCTTGCTCAGCCCCTCTTATAGCGTTGTTAGTTGCAGGTGAAGATGAAGATCGTTCCATGTTGGAACTTGTTGTTGGAATATCACAATATGTCTTATAAATATTAACACACCTATATACTGGGCATGGGTGGAAGGCTTGGCCTTTTGCTCGGTGATTTGTTCCACTCATGCCACCTTAGGCGCCGATAAACCGGCATTATGTTCCTTGATTTTGCGTTCCTTACACGGTTGGGTATATGGGGACCCCTTGACACTTCGTCTTTGAATAAAAATCCTCCAGCAAGGCCCAACATTGGTTTTAATTTGCCTCATAATAACAACTTAATTAATTGATTAAAATTGCATAGGGGGTCGCGTCCCCGGGGATTCTTTCTACATAGCAGGGGGGCCAGTGCTGATGGTGTTGGTCCCAAATGGGGAGTATGCGGGGCCACCTTGGCGAAACCCGAGGGCTGGTTTCACTTGTATAATCGCCCATCCGGACGTGGCTTGAGACGAGATACGCGCGGCTACTATCAGGGTGTCGGCACGCCGGGAGGTCTTGCTGGACTTGTTTTACCATTGTCGAAATGTCTTGTGCACCGAGATACCGAGCCTGATCGGATTTCCCTAAGATAAGGGGTAATAATTATTATTACTTCAGCTGATCGTGAGAGCTTGTAATGCGCTAAGTTGGGACACCCCTGCAGGGTTATGATCTTTCGAAAGCCGTGTCCGCGGTTATGTGGCAGATTGGAATTTGTTAATGTCCGGTTGTAGAAAACTTGACAGAGGATCCGAGATAAAACACACAACTGTGTGAGTAACCATGACTGTCTCTTTTCACTTTGAGAAGAGAACACGATGGGGTTATGTTTGACTCGTAGGTAGTTCAGGATCTTTAGCGATCACTACTAGTTGCGACCGTCTGCGTAGATGCTCATCTTATTCTTGTACTCGTAAGTTAGCCACCATATATTGCTTAGCCGCTGCTGCAACCTCACCACTTTACCTCTTCCAACCTTTTGAGCTTTGCTAGTCTTGTTACCCATGGTTATGGGATTGTTGAGTCCTCGTGGCTCACAGATACTACAACAACAGTTGCAGGTGCAGGTTTGCGATGTCTTGACGTGAGAGCGATGATCGTTGTGTTGGAGTTCTTCCTTCTTCTTCTTCTTCAGTCTTGGGTTAGGTTCCGGGTCGGCAGCCTGGGATAGCAGATGGATGTCGTTGTGCTTTTCATGTTTGCATCCGTAGTCGGATGCCTTGTATTGATGTTGTTGTATTCATGTGACTTGTATGTATTGTTGTATCCCCATGTATGTATGTAATGGTATGATGTAATGATATCCATCTTGCTAAGCGCCCGAAATGCGGTTGTGCCCCAATCACGTAAGTGTCACGTGATCGTGATAGAATCGCATCTTGGGCCTGACACGAGGACTCCCCTCTCCCCCCCCCCCCCCCCCCC
>LR738712.1:764487860-764507788 GCA_902687465.1 Secale cereale
CGCGTTCCGAGTGGCGATAGTCAGGGTCAACGAGGAGATGCACGCGGCGGCGGCCATGGACGACTCCATGAGCGGGACCACGCCATCGCGGCGCTCATGGCCGGCGGCGCACTCCAGAGGGCCATCGTCAGGGACTCGCACGCCGTGGTCGGGGTCTGGCGCGACGGCCGCATCACCGGCGACGAGTTGTGGTACCAGACGCCGTTCCACGCCGCCGAGCGTGCGCGCATTAAGGCATGCAGCGCACGGGTCATGTCCGTCGAGCAGGTGGAGGGCGTGCGCGACCCCGACGCCGAGGGCTGGCTCGTCTACGAGGGGGACCCGCCTCGTGCCTGGGCCCGCAACGGGCTCTACCCGGGATGCCGTCCTCCAGCACGCTTGCTATAGAAGAGCCTACGCCCTATAGTTTACAGATTTTCTCAGGCAGATGAGCTCAGAGGTATTGCCTATGTGTCCATGTTGTTACTTGCTGCTGCCTATATGTCTATTTTTACACGTTCTCACTGAGGATGGATTGACATGTTCAGGGGTTCAGACACCAGCTCCAAAAATGTAGTTACACTTTTTCATGTCTCTCTGTCCCTGTAAATTGCAAGATAGATCAGCTAGGTGTTCTCTCAAGTAAATTGTTAATCAACTCAGTAAAGCTGGGGTAACTATGATGGGCAAACCCATTCTAGGATAAGGTGGTCACCAAACCAACGAACTTATAAGATAATGGAATCATTCATTGCTAGAATTACTACGGCGAATAACGTCCTCTGCTTAATACTTCCATTACAGATTCAGACACTGGTGAGCCAATGCCGCAGCATGCCAGGGCGGCTACCTCAGGTCGGTTGCAAACACAAGGGATTGCAAGTAAAGTACGGAAGGTCCATAACCCACCCATGCCTAGAGAGGCCTAATAATTGATTCTCCATTCCAATCAGGAACAAGACACGGCATTGAGTATTTGAGTTGCAGGCTCATGACACAACAGTGGTAGTGAGGATGTGTGCTGCAGAAGGTCTGGTTTTACTCCTTTCTGCCAAACATTTGTCTAAATCTTAGTGTATACTGGTGTGTTGTTGTACTTAGTATTCTTTGTTTCAGGTTTTTCAATGTTTTTTTTTGTAACTCGAGACCCTATTTTGATTTTGATCAAAGAAGACAGGGTATCTCTCTGTGCTCCAGAAAATAAAATTAACTTGAGAACCTTACTTTGTTTACAGTGATTAATGATGTTAAATGTTAAAAATGACATCTGGTGTTTGAGTTTACTTCTTTCCTATTTCTCGTGATCTTGTATCCACCACTCTACTGCTACATCTACTGTAGAAGAGATGTTAACAAGACCAACTACGAAAATGAGAAATGAGTACTGTTAACAAGATTAAAGGAGTATAAATTGCTTAGCAACGATTTAAAACACTATACCATGTTTATGCTATAGCACTGTAGCATATAAATTCAATTTCAGACAGAAGGCTCAATTAAGAAGCCGAGATACAATCAGACAGAATGCAGACCTGAATGACAAACGACTACTGCGACAACCATTCGGGCCTTGGACGTCTAACGGCAACAACAACTCTCCTATAAAGCGCTAATTACTAGAGTCAATAATCTAGATTACACAGTAATGATTCTAACACCTATGAAGTCTTGGTGTCGATCATGTTTTGCTCGTGAGAGAGGCTTAGTCAACGGGTCTGCAACATTCAGATCTGTATGTATCTTGCAAATCTCTATGTCTCCCTCCATGACTTGATCGCAGATGGAATTGAAGCGTCTCTTGATGTGCTTGGTTCTCTTTGTGAAATCTGGATTCCTTTGTCAAAGCAATTGCACCAGTATTGTCACCAAAAAATCATTGGATCCGATGCACTGGGTATGACACCTAGATCGGATATGAACTACTTCATTCAGACTTCTTCATTTGCTGCTTCCGAAACAGCTATGTACTCCGCTTCACATGTAGATCCCACCACGACGCTTTGCTTAGAACTGCACCAACTGACAGCTCCACCGTTCAATAAAAACACGTATTCGGTTTGTGAATTAGAGTCATCTGGATCAGTGTCAAAGCATGCATCGACGTAACCATTTACGACGAGCTCTTTGTCACCTCAATAAACGAGAAACATATCCTTAGTCATTTTTAGGTATTTCAGGATGTTCTTGACCGCTGTCTGGTGATCCACTCCTAGATTACTTTGGTACCTCCCTGCTAAACTAATAGCAAGACACACATCAGGTCTGGTACACAGCATTGCATACATGATAGAGTATATGGCTGAAGCATAGGGTGACGAGGTTACAGACCTAGGGTAGGGTCATAGGCCTGACCTAAAGGCCCCTCCCAAGGTCACTATCATAAGAGATCAAAAGACAAGACCTACGACGGTGGAGACAGTCGACTGAGACGGTCCAAGGAGACACTTCACTCGACTGACTCATGTACCCAGGACGACTCAACTCCACTCGACTGGATCCAGCACTCGACTCCCGAAGACTAAACGTTTCTCAGAACAACAACGGTCTTATATTTACTCACTGTAGTAAACCCCATAACTACCTTTTATTGCAGGCGTTACCAGTAACGCCTGCCTTAATGTATCTTTAAGCCCTTGGTAACGTGGAGCATGGCTGGGGTCTTGGCATACTATATAAGCCACCCCTCCTCCAGAACAAGGGTTCGCACCACTGTAACACATACATACATCAGTCGACCAAGCCCCCGGGCATCGAGACGTAGGGCTGTTACTTCCTCCGAGAAGGGCCTGAACTCGCTAAACACTCTGTGTACAACCTCGCCATAGCTAGGACCTTGCCTCTCCATTCGTACCCCCTACCCTCACTGTCAGACTTAGAACCACGACAGTTGGCACCCACCGTGGGGCGAGGCGTCTTAGCGACATTTGGTGAAGTTGCAATCCATTCCCCGACCACTTTCATCATGGTGTCATCCAGTGCTTTGGCGTCGGGTCACGAGATCCGGCTCGGCGCACTGGTCTTCGTCGCCGACAACTCCGCGTAGCTTAAGGAAGCCCCGCTCGACGTTGAGGCTCTACCCGCCCGCGGAGCCACTCACTTTCGCGCCGGAGCCGGCGCCGTCCTCCTACTGCAGCCGTCGACCCGATACTATTCGTCCACCACCCCCGCTAGACACCGCCGTAAGCGATCCGGTCGTTCACGACTCTAGCGGTGGGTAAAGCACGCGGTGGCTCGTCAAACGGCCACCCCGCAAGTCGCGGCCATTGAGCCCGACGGTTACCTCTACGGGCCGGCCGATCAGTCGACCGGGCTCGAAGATTCCATTTCCAAGTGCGGAAGCAGCGACCCCACGGCCGAAATCCTCATGGTCGATCCGCGCCGTAGCCCGCCAGGTTTTCCTCGCGGAGAGAACGGCGGCAGCGGTGGCGATCGGGCGCACGACAACGACGGTTATATCCCTCAGCCCCTCACCTCCGAGCAGAGAGCTGAGCTCTGTCGCCGCAATGGAGATGCGCTCTTCACCCCCATCGTGGGAGATTCCCCAGAAGCTTTGGCCCTCGAGGCCACGCGCGTGGCCACCTTGGCCGAGCGCGCGCGCCTGGAAAACATCCAACGTTCACTCGACGAACAGACCCGCCGACTGGCCCCCGAGTCCAGTCGACGGCCGCGGCAATCACGTCAGCGTGAGACTCAGGTGTTCCGCACACCAGTCCAAAACCTCGAAGCCGCGGCCCGTATCGCGGAGTCGATTCAGCCCTCCCAGTCGGAAGCTGGAAGAGGCCTTCAGCAGATCCAAGCTTTGCTCCGAACGGCTGAAGAGCAAAACGCGGTTGTCTCTCAGTCGCGCAACAGGATTCACAGTAGATCGGTGGCTGCAGACACCGTGTGGTCGGCCCACAGTCCAAGATCGCCCCTGAGGCGTGAGGAACGTGGTCCGCGGCATGACCGGCACCTGGGCCGGAACGACGACCCACTCGACCGTCGACACGGACGCAACGACCGCCGTCGAGTGCCTACCCCTCCTCCGGGGAGTGGGTCACACTCGCCTCCGCGGCACGTGGGCAGGCGCCTACGAGACGACGAGCGTAGGATTCCCCCGGATCCCCGGCGGCCGGGCTTCGACGCGAGGTCCATCCTTGTGCAGGGCCGGGTCGACCGTAACCGGGCATCCAGGGACGAGCGAGGCGGAGACCAGCCCTCCGGCAGCCGAGCGTGATGACCCACAACCGTAAGGGATCTATTGCAGTGTTTTCGATAAGTAAGAGTGTCGAACCCAACGAGGAGCAGAAGGTATCGATAAGCGATTCTGAGCAAGGAATAACTGCGAGCACTAACTTTTTAGGGGTTTTCTTGATATAAGCAACAGGAGGGTAAAAGCGAGCAAAGTAAAAGGCAATGGAGAGTAACAAGTGGCCCAATCCTTTCTGAGTAAAGGAGATTCCTAGCAACTAAACTTATAAAGGCTAAAGTGTTCTTGAGGACACACGGGAGAGGTAGTCATGCGCTTTCACCA
Source organism: Secale cereale (assembly GCA_902687465.1). NCBI lineage: Eukaryota > Viridiplantae > Streptophyta > Magnoliopsida > Poales > Poaceae > Secale > Secale cereale. The sequence goes on from LR738712.1 coordinate 764,492,353, forward strand.
TATTCCGTATCGGTACTATGTGATGTGTTGATAAGTGTTGAGTGGGTGGATCTATGCTAGTACACTCTCTAGACTAAGATGAGTGCACTCTTATGATTAAACACCTTGCAAGCATCCGCAAATACAAGATAGTATTTAAGGCAAAAGCCTAACCATAGCAATACGATCAATGATCCATTGTTCCCTTGTGCAAAAGCGTGCGAACTGGGGTTCAGGTTTCTGTCACTCCGACAACCCACCGTAAGCATTCTTTGTACACAATGCATTCCCCTAGGTCCTTAATAAGGCGAAGTGTTGAGTGTTCGACTCACACAACACCACTAGGCAAATAACAACACAACTTAAGTATCAAACAACACATATTACTTCAACATCATATGACTACTAACAACAAGACTTTTCCCATGTCCTCAAGAACTAAAGTAACTACTCACAAGACATAAAAGAGATCATGATCAGTGGAGATAAATGGATGATAAACAATCTAGACATAATGATATTTCTCCAACAAAACTCAATAGCATTCACCAGAAAGTAGTAATCAACACCGATGGAGTAGAGAGGATAGATAGTACGGATTACAACACAAGTTGCAATGGTGAGATGAGATTGGATGAAGATGGAGATGGTGCTGATGTTGGGGATGATGTTGATGATGATCTCGATGATGCCCGTGACTATGGTGATGACGATGGCGATGATCTCCCCTTCCGGGAGGTGATCTTCCCGGCAGAATCTGCCCGCCGGAGATGGCTTTTTCTTCTCTGTAGGATTCCGCCACGGAGCGGCGGCGGAACTCCGTCAAAACTCCTCTTTTTAGGGTTTTCGGATGACGAGGAGTATATAGGCAAAAGGGGGCAGCCGGAAGTGGGCCAGGGGCTCCAGGCGCCCCCCCGGCGCGGCCAGGGAGGGGGCCGCGCCAGGTGGCCGCCTGGGCGCCCTGTGGCCCCCCTCTGGTTACCCTTTTGCGTGCCTTCGTGATCCGTCTGGAAAATACCCTCCGTTGATTTTCAGGTAATTTGGAGGTATTCTTCTTCAGCAACTCGGCGTCCACTTTTTACCGCTGAATCCTGCGTCTGCTGCTTCGGCACCGGAAAGTTGCAAACTGTGTAAAATAAGCAAAAACAACATAAAAACATCATCGTAATGTGAAATATATCAATGAATAAGGATGAATTGCGATACAAAATAGTGATGCATTTTGGACGTATCAACACCCCCAAGCTTAGACCTCGCTTGTCCCCAAGCGAATACTGAGCTCGGTAAACCTATCCACAAGTTTAGAGAGTGAAGTGTCGATAAATAGAATACGGACGAGAAGCATCACAGTTTCTTCACCAACTCAAATATCCTCGACAGCAATTTTCAACTCATAAATCCCTTATAAAAGAGTGGTAACACTTATAATCAAAAGTAGGGCTAAGGAAACTCATCAAATCATGGCAAACATGTCCTTTGGTCAAAGAACAACTAATAGCTTTTACTTTTGCTCTTTCTCTTTATGTTTTGATGAGATTAATTGAAGCTTTTGAAAGAACATGTTATTAGGCAAGAAGTGAAAGTGTTAACACAAAGGAAGATGTTTGCTTTAGCTGGGCTTGGCAAACAACTTACTTATCAAATGATAATGTCAACAAAGATATGATATGACAAATCTTAATGCCACTTTATATGAATGAATCCTCGTCAACATCAAATGTCTGCTCTCTTTAAGAATAGAAGGAAGTAGGAATAACTGACTCATCCTAAAAACTAAGAGATAGGCCCCGCTCTAGGGAAGTAGGGAAAACTCATGTGCTATCCTTAAATCAAACAGAATGAAAACAAGTTTTGAGAGGTGCATGATTTGTCAACGAATGCTAATAGATAACTCAATTACTTCTCGAGCTGGACAAGTTTCGAGGAACGGCTCCCGTACGGGGACGATCACATCCCCTAAATCTCCTTTGTTTATCGCTGCCAAAGTTTTCTGATTTCTCATGAACAAAGCGTGAAGGAGGGTTTGTTTGTTGTATTATCTTTTATGAGCCGGGCGCACTCATGCCAGTTCCTTCTCGTATTAGGGGTTTGCAGATTAGACATGCAATCCCGGGGTAAAACTTGTCCAACTTAAAAAGATCATGAATTAACTACTACTTCCTCATGAGCTAAAACAGGGGCACAAAATAAAAGATTTTGAACATTTAAGGATAACACACAAATTCTATACTTTAGGAGGTGGTAGTGGAATACCACGAATAGGAAGGTATGGTGGACTCATATGGAAGGTATTGGTTTAAGGGTATGGATGCACAAGCAGAATTCCGCTTAGTACAGAGTTTAGGCTAGCAAAGGCTTTGAGAGAACAGACAATTGATGATGATTAAGATGCAAAGCAATATAAAGCATAAACATTAAAATAAGCATAACACATCAAGTTGTCTTCCTTGTCAGCATAACACTTCAAGCATAATAACATAAAGGTTTTGGCTATGTCGCTACTTTAAGAAAATCATGCTTGTTGTTATGACCAAAGCTATGTTTGCCAAGATTAAATAAAGTTTTCAAAGCCATACGTGATATAAGGTCAATACTCCCCATAAGAATCATCATATAAGGTCGATTGCGTGAAGAGAATACCGAGTGCAGCAAAGGAACCAATAGACTTCTCATTAATATTCCATCATAGACGACTCCACACTCACAGATACAATCTCTCCACCGAAGGAGTGATAGACCTCAATGCACACACCTATTTCATATAATAACCTCCCTAGACATGATACGACTCTACTTGACTTTAAAAGACAAAAGATAAAGATAAAGATACCGGGCGCTCCCCCAAGCTTGGAACAAGCCAAGGGAATGCCATTACCCAAGGAGATTTCACTCCTCATTCTTGTTGACGTTGATTCTTCAAATCTCTTATGACACGGCGAAGGGTTTGGTTTTCCTTCTCCAAGATCTCCACTTGTACCTTTAGTACACGGAAATCTTCGCACAGCTGATTGGTGATGCGATAAGCCTCGGAGATGGTGGAGAGCGTACGTTGATCTTCAAGTGAAGTAGAGGGCCAGAGCGCTCCATCTCCGCTTGTCTTGCGGCAATCTCTTCCTCGGTAGCCCAGTGAACGTGCTTCCCTTGATTAAGATCCCTCTGGACTTGACGTAGACGCCATCCCAAGAAGTCCTCTCCGCTCGAGCCACAAGAAGACATCTCTAACAATAACCTTTTAGCCTGGCAGAAACAGATCAAAAAGAAAACACACGAAATCGTGAGATACGTTGCTGGAACAATCCGGGCAAATATATAGCAAAAAATTATGCACAGAAAGGAAGGTAACAGGCTAAAGCGGGGTCGGAGACGGACTCCTGGGTGCCCAGGCGGCCTCCCGACGCGGCCAGGAGGTAGGGCCCCCTGGAGCTTGTCTCCGGCCCCACTTAGGCTTAGAATTTTACCAATTTCGCGAAAACTCATAATATGGAACTTTTATGGCGGTTCGCGATGTTTCCTTACCGTAATACATACCTTTTCTTATTCTGCTTCTGCTGGTGTCTGAAACAGGGCTGCAACATGTTCTTCATGAGTTGTTGTGTATATCATATTCACATCAACATTGACAGGGTCTCCTGCTATGTAATGCTTAAGTCTTTGCCCATTCACAACTTGAGGTTTGGTGCCTTCAAAATTGTTAATCTTGATTGCACCAGACCGATAGACTTCTTCAATATAAAATGGCCCTTCCCACCTGGAAAGTAGTTTGCCTGGAGAAAACCTGAAACGGGATCTAAACAACAAAACTTTATCACCAACATTAAATTCACGTTTCAGAATCCTCCTATCATGCCACTTCTTTACCTTTTACTTGAACATTTTAGCGCTCTCGTAAGCTTAACTTCTCCACTCATCTAGAGAAGTCAAGTTCATGAGACGCTTCTCACCAGCTAACTTTGGGTCAGCATTAAGCTCTCTAACAGCCCAGAAAGCTGTATGCTCTAATTCTAATGGCAAATGGCAAGCCTTGCCATAAACCATCTTATAGGGGGACATGCCCATGGGGTTTTTGTAAGCAGTTCTATATGCCCACAAAGCATGTCCTAACTTGTTTGACCAGTCCTTTCTATTTCTATTAACTGTCTTCCGTAAGATCAACTTGATCTCTCTATTGGTGAGCTCAACTTGCCCACTAGTTTGAGGATGGTACGGTGAAGCAATTCTATGATTGACATCGTACTTGGCTAAAGCTTTTCTAAAAGCTCCATGCGTGAAGTGTGATCCTCCATCAGTCATGAGATACCTAGGTACACCAAACCTACGGAAAATCACATCTTTGAGCATTTTCAAAGATGTCTTGTGATCAGCACTTTCAGTGGGGATTGCTTCAACCCACTTGGTCACATAATCAACAGCTACTAAAATGTGAGTGTACTTGTGCGAAGAAGGAAAAGGACCCATAAAATCAAAACCCCAGCAATCAAAGGGTTCAATCACTAGTGAGTAATTCATAGGCATCTCATTCCTTCTACTAATGTTACCAACTCTCTGACATTTATCACAGGCTAAAACATAATTTCTAGCATCCTTAAAGAGAGTAGGCCAATAAAAACCTGATTGAAGAACCTTATGTGCGGTCCTCTCACCGGCATGATGTCCTCCATAGGGACTATCATGACATTGTCTGAGAATCTCCTTCTGCTCATGTTCCGGTATGCATCTTCTCACGATCCCGTCTGGACCTTCTATGAAAAGATGTGGGTCATCCCAAAAGTAGTGCCTCAAATCATGAAAGAACTTCTTTCTTTGCTGAAATGTTAAACCTGGAGGCAAATACTTCGCAACGATAAAATTAGCATAATCTGCAAACCAAGGATCGGAAAGAGACTGTACTTTTACAACGGCAAGTTGCTCGTCTGGAAAACTGTCGTTGACTGGGATGGGGTCATGCGGTATATCTTCCATCCTTGAAAGATTGTCCGCCACCGGATTGTCTTCTCCTTTCCTATAAACAATCTGCAAATCAAATTCTTGAAGAAGGAGTACCCATCTGATAAGCCTTGGCTTGGCATCCTTCTTTGTCATAAGGTACTTAATGGCAGCATGGTCAGTATGAATAATAACTTTGGAATCAACAATATACTGCCTAAACTTATCACAAGCAAACACTACAGCTAAGAATTCTTTCTCAGTAGTAGCATAATTCTTTTGAGCACTATCAAGGGTTTTACTAGCATAATGTATAACATTCAATTTCTTATCAACTCTTTGCCCTAAAACAGCTCCAACAGCAAAATCACTAGCATCACACATAATCTCGAATGGTAAATTCCAGTCAGGTGGTTGTACTATAGGAGCGGTTATTAAAGCTTTCTTAAGAACTTCAAAAGCTTCCTTACAATCTTCATCAAATACAAAAGGAACGTCCTTCTGGAGAAGATTAGTGAGCGGTCTCGAAGTCTTAGAAAAGTTTTTAATAAATCTTCTATAGAAACCAGCATGACCAAGAAAACTGCGAATACCTTTGATGTCCCTTGGATAGGGCATCCTCTCAATTGCTTCGATCTTGGCCTTGTCCACCTCAATTCCCCTTTCGGAAATCTTGTGGCCAAGAACAATTCCTTCGTTAACCATGAAGTGGCACTTATCCCAGTTGAGTACCAGATTTGTCTCCTCACATCTCTGCAAAACTTTATTAAGGTTGTGGAGACAATGGTCAAATGAAGTTCCATAGACGGAGAAATCGTCCATGAAGACTTCCACAATCTCCTCACAGAAACCATGAAAGATAGCAGCCATACACCTTTGAAAAGTAGCAGGGGCATTACATAAACCAAAAGGCATACGCCTGTAAGCATAAGTACCAAAGGGACAAGTAAAAGTGGTCTTCTCTTGATCAGCAGTGTTAACATGAATTTGAGAGAAGCCAGAATAACCATCGAGGTAACAAAAGTGGGTATTTTTGGATAATCTTTCAAGCATTTGGTCGATGAACGGCAGCGGGTAGTGATCCTTCCTGGTTGCCTTGTTCAGCTTCCTGTAATCAATACACATTCTATATCCAATAATAATTCTCTGAGGTATTAGTTCATTCTTATCATTAGGAACCACAATTGTACCTCCTTTCTTAGGAACACAATGTACCGGGCTTACCCACTTACTATCAGCTATAGGGTAGATAATACCTGCGGCTAGAAGCTTGAGAATCTCAGTTCTTACAACATCCATCATCTTCGGGTTCAACCGTCGTTGATGATCAACAACTGGTTTAGCATCGGGCTCAAGGTTGATAGTATGTTGACAGATAGATGGACTAATCCCCTTAAGGTCATCAAGGGTATAGCCAATTGCACCTCGGTGTTTACGAAGTACTTCCAATAGTCGCTCTTCTTCATATCCTGAAAGGTTAGAGTTGATAATAACAGGATATACTTTCTTTTCATCTAAATAAGCATACTTAAGCGTATCGGGAAGAGGTTTAAGATCGAACACCGGGTCTTCTTTTGGTTTTGATAAAATTCCCAAAGGTTCAACCGGAAGGTTGTGCTTCAGGATAGCAGGTTGTCTCAAGAATATTTCATCTAGTTCATTTCTTTCCTGCATATGCAAATCATTCTCGTGGTCCTCCATATATTGCTGGAAAGGATCATTAGGGGGAATAGCAATAGAAGCAATACTTTCAATAATTTTTTCATCACTAGGTAAATCGGTACAACGAGGCTGCTTAGAGAACTTAGAAAAATTAAATTCATATGGCTCACCATTGAATTCAACAGAAACTTTACCTTTCTTGCAATCTATTATAGCTCCACAAGTTCTAAGAAAAGGTCTACCAAAAATAATAGGACAAAAATTGTCCTTCTCTGAACCAAGTACTAGAAAGTCGGTAGGGTATTTTACCTTTCCACATAGGACTTCAACGTCTCTCACAATTCCGATAGGAGAGATAGTTGCTCTGTTTGCAAGATGAATCGTAACATCAACTCCTTCAAGTTCACAAGGGGAAATCTCACCGATGATCTCTTCATAAAGTGAATAGGGGATAGCACTAGCACTCGATCCCAAATCGCATAGCCCATAATAATTGTGATCTCCTATTTTAACAGAAATTACTGGAGTACCTGAAATTGGGCCTTTATTCTGGGCTGTGACAAGGTTAGTGGAAACAACACAAAAATTTACATTGGAATCCAAAACATCATTAGTAACAAGGTCTTTAACCAATGCAACTTGAGGATCGACCTTGATCTGGTCCTCAGGCTCATCAATTCTTCTCTCACTTTTATTTATTACGCCTGTCACAAGAGAGTGCTCCCTTATCCTTGCGGGAAAAGGAGGCTTTTCATATATAACTGCAGGCAAAATAGGGTCAGCAACATGAATATCAACATGTAACTCTTTGAAAGGTTCATGATGCTCATCTCTCTTCTTTTTAAAAGAATCAACGTGAGAGGCAAAATCCTTACAGAAATCAATCATTAGATGGGAATCAACACCAATCTTAGAGCAAAAGGTATTGAAGTAATCGGTTTTCACATAGCTCTCAATATAATCATGCTCATAATTTATAGCGGGTTCAATACCTTTATCGATTTCCCAATCTTCGGTATTCCTCTGGATCCTTTCAATGAGATCCCACCTTTCTTCAACACTCTTCGTCTGAAATACCCTACTAGAGGAGGCATCCAGCATCTCCTTATCCTGACGAGAAAGCCTGGCATAAAAATTTGTAAGTATAATTTCCTTGGGGAGCTCATGAATAGGACATTTGAGCATTAGGGACTTCAATCTCCCCCAAGCTTGAGCAATGCTTTCTCCGTCACGAGACCTAAAGTTATAGATATAGTTCCTGTCTCGATGAATTTCATGAAGAGGATAAAACTTGGTATAAAAGAGAGACATAAGCTCTTGCCAATCAAGCAAGTGTGAGTTATCGAGAAGCTTATACCAATCTGAAGCTTTATCTATAAGCGATACGGAGAACAATTTCCTCATGACAAACTCCATTGACACACCTGCGAGCTTAAATAATGAACATAGTTGTGACAGATATAACAAGTGTTCACCGGGATGTCTGTCTCCTGCATAACGATTAGCCAAAACATAATCGATAATACCAGCTGGTATTTTATAGGGCACAATTTCAGTAGGGGGAGGAGCAACCCCCACAGGTGTGGGGCGTCTTCCCACAAGCAACGATCCAGTAGCAAGGTTGTCCATAAGGACCAAGAGCAGCAACAGCAAAATAAAAATAGAAATATAAAAACTTCCTTACCGGCTCCACTTACCAATAGCGCTACACTCCCCGGCAACGGCGCCAGAAAACGGTACTTCATGACCCACAACCGTAAGGGATCTATTGCAGCGTTTTCGATAAGTAAGAGTGTCGAACCCAACGAGGAGCAGAAGGTATCGATAAGCGATTCTGAGCAAGGAATAACTGCGAGCACTGAAAGATAACTTTTTAGGGGTTTTCTTGATATAAGCAACAGGAGGGTAAAAGCGAGCAAAGTAAAAGGCAATGGAGAGTAACAAGTGGCCCAATCCTTTCTGAGTAAAGGAGATTCCTAGCAACTAAACTTATAAAGGCTAAAGTGTTCTTGAGGACACACGGGAGAGGTAGTCATGCGCTTTCACCATATTCCGTATCGGTACTATGTGATGTGTTGATAAGTGTTGAGTGGGTGGATCTATGCTAGTACACTCTCTAGACTAAGATGAGTGCACTCTTATGATTAAACACCTTGCAAGCATCCGCAAATACAAGATAGTATTTAAGTCAAAAGCCTAACCATAGCAATACGATCGATGATCCATTGTTCCCTTGTGCAAAAGCGTGTGAACTGGGGTTCAGGTTTCTGTCACTCCGGCAACCCACCGTAAGCATTCTTTATACACAATGCATTCCCCTAGGTCCTTAATAAGGCGAAGTGTTGAGTGTTCGACTCACACAACACCACTAGGCAAATAACAACACAACTTAAGTATCAAACAACACATATTACTTCAACATCATATGACTACTAACAACAAGACTTTTCCCATGTCCTCAAGAACTAAAGTAACTCACAAGACATAAAAGAGATCATGATCAGTGGAGATAAATGGATGATAAACAATCTGGACATAATGATATTTCTCCAACAAAACTCAATAGCATTCACCAGAAAGTAGTAATCAACACCGATGGAGTAGAGAGGATAGATAGTACGGATTACAACACAAGTTGCAATGGTGAGATGAGATTGGATGAAGATGGAGATGGTGCTGATGTTGGGGATGATGTTGATGATGATCTCGATGATGCCCGTGACGATGGTGATGACGATGGCGATGATCTCCCCTTCCGGGAGGTGATCTTCCCTGCAGAATCTGCCCGCCGAAGATGGCATTTTCTTCTCTGTAGGTTTCCGCCACGGAGCGGCGGCGGAACTCCGTCAAAACTCCTCTTTTTAGGGTTTTCGGATGACGAGGAGTATATAGGCAAAAGGGGGCAGCCGGAAGTGGGCCAGGGGCTCCAGGCGCCCCCCCCCCCCCCCGGCGCGGCCAGGGAGGGGGCCGCGCCAGGTGGCCGCCTGGGCGCCCTATGGCCCCCCTCTGGTTGCCCTTTTGCGTGCCTTTGTGATCCGTCTGGAAAATACCCTCCGTCGATTTTCAGGTAATTTGGAGGTATTCTTCTTCAGCAACTCAGCGTCCACTTTTTACCGCTGAATCCTGCGTCCGCTGCTTCGGCACCGGAAAGTTGCAAACTGTGTAAAATAAGCCAAAACAACATAAGAACATCATCGTAATGTGAAATATATCAATGAATAAGGATGAATTACGATACAAAATAGTGATGCATTTTGGACGTATCAGAGCGCTGGCTTCCGGGCCCGAGTGCTTCTGCATCGCAATCAGGGCCGCAGAGATCCCCCTGAACTTCAGGCTGGCAGCCGGAGTAAGCAAATTCACCGGTGAGTCGAAGCCGGACACGTGGCTGGAAGATTACCGAGTGGCCGTGGAAATCGAAGGAGGCAACGACGACGTGGCTATGAAACACCTCCCCTTGATGCTGGGAGGCTCCGCTCGGGCGTGGCTCAACCAGTTGGCCCCCAGGAGCATATACAGTTGGGAAGAGCTCGCTCGGATGTTCGTTCGGATCTTCGAAGGCACCTGCAAGCGACCAGCCAGGCTCGCAGAGCTTCAGCACTGCACGCAGAAGCCGAGTGAAACTTTGAGGGACTACATTCAGCGGTGGACCACTTTGCATCACACAGTGGAAAACGTCTCCGAGCACCAGGCGGTGTGCGCTTTCAAGGAAGGCGTGCGCAATCGGGAGTTGAACCTGAAGTTTGGGCGAACAGGCGACATGTCCCTGTCGCGAATGATGGAAATTGCCAGTCGGTACGCCTATGGCGAAGAGGCCGATCGGCTCCGTAGCGGCAAGAAACCAGTCGGGCAGGACGACCAGAATCACAATCGGAAGAACAAGCGTAAGGCCGACCCAGCTGCTCAGGGAGAGGCCGCGGTGGTCAACCAAGGGAAGGGCAAAGGAAAGCCCAAAGGCTCCTGGGCCCCCAAGAAAGGAAAGGGTCAGGCTGGAGATGATATGCTCGACCAGCCGTGTCCCATACATACTAAGAAGGACGAAGAGGGAAACTTGGTGTATCCCAAGCACACCACTCGACAGTGTCGACTCCTGATCCAGAGTTTCCAGAAGGACCAGTCTACTGAGAAAGAGAAGGAGTCGGAAGAGTCCGAAGACAAGGAAGGGGACGGAGGATACCCCCGCATCAACTCCACCCTGGTGATTTTCCTAGACGTCGAGAGCAAGAGTCGACTGAAGATCATCAACAGAGAAGTGAACATGGTTGCTCCAGCGACTCCCACATTTCTGAAATGGTCGAAGACCCCCATCACATTTGACCAGTCCGATCATCCGGCGCACATCGCCACCCCTGGGCGGCAGGCGTTGGTGGTCGACCGAGTGGTCGAAGGCACTCGACTGACCAGGGTTCTTATGGATGGAGGTAGTGGCTTGAATATCCTGTATGCAGCAACCCTCCGGGATATGGGCATTCCGATGTCCAAGCTAAGGGAAAGTAACATGAGGTTCCATGGGGTAATCACCGGGAAGAAGGCTGACTCACTTGGTCAGATCTCACTCGACGTCGTCTTTGGTGAGTCCAAGAACTACCGAGAGGAGAAGCTGATGTTCGAAGTGGTGGACTTTAACAGCGCCTATCATGCCATCCTGGGTAGGCCAGCCTACGCCAGTTTCATGGCTCGACCATGTTACGTCTACCTCAAGCTGAAGATGCCGGGACCCAACAGTGTCATAACCATCACCGGGAACCGGCAGAAAGCGGAAGGATGCTTCCAGAAAGGCTCGAAGATGTCCGACGAGCAGATGGCAGCAGTAGAGATGGAGGAGTACCAGAAGCAGGTGGAACCAGGCGACCTGCTAAGGGCAAAGAAGCCGGCTTCCGAGTCAACCTTTCAGTCGGCCGGGGACACGAAACCCGTACACATCCACCCCACCGACCCCAATGCGGCGCCGACCCACATCTCCACCACCCTCGACAGCAAATAGGAAGAAGCGCTCATCCAGTTCCTCCGTGAGAACTGGGACATCTTTGCATGGAAACCATCGGACATGCTAGGTGTGCCCAGGGGGCTGGCTGAGCACCATTTGCGAGTCGACCCGAAGGTGAAACCTGTGATGGAACATCTCCGTCGATCCGCTGCGGAGAAGTGAAAGGCGATTGGCGAAGAAGTGGCTCGACTCCTAGCAGCAGAGTTCATCCGCGAGATATACCACTCCGAGTGGCTCGCCAACGTCATCATGGTCCCCAAGAAGGACAAGTCTCTCCGCATATGCATCGACTTCAAGCACATCAATCGGGCCTGCCCGAAAGATCATTTTCCTCTCCCCCGCATCGATCAAATAGTCGACTCGACTGCGGGATGCGAGCGTTTGTCCTTTCTGGACGCATATTCCGGATACCATCAGATCCGTCTGTATGGGCCCGATGAAATAAAGACAGCTTTCATCACCCCTTTTGGGTGTTTTTGCTATGTCACCATGCCTTTCGGCCTCAAAAATGTTGGCGCCACCTTCATGCGCATGATCCAGAAATGCTTAATAAAGCAAATCAGTCGGAACGTCGAGGCGTACATGGATGACATCGTGGTCAAGTCACGGAAAGGTTCCGACCTACTGACTGACCTTGCTGAGACATTCGCGAACCTCAGAAGTTACGATATCAAGCTCAACCCGTCAAAGTGTACATTCGGAGTTCCTGGTGGCAAGTTGTTCGGTTTCCTCATTTCCGAACGGGGAATCGACGCCAACCCAGAGAAAGTCGGCGCCATCCTCCGAATGAAACGCCCCGAGCGTATAGATGATGTCCAAAAGCTTACTGGTTGCTTGGCCGCATTAAGTCGATTCATTTCTCAGCTCGGGGAGAAGGCACTGCCTCTCTACCGACTCATGAAGAAATCTGACAAGTTCGAGTGGAATCCCGTAGCCGAAGCAGCGTTTGAGGAACTCAAAGCCCTGCTGTCCACCCAGCCGGTGCTCGCTGCCCCAGTCAGCGGAGAGCCTCTTCTGCTGTACATTGCTGCCACCGGACAAGTCGTCAGTACTGTACTCACGGTCGAGCAGGAAGAAGAGGGCAAGGCATACAAGGTCCAATGCCCGGTCTATTACATATCCGAAGTTTTGACTCCCTCCAAGCAAAGGTATCCACATTACCAAAAGCTTGTGTACGGGATTTACTTGACTGCAAAAAAGGTTGCCCATTATTTCTCGGATCACTCAATCTCAGTCGTCAGCGACGCCCCATTATCAGAGATACTAAACAACCGAGATGCAACCGGTCGAGTGGCAAAATGGGCGATTGAACTTCTTCCGTTAGATATCAAGTTCGAAGCGAAGAAAGCCATCAAGTCTCAGGCCATAGCGGATTTTGTGGCTGAGTGGATAGAACAAGAGCTTCCGACTCAAGTCCAGTCGGACCATTGGACTATGTTCTTCGATGGGTCCAAAATGCTGAACGGATCCGGTGCAGGCGTGGTACTGATCTCTCCTAGGGGCGACAAGCTCAGCTACGTCCTTCAGATCCATTTTGATTTATCAAACAACGAGGCTGAATACGAAGCACTTTTGTATGGGTTCCGTATGGCCATCTCACTCGGCGTCCGTCGCCTGATGGTCTACGGCGATTCCGACCTAGTGGTGAACCAAGTAATGAAAGAATGGGACGTCAGGAGCCCGGCAATGACCAGTTAATGCAGTGCAGTGCGAAAGCTTGAAAAGAAGTTCGAAGGCTTAGAGCTCCATCATGTGCCCAGGGCAAAGAATCAGCTAGCCGATGATCTCGCAAAAATTGGGTTGACTCGGAGGTCCATACCCAAGAATGTGTTCCTAGAGCATCTGCACACTCCCTCTGTCAAGGAAGACCCCTTCACGGAAGAGCCCCCGCAGCCAGTCAGTGCAACCGATCCGACTGAGATCGAAGTGCCTGCCGTGGTCGACTTGATCATGGAGGTCCTAGTAATCACACCTGATTGGACTGTGCCATATATATCATATCTGCTCAGGCAAGAACTCCCAGAAGATGAAGAAGAAGCGCGCCAAATCGTCCGCCGATCCAAAGCGTTCACAATCATTTAAGGTCAGCTCTACAGAGAAAGCGTCACTAGAGTCGCCCAGCGCTGCATCGATCCAGAGGAAGGTCGACTGATCTTGGATGAAATCCACTCGGGGACTTGCGGCCACCACGCTTCCTCTCGGACTATCGTGGCCAAAGCATACCGAGCCGAATTTTAATGGCCCCGTGCCAACGAGATGGCCAAGGATATTGTGGATAAATGCGCAGGGTGCCAGTTCTACTCCAACATGTCACACAAGCCAGCATCCGCCCTCAAAACCATCCCGCTAGTCTGGCCCTTCGCTGTTTGGGGCTTAGATATGGTCGGCCCCTTTAGGACGGGCAGGAGCGGATTCACTCACCTTCTGGTGGCGGTCGACAAGTTCACCAAGTGGATTGAGGCCAAACCCATCAAGAACCTCGAGTCGAGCACCGCCATCAGCTTCATTAAGGAACTAATATTCAGATATAGGGTCCCTCACAGCATCATCACAGACAACGGCTCCAACTTTCACTCGGATGAATTCAGAGCTTTCTGTACTTCCCAAGGGACGCGAGTCGACTACGCCTCCGTAGCACACCCTCAGTCGAATGGACAAGCGGAAAGAGCAAATGGGCTGATTCTCCAAGGCTTAAAGCCACGGCTCATGCGCGACCTCAAGCATGCCACCGGGGCTTGGGTAACCGAGCTTCCCTCCGTCTTGTGGGGTCTGAGGACAACTCCGAATCGGTCGACTGGCCGTACCCCTTTCTTCCTGGTCTATGGGGCCGAAGTTGTATTGCCGAGTGACTTATTACACAATGCCCCCAGAGTAGAACTCTTCTCCGAAGCCGAGGCAGAGCAAGCTCGTCAGGATGCAGTCGACCTTTTAGAAGAGGAAAGAGAGATGGCCCTGATCCGGTCGACCATCTATCAACAGGACCTCCGTCGATTCCATGCTCGCAACGTGAGAAGTCGAGCGTTCCAGGAAGGAGACCTGGTCCTCCGAGTGCATCAGAAACGTCCGCACAAGCTCGCCCCAGCATGGGAAGGCCCGTTCATCATCACGAAGGTGCTGCGCAACGGAGCTTACCACCTCTACAATGTAGCTCAAAAGAAAGACGAACCTCATTCGTGGAATGCGGACCTACTCCGCCGTTTTTTCACTTGAGGCACTCGATGGTCGAGTTGTAATAAAGATTCCCCAATTTGTTTCAAAAGCAAGATAGCAATGATTCCCTAACGATTGGTGTCCTCTAAATCCCCCAGTGGGTGCTTAGCTGCGATCCGCCGAGCTACGTCACAAGTACAAGGCGGTTCGTTCCTCCGAACTCCGCCACAAGTACAACGTAGTTTGGCATCGCCTAAGTTATAAACATTCTACTCCGAGAGAAGAGCGACCCTCTCACTCCGGGGCTTAGCTGCGACCCCGTGACTCGCCTAAGTTACAACTATCTACTCCGAGTGAAGAGCAACCCTCTCACTCGGAGGCTTAGCTGCGGTCCTCCGAGCTACGTCACAAATACGAGGCGGTTCGGTCCTCCGAACTCCGCCACAAGTACAACATAGCTTGGAATCGCCTAAGTTATAAACATTCCACTCCGAGTGAAGAGCGACCCTCTCACTCGGGGGCTTAGCTGCGACCCCGTGACTCACCTAAGTTACAACTATCTACTCCGAGTGAAGAGCAACCCTCTCACTCGGAGGCTTAGCTGCGGTCCTCCGAGCTACGTCACAAATACAAGGCGGTTCGGTCCTCCGAACTCCGCCACAAGTACAACGTAGCTTGGAATCGCCTAAGTTATAAACATTCTACTCCGAGTGAAGAGCGACCCTCTCACTCGGG
>LR738712.1:764513203-764547468 GCA_902687465.1 Secale cereale
GTGCCCCCCCCCCCCCCCCGGCTGTCATTCGGGCGCACGGTAGTTTCTGGAACGCTGATTTTTTATATAATTTTTCTGGATTTTTCCTGGCAGTTCTCGTAATGTGAAAACCTGAAATAAAAAAATAGCCGAAAACAGAAACTGGCACTGGGGTGCACTGAGTTAATAGGTTAGTCCAAATATGATCAAAAGTGTATGGAAGTGTATAAATATCATAGCAATATCACCCAAAAGAGGCATGGAGCAAGCAGAAATTATAGATACGTTTTGGACGTATCAACATCCCCAAGCTTAATTCCAGCTCGTCCTCGAGTAGGTAAATGATAAAAAGAATAATTTCTGTGGTGACATGCTATTAACCATATAGGACTTTTCATAGTCATATGACAAAAGCTTACTGAGACAATGAATCTATAGTAATTAAGTTGCCTCATGAGAAAATCACAAAGAACTGAAAGTTTTACAATATGATACTGAAACATCAAATAGATTTGTAATGAACATGATGTGCAAATATGATGAAGTGATACCTCGCTTGCCCCCTTTAGTGAAGCAAAACATAAATGCAGGGGCACCTCCAAAGTTTAAGTGACGACTAGATACAATGATTTCAGAATAAACGATATCATAATCATGCAAAAGACAATGGTACTTTGGGACAATGCACATTACACTCAGAATGACAATCATGCTCTCAATAGTTGGTGCTTTAAAGAAGGTGGAGACTCTCGAACCGTGGCTTTTGTTGGCAAGGTTGAAAACCCGTGGTCGGAAACAAAAACTAAACATGTACCAGAGCTCTTGGTTTTAAAAACAGAGGTAATATTTTTTTAGAATATGCATATTTCGTCAACGAATGCTAGCAGATAACTCAATTACTTCTTGAGCTGGACAAGTTTCGAGGAACGGCTCCCGCATGAGGACGATCACATCCTCTTAATCTCCTTTGTTTATCACTGCCAAAGTTTTCTGATTTCTCATGAACAAAGCGTGAAGGAGGGTTTGTTGGTTGTATTATTTTTGAGCCGGGCGCACTCTTTGCCAGTTCCTTCTCGTATTATGGGTTTGCACATTAGACATGCAATCCCGGGGTGAAGCTTGTCCAACTTAAAAAGATCATGAATTAACTACTACTTCCTCATGAGCTAAAACCGAGGCACAAAAGAGAAATGCTTTTTTGAATAATTTCGAGATGGTACATGAAAGTCTTCGTTAGGAATAGCAGGTAAATACCATGTATAGGAAGGTATGGTGGACTCATATGGCATAACTCATTTAAAGGATTTTGGATGCACCAGCAGTCAGTCCGCTTAGTACAGGCGAAGGTTAGCAAAAGACTGGGAGCGATCAACTAAAAGAGCAATGACGGTCATAATCATGCAGAGCGACAAAGCAACATTGAATCAGGCATGGAAGTTATATCGCTACTCAGAAATTAAAGATCATCAAGGCTTGATAGACTTTCTTTACAGTCTTAAATATGCGTGAGCATATGCCAAGTCAATCAAAATAAATTCTTGGAGGAAGATATCACTAAACCATACCACATCGTAGGCAAACAAATCATGTTAGTACTCCATTAACACATTGAGAACCCCCCAGCTATTTGAGACTAACCATAAGAAAACATGAACTACTAAGCACCATTATGCACATAGCATTTTTATCATAGACATATCAACCAATGCAACGGAAGCAAACTCTCTTAATAAGATAAGCATGATGACTAAAGAGAGTTCAAGCAACCAACTAAACGAAAGCTCTTTAAAAAGATAAGCATGAAAACTAAGAGCTAAGCATGATAGTAGCTATTGAAAGACAAAGAACACACACAACAGAGATAGATATGAAAATTCTATGTTATGTTCTAGGTAGAAGTGGAGCGTGTTTCTCTCCCACATAAAGAAAGCTGAGTTCCGACTCGTTATGAAAAGCTAAAGAAAATTAAAAAGGAAAACTAAAAGCAAGACGCTCCAAGCATAGCACATAACACATGAAGTGATTAAAATATAGTGGAACGAAAGACGAACTGATAATGTTGATGGAGAAGGGGATGCACGGGGGCATCCCCAAGCTTAGACGCTTGAGTCTCCTTGAATATTTCTTGGGGGTGCATGGGGGCATCCCCAAGCTTGAGCATTTGACACTCCTGAATCTTTTTATCATCTTCCCTCGCACACTTGAAAACTCCCTTCATACATAACTCATCATAATCTGATTAGCGAGGTTAGTACCCATAATAAAATAATTGTTCCTTGCTGGAAATAAAGATATTCTTGAAGTTCTACTGTTTCTCAAGATTGCCAAAAGGTTTTTGCAAAGAAAAAGCAAGCTCAAGGTTTGCAAAATGAAGGAAAGGCAAAACAGGACAGAATCTGTGAAAAACAGAACAGCAGGTAGTAAATGATTTGTTCGGGGCACTTATGCAACTCTAATCAAAAAACTCAAAACAGACGCACGAAAGACAATTGTATAGAGCACGCTGTCGAAAAAATTCAGACCAAAAAGATGACCTGGTGATTTTATACGAATTTTTCTATCCAAGGACAGAATCTGTTTCCTGGACAGCACGTCACAACTTTTGAACTTTCTTGCAATCAGAGGCTACACTTGGCACAAAGTTGAAACGTAAAGATACAATGATGATGCTACTGTAGTAACAACATCAAGACACAGCAAAAGCAAAATAAAATTTTATTCATTGTGGGCTGCCTCCCAAAAGCGCTTTCTTTTATGCCTTTAAGCTAGGCATAAGACTTTAATGATGCTCTCGTAAGAATAAGAGCTGAAGAACAAAAAAGAGCATCAAGAAGCAAATACCAAACACATTTAAGCCTAACATGCTTCCTATGCATAGGAATATTGCAATAGAATAATTCATTGAAGCACAAAGCAATAAGCATAGGAAGACAAAACAAGTGTAGCTTCAAAACCTTCAACATAAAGAGAGGGAACTTGATATTATTGAAATATCTACAAGCATATGTTCCCTTCTCATAATAATTTTCAGTGGGATCATGAATAAACTTAACAATATAAGCATCACATAAAGCATTGTTACCATGATCCACATGCAAAAAGGTACTCTTACTCTCCACATAAGCATAATCTTTCTCATTGGTAATAGTGGGAGTAGGACTATCATAAACAACTTGAACACTATAGATTAATTGTGTATTAGGAGGGTGGTGTTCAACAAGGGAGTAATTCCCTCCATGATTATGACAAGTTTCATAAGGATAATTTCTCCTTATGTCATATGTACCTTTATAATCACTATAGATTGGAGTTATAACATCATCATAGTAGAGAAGAGCATTATCATTGCTAGCAACTATATTTGTAATCATGTTGTATTTATTCTTACTAGCAAAAGAATTATCAATTATCACATGTGGGTAAAGGATTTGCAACCCTATCATCCCCAAGCTTAGAGCTTCCCATATTATCACTTTCAGAGTTGGTACCAAAAAGATTTTCAAGATCATAAGTAGCATTATCATCATTTTCCCAATCACGATAAGTAACATGCATATCATAATCAAAATCATCTTCAATAGTACCTACGGACGTATCATCAAGATGATAATTAAGGCAATAAACTTCACCTTCTTCTTTAAACTTACAACCGTTAGGATAAAAGTTGATGGGAGGAATATGCTCAGGCCAGGTTGATACCCATTCTTCTTCTTTCTTGCTCCTCTTCCTCCTCCTCTTCTTTTTCTTCTTCTTAACCTTAGGAGGGAGTGGTTGGAGATGAAGCTTCTCCACATATCCTGGTTTATCATTAGAAACAATAGGGGAAACTTGGGAGATACTCTCCTTTTTATTAGCAGAAATATAAGAGATATTTTTATACTTTGGTAAAGTTCCCTCCTTTCTAATCTTACTTATGTAATCATTTTCATGACAATTAACAACACAATAGAGATGGCAATTTTGCAAAGTGTTTTTTATTCCTATGGTATTAACATCCAGCCAAGAAGTCTTTTCTGATAACTCTTCACACATCAAAAATAACATAAGCTCATCATAAAGATCAGAGGTGATCATGTTATCACACAACCGGTTAACAGTTATGTTTTGAAAGTTCATGCATTGAAAATTAAAGTGACCCTCTATACGGCAAAGGTCACAAGTAAAAGGATAAAGGTCACATAATTCTCTAGCAATTTCATTTAAATCTCTGACCCAAGTGATTCTTCTTTCATGCTTATGTTGCTTACAATACTTCTCTTCTTCAATCATAGGCCTTTCACAAGGTCTATCCACTCCACAAAAATTAACATGCTTATATAAAACTTTATTTTTAGGAATTGGATCATGCATGTTGCAATCATCATGAACAATTTCATTTTCTTTGCAAATCTCTTTAAAAGGCTTATGATGCTTGTTCCAATCCTCCTTAGGCATATTAAGATGTGAAGCAAAAGATTTGAGGAAATCAACAAGGAGTTGAGAATCAAGCCCAAACTTAGCACTAAACTTATTAAAACTTGTAGTTTCAACAAAGGACTTAATGCAATCATACTCATAAATTATACCTGACTCTTTACCTTTGTCGATCTCCCAATCTTCAGTGTTGCGTTGAATTCTTTCAAGGAGTTCCCATTTAGCATCAATCTTTTGTTTGTGAAAGAACCCATAGAGGAAGCGTCGAGCAAATCTTTATCCTGTCGAGAAAGCCTCGCATAGAAATTAGTAATAATCATATCGTTGGGGAGCCCATGGTTGGGACATTTTAGCATTAACGTTTTCAGTCTCCCCCAAGCTTGAGCTATGCTCTCTCCGTCATGAGGATAGAAATTATAAACATAATTCCTATTCTCATGGACTTCATGAAGAGGATAAAACTTGGAGTAAAAGAGAGACTGGATCTCTTCCCAATCCAGCAGGTGAGAGTCATCTAGTAGCCTATACCATTCCAATGCTTTTCCTTTCAGTGACAAGGCAAATAATTTCCTCATGACAAACTCCTTTGATACACCTGCAAGCTTAAATAATGAACATAGTTGTGACAGATATAGCAAGTGTTCACCGGGATGTTTGTCTCCTACATAACGATTAGCCAAAACATAATCGATAATACCAGCTGGTATTTTATAGGGCACAATTTCAGTAGGGGGAGGAGCAACCACCACAGGTGTGGGGCGTCTTCCCGCAAGCAACGATCCAATAGCACGGTTTTCCATAAACATAACTAGTGAAATAAAAACAAGAAACAAAAAGATTTAATTGCAAGATCTAAAGATATACCTTCAAGCGCTCACCTCCCCGGCAACGGCGCCAGAAATAGCTTGATGTCTACACACGCTTCTACTCTTGTAGACTATGTTGGGCCTCCAAGCGCAGAGGTTTGTAGGACAGCAGCAATTTCCCTCAAGTGGATGACCTAAGGTTTATCGAACTCAGGGAAGTAGAGGTTGAAGATGGTCTCTCTCAAGCAACCCTGCAACTAAGATACAAGAAGTCTCTTGTGTCCCCAACACACCTAATACAACTAGGAGTTGTATAGGTGCCCTAGTTCGGCGAAGAGATGTCAAATGGCAAGTGATATGGATGATAGGAGTGGCAAAGCAAAGTAATATAAATCTGTAATAAAAAGTGCAGCCAGCAAACAAGTGGTAAACGTGAGCACAAATGGTATTGCAATGGTGGAAACAAGGCCTAGGGATCATACTTTCACTAGTGGCAACTCCCAACAACATTAACATAATCGAATCACATGATATTTCCCATAAAACATGCAATGGAGACGCACCCGGAGGTCATTCCTTCGTGGTCAAGAGAGGACGAGAATTATGTAGGGCTACAAAAGCACACCTCAAAGTTCGTAGTTCTCAATCTAAGGATTTCCCAATGTCACCGCGGCCATCCAAAGAGAGTCCCACAATCACCACAACATATCTAAAGGATAGTCAAAGACAAGCACCAAGAGACTCTCAATCTTCAATCAACACACAAGAGAGGAAATCACTCATGAAAATATTGTTCTAATCCATGTCCAATAGACCGCTGTCACCTTGGTCTCGGGGATTATACTAGATAAAGACAAGTGAGTACATCAATCCAATACATAGAGGAAGGGGAAAAATCATGGGATCACCCTAGATTAACATAGCCTATGATCACAACGAAGATCACATCATGGGAGAGAGAATTGACCACATAGCTACTGGTAAGAACCTCAGCCCCGAGGAGGAACTACTCCCGCATCATGGAGGGAGGAAGCAACGTCGATGGAAATGAATCCGGGGGCACTTCCCCGTCCCGGCAGGGTGCCGGCGCAGGAATTCTGGTCCCCCGAAGCTTGATGGCGATGGCGGCGGAGATCGGAATTGCGTCTGGAGAAAAGGGGTCTGGAATCAGGGTTTGCTTGACACGCTTTAAATATATGCCAAAGGGGGGCATCGGAGGTGCCTCGGGGGGCCCAGGCGCCCCCCCGGCGCGGCCCGGGGGGGCGCGCCGCCAGGGCGCCTGGAGCCCTGGTGCCCCCCCCCCCCGGGCTGTCCTTCGGGCGCACGGTAGTTTCTGGAACGCTGATTTTTTATATAATTTTTCTGGATTTTTCCTGGCAGTTCTCGTAATGTGAAAACCTGAAATACAAAAACAGCCGAAAACAGAAACTGGCACTGGGGTGCACTGAGTTAATAGGTTAGTCCAAATATGATAAAAAGTGTATGGAAGTGTATAATATCATAGCAATATCACCCAAAAGAGGCATGGAGCAAGCAGAAATTATAGATACGTTTTGGACGTATCAACCGGATCCAATCCCCCTGGATCCATCCAGCTGGGAGCCCGGACCTCGACGACGATCCGACCCGGCCGGCTCGCCGTCCAATCCCCGACGCCGCCTTCTTGGAGCGCTCCATGGCCGCAGTCCTGTCCTTAACCATGCCTCACGAGACGGCGGTTACGGCGGAGAGTAGCAGGGAGGATTGGAGGCGCGGCAGAGAAGCTAAGACGCTGCGGAGAAGACAAGGCGGACGGGGGAAGGCTAGGCGCACAGTACCCCCCGCAGCGGACTCGGCGCGCCTTTATAACAGCTCGGTCGAGTGGCTCACCGGTAGCCCCAGGCGATCTTATCCGATCCCGTAACAGGCGCTGACGCGATACGTGGCAAAAAAGGAGGCGCGGGAATCGAGGCGTTCGAACCGTACCCCTCCGATTGATGCGGCACGCCCCATCCCGCGCGCTCCCCCAAATTTCGAAAGCCCCGCCGAATCCGGCGGACAGAAGGTGACCGATCCCGTCCAAAAAGCACACGCTCATGGCGCCCGACGCCTGGCGCAAAACTCAGTCGACGCAAGACACCCAGTCGACGCAAGACGTCCAGTCGATGCAAAGGCAACTAATTCACCAATGGCTTCGGAATCGATCGTGGCGACCAAGACACAACTGAGGAGGCCTGCCCGAGCCACAAGCTCTAAAACAATATGCCCCGAGGACGTCGAGTCAGGACCAGAGCTTCCCTCAGCATCCCCTTGCTCAAGCCCTGATCCATTCGGGGGCTATTGACGAGGTTACAGACCTAGGGTAGGGTCATAGGCCTGACCTAAAGGCCCCTCCCAAGGTCACTATCCTAGGAGATCAAAAGACAAGACCTACGACGGTGGAGACAGTCGACTGAGACGGTCCAAGGAGACACTTCACTCGAATGACTCATGTACCCAGGACGACTCAACTCCACTCGACTGGATCCAGCACTCGACTCCCGAAGACTAAACGTTTCTCAGAACAGCAACGGTCTTATATTTACTCACTGTAGTAAACCCCATAACTACCTTTTATTGCAGGCGTTACCAGTAACGCCTGCCTTAATGTATCTTTAAGCCCTTGGTAACGTGGAGCATGGCTGGGATCTTGGCATACTATATAAGCCACCCCCTCCTCCAGAACAAGGGTTCGCACCAGTGTAACACATACATACATCAGTCGACCAAGCCCCCGGGCATCGAGACGTAGGGCTATTACTTCCTCCGAGAAGGGCCTGAACTCGCTAAACACTCTGTGTACAACCTCGCCATAGCTAGGACCTTGCCTCTCCATTCTTACCCCCTACCCTCACTGTCAGACTTAGAACCACGACATAGGGAACACCTTTCATCTTCTCTCTATCTTCTGCAGTGGTCGGGCATTAAGTCTTGTTCAACTTCATACCTTGTAACACAGGAAAGAACCCTTTCATCGATTGATCCATTTTGAACTTCTTCAAAACTTTATCAAGGTATGTGCTTTGCGAAAGTCCAATTAAATGTCTTAATCTATCTCTATAGATCTTGATGCCTAATATATAGGCTGCTTCACCGAGGTCTTTCATTGAAAAACACTTATTCAATTATCCTTTCATGCTATCTAGAAATTCTATATCATTTACAATCAATAATATGTCATCCACATATAATATCAGAAATGCTATAGAGCTCCCAGTCACTTTCTTGTAAATACAAGCTTCTCCAAAAGTCTGTATAAAACCATATGCTTTGATCACCTCATCAAAGCGTATATTCCAACTCCGAGATGCTTGCACCAGTCCATAGATGGATCACTGGAGCTTGCATACTTTGTTAGCATCTTTAGGATAGACAAAACCTTCTGGTTGCATCATATACAACTCCTCTTTGAGGTATCCATTAAGGAATGAAGTTTTCACATCCATTTGCCAAATTTCATCATCATAAAATGCGGCAATTGCTAACATGATTCGGACAGACTTAAGCATCGCTACGTGTGAGAAAGTCTCATCGTATTCAAGTCCTTGAACAAAACTTTCGCAACAAGTCGAGCTTTGTAGACAGTAACATTACCGTCAGCGTTGGTCTTCCTCTTGTACATGCATTTATTTTTAATGGCTTGCCGATCATCGGGCAAGTCAACCAAAGTCCATACTTTGTTCTCATACATGGATCCCATCTCAGATTTCATGGCATCAAGCCATTTTGCCGAATCGGGGCTCATCATCGCTTCCTCATAGTTCGTAGGTTCATCATGGTCTAGTAACATGACTTCCAGAACTGGGTTGCCGTACCACTCTGGAGCGGAACATACTCTGGTTGATCTACGAAGATCAGTAGTAACTTGATCCGAAGTTTCATGATCATCATCATTAGCCTCCTCACTAATTGGTGTAGGAATCACTGGAACTAGTTTCTATGATGTACTACTTTCCAATTCGGGATTCCTCCCACTCACTTCTTTTGACAGAAACTCCTTCTCTAGAAAGGATTCATTCTTTGCAACGAATATCTTGCCTTCGGATCTGTGATAGAAGGTGTACCCAACAGTCTCCTTTGGGTATCCTATGAAGACACATTTCTCCGACTTGGGTTCGAGCTTATCAGGTTGAAGCTTTTTCACATAAGCTTCGCAGCCCCAAACTTTAAGAAACAACAACTTTGGTTTCTTGCCAAACCATAGTTCATAAGGTGTCGTCTCAATGGATTTAGATGGTGCCCTATTTAACGTCAATGCAGCTGTCTCTAAAGCATAACCCCAAAATGATAGTGGTAAATCGGTAAGAGACATCATAGAGCGCATCATATCTAATAAAGTACGGTTACGACGTTCGGCCACACCATTACGCTGTGGTGTTCCGGGTGGCGTGAGTTGTGAAACTATTCCACATTGTTTCAAATGAAGACCAAACTCGTAACTCAAATATTCGCCTCCACGATCAGATCGTAGAAACTTTATTTTCTTGTTACGATGATTCTCTACTTCACTCTGAAATTCTTTGAACTTTTCAAATGTTTCAGACTTGTGTTTCATCAAGTAGATATACCCATATCTGCTCAAATCATCAGTGAAGGTCAGAAAATAACGATACCGCCGCGAGCCTTAACACTCATCGGTCCACATACATCAGTATTTATGATCTCCAACAAATCAGTTGCTCGCTCCATTGTTCCGGAGAAAGTTGTCTTAGTCGTCTTGCCCATGAGGCATGGTTCGCAAGCACCAAGTGATTCATAATCAAGTGATTCTAAAAGTCCATCAGTATGGAGTTTCTTCATGCTCTTTACACCAATATGACCTAAATGGAAGTGCCGCAAATAAGTTGCACTATCATTATTAACCTTGCATCTTTTGGCTTCAATATTATGAATATATGTATCACGACGATCGAGATCCAACAAGAATAGACCACTCTTCAAGGGTGCATGACCATAAAAGATATTATTCATATAAATAGAACAACCATTATTCTCAGATTTAAATGAATAACTATCTCGCAATAAACAAGATCCAGATATAATGTTCATGCTTAACGCTGGCACCAAATAACAATTATTCAGGTCTAAAACTAATCTCGAAGGTAGATGTAGAGGTAGCCGACGGCGATCACATCGACTTTGGAACCATTTCCCATGCGCATCGTCACCTCGTCCTTAGCTAATCTTCGTTTAATCCGTAGCCCCTGTTTCGAGTTACAAATATTAGCAACCGAACCAGTATCAAATACCCAGGTGCTACTATGAGCATTAGTAAGGTACACATCAATAACATGTATATCATATATACCTTTGTTCACTTTGCCATCCTTCTTATCCGCCAAATACTTGGGGCAGTTCCGCTTCCAGTATCCAGTCCCTTTGAAGTAGAAGCACTCAGTTTCAGGCTCGGCTCCAGACTTGGGTTTCTTCATGGGAGTAGCAACTGTCTTGTTATTCTTCTTGAAGTTCCCCTTCTTTCTCTTGCCCTTTTTCTTGAAACTAGTGGTCTTGTTAACCATCAACACTTGATGCTCCTTTTTGATTTCTACCTCCACGGCTTTGAGCATTGTGAAGCGCTCGGGAATTGTCTTCTGTATCCCTTGCATGTTATAGTTCGTCACGAAGCCTTTATAGCTTGGTGGTTGTGATTAAAGAACTCTATCAATAACACCATCTTCGTCAACTTTGCAACCAAGTTGAGTCATATGATTATAGTACCCAGACATTCTGAGCAAGTGTTCACTGATAGAATTGTTCTCCTCCATCTTGCAGCTATAGAACTTATTGGAAATCTCATATTTCTCAATCCGGGCATTTTCTTGAAATATTAACTTCAACTCCTGGAACATCTCATATGCTCCATGACGTTCAAAACATCGTTGAAGTCCCGGTTCTAAGCCGTAAAGCATGGCACACTGAAATATCGTGTAGTCATCAGAACGAGCTTGCCAGACGTTCATAACGTTCGGGGTTGCTCCTGCAGCAGGCTTGTCACCTAGCGATGCTTCAAGGACATAATTCTTCTATGCAGCAATGATGACAATCCTCAAGTTACGGACCCAGTCCGTGTAGTTTCTACCATCATCTTTCAACTTAGCTTTCTCTAGGAATGCATTAAGATTCAATGGAACAACAGCACGGGCCATCTATCTACAACAACATACACATGCAAAATACAATCAGGTACTAAGTTCATGATAAATTAAAGTTCAATTAATCAAATTACTTAAGAACTCCCACTTAGACAGACATCCCTCTAATCATCTAAGTGATAATGTGATCCATATCAGCCAAACCATGTCCGATCATCACGTGAGATGGAGTAGTTTTCAATGGTGAGCATCTTATGTTGATCATATCTACTATATGATTCACGCTCGACCTTTCGGTCTCCAGTGTTCCGAGGCCATATCTGCATATGCTAGGCTCGTCATGTTTAACCCGAGTATTTTGCGTGTGCAAAACTGGCTTGCACCCGTTGTATGTGAACGTAGAGCTTATCACACCCGATCATCACGTGGTGTCTCGGCACGACGAACTTTCACAACGGTGCATACTCACAGAGAACACTTATACCTTGAAATTTAGTGATAGATCATCTTATAATGCTACCGTCGATCTAAGCAAAATAAGATGCATAAAAGATAAACATCACATGCAATCAATATAAGTGATATGATATGGCCATCATCATCTTGTGCCTTTGATCGTCATCTCAAAAGCACCGTCATGATCACCATTGTCACCGGCGCGACACCTTAATCTCCATCGTAGCATCGTTGTCGTCTCGCCAACTATTGCTTCTACGACTCTCGCTACCGCTTAGTGATAAAGTAAAGCATTTACATGGCAATTGCACTTGATTCAACTAAAGTTGGAGAAACTGACACCCGCCAGCCACCTGTGTGCGAAACACGTCGGTAGAACTAGTCTTGCGTAAGCGTACGCGTAATGTCGGTCTGGGCCGCTTCATCCAACAATACCACCGAATCAAAGTATGACATGCTGGTAAGCAGTATGACTAGTATCGCCCACAACTCACTCATGTTCTACTCGTGCATATAACATCTACGCATAAACCTGGCTCATGATACCACTGTTGGGGAACGTAGTATTTCAAAAAAAAAATCCTACGCACACGCAAGATCATGGTGATGCATAGCAACGAGAGGGGAGAGTGTCGTCCACGTACCCTCGTAGACCGTAAGCGGAAGCGTTATGACAACGCGGTTGATGTAGTCGTATGTCTTCATGATCAACTGATCCTAGTACCGAACGTACGGCACCTCCGCGATCTGCACACGTTCAGCTCGGTGACGTTCCATGAACTCACGATCCAGTAGAGCTTTGAGGGAGAGTTCCGTCAGCACGACGGCGTAATGACGGTGATGATGAATTTACCGACGCAGGGCTTCACCTAAGCACTACAATGATATGACCGAGGTGTGTTTCCGTGGAGGGGGGCACCGCACATGGCTAAAAGATCAACGATCAACTTCTGTGTCTATGGGGCGCCCCCACCCCCGTATATAAAGGAGTGGAGGAGGGGGAGGGGCCGGCCCTATATGGCGCGCCCTAGGAGGAGTCGTACTCCACCGGGAGTAGGATTCCCCCCTTTCCTAGTTGGACTAGGAGAGAAGGAAGGAGAGGGAGAGAGGAAGGAAAGGGGGGGGGGGCGCCGCCCCTCCCCTCCTAGTCCAATTCAGACTAGAGGGAGAGGGGGCGCGCGGCCTGCCCTACTCTCCTCTATCTCTCCACTATGGCCCAATAAGGCCCATATACTTACCGGGGGGTTCCGGTAACCTCCCAGTACTCCGGTAAAATCCCGATTTCACCCGGAACTATTCCGATGTCCAAATATAGGCTTCCAATATATCGATCTTTATGTCTCAACCATTTCGAGACTCCTCATTATGTCCGTGATCTTATCCGGGACTCCGAACTACCTTCGGTACATCAAAACTCATAAACTCATAATACCGATCGTCACCGAACGTTAAGCGTGCGGACCCTACGGGTTCAAGAACTATGTAGACATGACTGAGACTCATCTCCGGTCAATAACCAACAACGGAACCCGGATGCTCATATTGGTTCCAACATATTCTACGAAGATCTTTATCGGTCAAATCGCACAACAATATACGTTGTTCCCTTTGTCATCGGTATGTTACTTGCCCGAGATTCGATCGTCGGTATCTCAATACCTAGTTTAATCTCGTTACCGGCAAGTCTCTTTACTCGTTCTGTAATGCATCATCTCGTGACTAACTCATTAGTCATTTGCTTGCAATGTTTATAGTGATGTGCATTACCGAGAGGGCCCAGAGATACCTCTCCGACACTCGGAGTGACAAATCCTATTCTTGATCTATGCCAACACCACAAACACCTTCGGAGACACCTGTAGATCATCTTTATAATCACCCATTTACGTTGTGACGTTTGATAGCACACAAGGTGTTCCTCCGGTATTCGGGAGTTGCATAATCTCATAGTCATAGGAACATGTATAAGTCATGAAGAAATCAATAGCAGTAAAACTAAACGATCAAGTGCTAAGCTAACGGAATGGGTCAAGTCAATCACATCATTCACCAATGATGTGATCCCTTTAATCAAATGACAACTCATGTCTATGGTTAGGAAACATAACCATCTTTGATTCAACAAGCTAGTCAAGTAGAGGCATACTAGTGACACTTTGTTTGTCTATATATTCACACATGTATTATGTTTCCGGTTAATACAATTCTAGCATGAATAATAAACATTCATCATGATATAAGGAAATATAAATAACAACTTTATTATTTCCTCTAGGGCATATTTCCTTCAGATCGAGCGTGAAAAGCGTGGAACGCGGCCCAGGGGCCAGACGCGTGCAGCAGTCAGCAGGGTGCAAGGCCGAAGGCAGATGTTTTTTTAACACAGTACAGACGCAAGCGCTCATATCATGTTGAGATTTACGAAGTCATCGTGAGAGCCTCGTCGTCGACGGGAACGTCTCCTCCCACCGAACGCGCTTCATCGGAAATTCTGAAATAAATCCAGGAATAATGCAAGCACCAGGACTTGAACCCTGATGGGCTGGGGATACCACTGTCCCTCTATCCATCCAAACACGGGTTGGTTTGTGCGAAAGGCAGATGGTTGATGGGTTGACCAGATGGATTGGGCCAGAGGACTGCCGGGACCAGGCTGGACGCTAGCACCATCTAGTTTTGTTGTTTACGATGCGAGGCTTTATATAGACCCGAGGCACCAGAGCGTGTGAAGTATTAAGGCTGGTCATAGTGGGGAGTATCATATACTAGTATCATGCATATGATACTTGTGTATGATACTACATCCATAGTGCATACTATCATAGATTACTATCATAGTTGGTCTCATTTATTGCGATGCATGACACATAGTAGCATAACATTTATTATGTTACGGTATATGCCTATGTTACTATAACCATCTCTCTCTTCTTTAATTGCCTGCCACATAAGCATGTTTGCGAGTCCCAAGTGCATGATACTACTTAGGCTTAGGGCTGGACCAACGAGCTACTCGACTCGTTAAGCTCGCGATCGTTAAGCTCGTGATAGTTAAGCTCGTTAACTGTAACGAGCTCAAACTCTTGATCGGCTCGGTTCGTTAAATACTCGTTAAGCTCGTGAGCGCTCACGAGTGCTCGTTACAGTTGTAAACAGTACATAATCTAGCAAGTAATGCATCAACCTTTGCTAAATTTATTTTTCCAAATAGTAGCACATAATGCGACAACTAGAGCCATTAAAGAACAGTTGAACAACAACAATAAGCAGGGCCTAGCGACAACCAACAGATAGCAGCAACACACAATGACACAATTAAAGAACAGTTGAACAGCAACAATAAGCAGGGCCATACTTCATACACCATTATGGTTCAAACTTCATACTCAATGCACAATCACTAGGTGAACAGCAACAATAAGTAGGACCATTAACAAAGACAAGTCTAGGACTTCAAAAGACAAAGCTGAACATGGCTTAGGCGCTCAACATTGGATCAAGTTCGATCAGCAGACTAGCAGTACATATTATATTAACTACTTCGCCACTTCAGCACGATACTTCATCAACATAAGGTCTTACATAACTAACAATGACCGAAATAAAATGGTAGGTTCTAGCTGAGCAAATGCAAAGTAGCTCATGCTCCTCACATAAGTTGCTCATCAGTTCATCAATTTCATCTTCCTACAGAGACATAGAGAAATTCACAAGTTATTATTCAAGCAAACCAAAAAAAATGGTACAATGCTACAACAATACAATCACACTTAATAAAAATATAGGAGGCCTACTAGTTGCTTTCTGTCGTGTCTTCAGGAAATGGAATGAACTCGACATCGTCATCATTGCCTTCTTCCTACAAAGGTAAGTGCAAATATGCAATTTGAGTAAACATCTAGCAAGAGTCTGAGGTTACAAGAAGATAATACACAATAGAGAACAAGAAATATTACCACTTCAATTGTTGTCTTAAGTTGGTGTTCTTTTGATCCTTTAATGTAGCTAGAAGCACATACAAGTGCCTCAACCATGTTTGGGCTGAGAGAGCTACGGTAGTCATCGAGAATTCTGTCGCTCATAGAGAATGTTGACTCCGATGAGACACTAGTTGCTGGTATAGTCAAGAACTTTTTTGCCATCTTTGCCATGAGAGGATATCTATGAGCATTCAACCTCCACCAATCAACTACCTTGAAATTTGGATCCAGAATTGGATGGTTTTTTTCTTCAAGGTAACTGGTCAATTCAGAATTAGATGGCTCTGAATTTGTCTCCTTTAGGAAGGACTGAAACCCACTTGACAATGAGGACATAGATGTACTTGTTTGCCTACTAGATACTGAACTCTGTTCATTATTGTTGCCAGCCTCATTCTTGCGATTTTCCATCTCATAAGTAGCATAGAGATCAAAGAATTCAGATTTGATTTCCTCGGCCTCACTACTGCCCTTCTCTTTACCATACATTCTCTTAAAACAGTAATCAACAAGTTTTATCTTAACCTAGGATCAAGAATGGTGGCAATGACCATGACATTGTTCTTTTCCTTTTTTTTCCCACTGTTTTCATTTCCCTCGCCTTCACTATTGCTATCCCAATATTTATCAAACTTATCAAGCATTGCTTCTCCCATCTTTTTCAAGTTTGCATTCAAACCCATGGCATGCTCTACGATAGCAATCTTAACATTCATGATATATGGATAAAAAATGTTGGCAGTAGGATAGTTAGATCCTGATAGTACAGTTGTTACCTCGGCAAACGATTTCAAGATGGGTTGAATCTTCTCATATAATGCCCACTCTTCATCTTCAGGCTGCCATTTGTATGTGGCATCTATCTCTGCATACTCTTTGAAAGCAGCCCTATACACAGAGCAAGCCTCTACCATTCTGCATGTAGAATTCCATCTAGTAGCAACATCCAGACATAAACCTCTCCCAACTTCCATATTCAGAGACTTGCAAACCATCAACAATTTGTACATGCGTGTTGGAGATTTTTTCAAATACTTGACAGTATCCCTAAGCTTATTGATCAAAGTTTGCAACAGAGCAATGCCATCATTCACTATCAAATTGACAATGTGCGCACAGCAGCGAACATGGAAGTACTTAGGAATAAATTTAGCTGATTTCCTAGCAATGATCTTGTCCATCAATCTCTTAGCGGCATTATCATTTGAGGAAGCATTATCCATTGTGATTGTCATGATCTTATCTTCTATTTTCCATTCTTGGCAACACTCAAAAATTGCTTGAGCTATGACACTACCCGAGTGAGGTGGATCTAGCTCTATGAAGTTTAAAACACGACATTGCATGATCCAATCATCATCTATGTAGTGAGCAACCACAGCTAGGTATGAGAGAGTTTGGTTTGAAGTCCATAGATCAGACGTCAAACTAATGCTTTGAACAGACTTTAGTTGCTTTTTAAGGATTTCTTTCTCAGAAAGATACACCTTCATGCATTCAGCCCTAATTTTCTTCCTACCAATGAACTTGTAGGACACATTCATATACTTCATGAGGATATTGAACCAAGCATGCTCTACCATCCTAAAGGAATAATCATGCACAATTATCATCTTTGTTATGATCTTAACGACTTCTGCATGATTGTATTCATGGTTTACTATGAGAAATGCACCTAGCTTTTCAGGATCGAAGTTGATTGTACCTTGATTTAGTTGTCTTCCCTTCTTGTTTAGATAGACTGAACAAACATCTTTATGCCTATTGAGGCTAGTAGTTGACCCCCCAGGAGTATAAGCAAACAATTGAGCACAATGCAAACACTTTGCCTTCGTGACAACCGCCCCTGGCGTCCTCTTACTTACAGCCTTGACCTCCTTGAAATGCTGCCAACATTCTGCACGTTTAAGTCTTGTTTTCTTCACCTTCACCTTAGTTCCATCCACTCCTGCCTTTTTCCTTTTCCCTCCTTTCTTTGCCCTCTCTTTGCCAATGACCTCAACTTCTGTGTCATTGCGATTGTCTCCTGATTCAAGAGAAGGCTCTGACATATCATCATCCATATCATATGCCTCTGCCTCGTTAACCTCCTCATAACCTTCATGAACCTCTACCCATTCATCTTCATCGCCGTCATCTTCCTATGGAAAATGAAATAGCATGATTCAGATTTTTACAAGCCAAATATTAATTGCAATGTGCAAAATTAGTAAGTATCGCTACATAATTAATTGCAATGTGCAAAATTGTATCAATGAACAGAAACACATCTTCCTGGTGCATTAAGTAGTAAGTGATACTAATAACCTGTACGAAATAGAAGTCAGGACATTTACTTACTAGACTTGTTTCGCATTTAAGTAGTAATTTTTACTGTATAAAATAGAAGTCAGAACTTAGAACCTGTACAAAATTAGGGAATGAAATTATAAGATTCCCACAAACATTCAGCAATGGTACTTCAGCACGAGTGTACGACTAATCTTAATCTGGTGCATGTGTACAGTGTGTGTGATGAAGTAGTTCACCTAACTACAGAGGTATTTATACAATCAATTAACAACAATCTACACTGGTATTTCATCAGTTTCGCAAGTACTAACTAGGGCATCAAAGATTCAAAGAATATGCTAATATGAACTGGAATGTAATAGAAAATAAAAATAAGAGTGTGAGATAAACAATCTCACCTGTCCTAATCCAACACCAACGGCATCAGCGTCAGAGCATGTAGGTGATGTCGCCTCCTCTGCTCTTGGGTGCCTTTCTCCTTGCACTTGCTGCCGAGGACGAGAAGGCTTTGCTGCCGTCGAAGGAGACTCCCGT
Organism: Secale cereale; assembly: GCA_902687465.1. Lineage (NCBI taxonomy): Eukaryota > Viridiplantae > Streptophyta > Magnoliopsida > Poales > Poaceae > Secale > Secale cereale. The sequence continues at coordinate 764,531,774 of LR738712.1, forward strand.
GATGCTGAATCAGAGGCTGAAGTCTTCTTCCTCACAACCTTCTTTCGGATCTTAGACTCCATGCATGGAGTGCCAACAGCAGACGATGGTCGCTCGCGCCGTTCCATGGGGACGCGGATGGAGATGGCCGAGGCGGGCCAAAGTAGTCGCCGGCGGCCGTCAGAGAAGAGAAGGAAGGAGAGATGCGCCGCCACGCCATGGTCAAATACCTAAACCTAGCCGCCTCCCTGCTGCTTTTCTCCTTTTCCCATCTCTCTGTAGTACTCGCTATAGTCTCCTCGGCTCCTCCTCTGGTCTCTTCGTAAGTAGGCCGCCCGTGCGCCGTGACTGACCAGATTCCCATGATGGCCAGGAGCTGAGTAGGTGGGGTGGACTGTGGGCCTGTGGCCAGTGGGCCGGGCTGAGCACTAGGCTTTTTCTAGTAATAAAACAAAAAATTAGTGGTATACAAATAAACGAGCCAAATGAGCTACTCGTGATACTCGCGAGCTAGCTCGTCAAGCTCGTTTATATTAACGAGCTAAAATTGTTGTTCAGCTCGGCTCGCTAACTAACGAGCACGAGCCTTAACGAGTCGAGCTTCCGAGTGCTCGTTAAACTCGCGAGTAACGAGCTTTTCGCCCAGCCCTACTTAGGTTGGTCGTAATGATAGTATCATAACTAGTATCATGCATGCCAATTAGGCAATTTTGATGAGGTGTCACAGAATTAAATGAAGCAAGAAAGGATTGAGTATCATATCATGATACTATATCATAATAAATGTTATGCTACTATGTGTCATGCATGGCAATAAATAAAGTACTACTTGATACTAACATATGATACTATGCATTAGGAAGGTAGTATCATACACTAGTATCATATGCATGATACTAGTATATGATACTCCCCATTACAACCAGCCTTATGTTACCCCCACTATGACCAGTCTAAGCATTTACTACATGATTACTTAATTATGTTTGCTTTGTGACCAGTTCTGACCTAGTCCTTGCCAGCTGACTTTAATTATTGCTTCATGATAGCTCAAGATCTGTATCCATTTCTCCACATATAAATACAAAGTTCCTCCTCCCGAGCTTCTGGTCTATTAATTCTGTCATCATGAATATTTCGTGGCACAGCGCCGTTCGCTTTGAAGCTATTTGATTAGTTGTAGGCATGGAAGACATTGGGAAGTTTATAGTGACATGAATTGCGGTTCAACCCTTGAATTGCTCACCAGCTCTTTGTAGGAGTTCAACACGTTGGAGGAACATCTGAGAACCATGGCATGCTGCACGTCTCTCAAAGATCCTGCACGTCTGACATTCCACCAATTCCTTGGGTCGGCAGTAGATGATCTAGACGGTAAAGACAACATAGGTTCCCGTGTGCTAACCGTGAAAGACAAATCAAGATGGAATGAGCCGTGTGACTATTCCATCTCCGTGTGAGGAAATCACTGAGTCGACGCCGCCCTCAAGAACACACAATACATAACATAGAGTAAACTCAAATTAAAATTGTGCAATTGATGTGTGGCCCCGCTCGCTTCTTGGTCTCTCACTCTCATTCTGCCGTGAAGTGGTTTCTCTTAGACTCGGGCACTAAACACAAAATAATTTCCATTGTCAATAATCGTCTGGAAAGGAGCGATCGGACAAATTCCAGGATTGGGTGCTGGTAGAACAAACACGTGGATCCTATTCGCCGCCTGGGCGAGTTGCGCCGGCCAACTTCCGGGTTTTATCTGCGGTTCACTGCTGGATTCTTTGTTGTTTTTAGGTCTATGATTGTTTTTCGGTTTTATGTTTGGTTCTTATATTCCAAAGTCCTAAAAATGTTCAAACAACCCAGTTTGTGAAAGAAAACCGGCTGAAAAACTGAAGAAAAAAAAAAACCAGATCAATAGAGCGTACCACTTATCGCCACAGTGGTCCGGCAGCCCATGGAACGCATACTTATGCGAGGTCTCAACAAACACGCACAACACCTATTTTGGGGTGCTCCTATTCTGCGCGTTCGGCGTCGCGGAAGTCAACCGGCGACTACAGCAACGCCAAGTGGGCCGGCCCACGAACGCATAATCTGTTTTGTGAAAAAGACACACAAATCATGTTCGAGTCATCGAACTGTGGTTCAGCTATTCACTACAGCCTCTAGACCCCTGTGACTGGTAGCAACACGAAATCTCTAAGAACTATCGAAGCAGAGTTATTTATTACGCAGTACAACTTACAATTTTATATTTTTTGTGTAAAAAAGTTCTTCAAATTTAGAAAAAAAGTCCATGAATTGGAAAATGTTCATCCAATTTGATAAGAAAAGTACATCTATTTCAAAAAAGGACACTGATTTTGAAAAAAGTTCACAAAATGAAAAAGAAGTTCATCGATTTTGGAAAAAAAAGTAATAGAATTTTTTTTAAATAATCATCAAATGCAAAAAAAGTTCATCAAATTTAAGAAAAAGTTCATCCAAATTTTAAAAAATCAACAAAATTTGGAAAAAATCACCGAATTTGGAAAAAAATAACTCGATCAATTTTTCGAAAAAGATCACCAAATTTGAAAAAAATTCACAAATTTGAAAATTAAGTTTATCAATTTCAAAAAAAGTTCTTCAAATTTTAGGAAATGTCCATCAAATGAAAGTTCACATATTTCCAAATATTTCAACGAAGCCGGATGAAAAACAGAAAACGAACAGGAAAATAATAATAAATAAAGGCAAATAAAGAATAAAATGAGGAAGTACATGTTTAAGACATTTGACTGTGGTGGCGTGGTGGCTACATCAGGCTAACTTGGTCAGTTGGGTTGTGGGTTCGATTTACCTCGAGTAGCAACCGGTGCCTGCAGCAGGCGCCCCATGTTGCCCCGTGTCGCTCCTTCCATCTGGCCAACTTGATGATAGATGACTTCCAGTTTAGCGATGGTTTGTTTGTATGATACTCCGTCCATGTCATAATTGTTGTCGTGCTTATAGTTGGAATTTGAACTAAAACCATGACAAGAATTATGGAGCGGAGCGAGTTGTTCACAATGTATACAATGTAAGCTTATGTATTCAGTTCATTGACAATACATATGTTGCTGGTTTATTACCCAATCTATATCTATACTTATACTAATCTGCGACTCCCAAGAAATTCCTACGTTAATTAGAAAATACGGGCCGTTAATCTGGTGGGTCCAAATTATAACGGTGTAGATTTGTTAGTTTTCTTTTTTTATCTGAGATTAGTTTGTGAAAGAAAAAAAGTCTAATCTATAAAAAGTAACCTCACGTACCACCTAACCTAACTATAAAATCCCTATGTTGCAACAAATAAAAAAAACAGAAACCAGTCCCTACATTGCAACTATTTAAAAACCACATGGTCTGGTAAGCAACCTCAAAACTATTTAAAAACCAGATACCTTTGTTTTGGCACAAATAGCCATTAAGAAATCCAGCGTACTCAGAACTCCAACATCTAGCGTACTCCTAAATTGGTTTTTCTTTCTGTTTTTTCCGCAGAAAAAAATAAAAACCAATCTATAATACTCCTAGGAAACAAGAAGATAGATCCTTCCTCAAAGTCTCCCTCCACAATATAATGTATCCACTTTTTAATCTTTTTATCCGCAGCGATTCACCTGGCTTTACCGAGACAGCTTCGGCTCATCAATTGTGTGAACCCGGGTATCAGCCATATCGATGTTTAATGGGGACAGGCAAGCAGCAACAGCAAACTCGCACGAAGGTAAATTGGCTTTGTTATTATGCGTTAATATTACTTACTATTTGATACCTAAATTGCTCACGTGATGCATATCCATCTTCCCCTGCACTCTTTTTCATTAGTGATTGAATATGTAATTTCCTGCACTCCTCTGATTACAATGTTCTTATTTATTCAGTATAAAACTACCAGCTCATCAAAAACTAAATCAAAAGCTAACTATACTGAATCTGCTATTGTTTGCCTCTTATTCAGATTTTCTCACACATGCCACAAAGGTCCTCCCTCCCAAGGTCGATGCAACTGAGGTCTGCTGATCACCTTGCTGTGTTGGAACTACTAGGGCTGCAGCTGCGGTTTAGCAAGTCTAGAAGCCCCTAGAAGGAGACCTTTCCCATGTAGTCCGAGGTAGAATTCTGAACAGAATAGCTACGACTTCATGGCTGGTGTCGACCAACTGTGACCGTCTCCATGCCAGCCATCACAACATCTCAAGTTACAGAATAGGCCTGTCGAGGCCGTACACTGTCCAATACACTGATGTCATTGTCAACACTAATGGGGCTGGCTGTCAAAGCCCAGAGGCATAAACTCACATGATACAGCTGTTTCAGGGTTGGTGTTCACGTGACGTCCACGTTCTTGATTAAGATGATAGTGATTATCCTTTGGCACTGCTTTGTGCTTTCCTTCTTTAGTTCTCTTCTCTTCGGCTAGAAAAGGGCTTCCATTAAAATTAGCAGATCTATGCAAAACAGGGATTGCTACATGCTCAACGTTGGGATGTGGCCGACCACGTCATTACGTCAGCACCTGACTACACTCGAAGTGTCGAGCAGTTTCCTGAAAGTCAGAAGGGGATTGGAGAGTACGTATTGGATGGATACTCCTGCTGGACGACATGCTACATCCTTTGTAGCCAAATACCCATGTATTATACGTATATTATACGTATTCAGCATTTCAGATGCAACCCGTAATTGCATCATCTGGGTTCAACTAGCTTAACCAGAAACGTTGATCTTTCTTTTTGTTTGCAAGCTTTGCATAGTCGGAATTTTCTCTTTAATCTATTGCTTTCTACACCATAGGTAGATCGCCTGTTAACAAAAAGAGAAGTTTCCTCTACTCAGTGGATGGATTTGTCTCACATCTCAGGCATGCGGTACACAACTATGTATGTTTGATATGTTTTTTTTTCTCATTTCTCTTTACACATAGATTTTTAGTGTAATCACCAGAAGATCCATTAACATGTATATGAAGTCATGCATCAAATGAACACCACCGGAAATAATGGCTTGCATGTGTATTTATATACTAATTAGTTATACCTTTCGAGATAAATGTGAGATTGGTCTGTATAAAAAAGGGAAAACAAGCATCCACAACACAACAAATCATGTATAGGGAAGGAGAAGACTGGTGATGCATATTTGTTCATTTTATTGAAATCAACCAAACAAAAACAATGAGTAGCTAAGTGAAAAGCGCACACCTGAAAATCCCATGGACGACTACATAAAACTGATTCATTGTATACTTAGACCACGCTAAGTGCCTAACTGGATGACCCATTGATGCCTGCCTTATCTCAAGTTGATTAGCAGCCTAAAGACTATAATGAACTAGGAACACATCTATGAATGAAGAACACACGGTTGGTAGGCTTGCCATATTTTTTAGGCATCTTGCCATTCAATAAAATATAAGAGTAAATAAAATCCACGTATACATGTAGCTCATACTCCCTCCGTTCCATAATGTAGTGCCTATAGATTTTTTGAAAAGTCAAACCTCACAAACTTTGACCAAGTTTGTGGAGAAAAATATTTACATATAGAGTGCGAAACATATATCACTAGATTCGTCATAAGATGTAGTTTCACATTATATATTTTTGCTATTGTAGATATAAATATTTTTCTCTACAAACTTGGTCAAATTTTGCAAAGTTTGACTTGTCAAAAAATCTATAGGCACTACATTATGGAACGGAGGGAGTATTAATTAGTTACTTTTATCACGTATGTTAACAATAATTCATGGTAGTGGACCAGGATAACTTTCATGAGTTCGTTCGAAATATTTTGACCTGGTGGTGGATCACCATTGGTCTCATGGATTAGGTTAGTTGGCTAATATTAGTGAGTATGCTGCAAATCCATCAAATATTCAATAATTTTCAATTAGAACAAATATTCTATCCTAGAAGTTTCCCGACATCAAATATCAGGATACATTTGGAGTAAGTTGTATGAACATACACCAATCATGAAGATAAAAACTGAACTATGTGTTAGACACAAAGTAAGGGTGCTTATCTTGACAAGCATTAGCAACGCCTGTTAGATGAGACGCAACCAATGAGGGAATTCGTTTAATTAGTTATCCACTTTCTATAGTTATATTCTAATTTACCTCCAAGCAAATATTGAAGATACAAAAACTTATCCAATTAGTACCACAAGTTACTCCATATATATAATATATGGCATCAACTTTTGAAAACTATTGTACCATAAAAATCATAAAATATGTTGAATATAAAACACATTACGATGTCTACAACATTGCCGTTTTGGATAGGAAAATTTTATTTCATAAAAAAAAGAAATAAAGAATACAAAGTAACTAGCCCGGCCGTGCGAATGCACGGGTTCACGACTCTGTTTTGTCTATGTATTCACACATGTACTAAGTTTCCGGTTAATACAATTCTAGCATGAATAATAAACATTTATCATGATATAAGGAAATATAAATAACAACTTTATTATTGCCTCTAGGGCATATTTCCTTCAACTACGTGATACTAAACGTGCCACTATATAACAGTTGAATTTTCTGGCCATCGGTGTTCCGGCAAGTTACTATATGAACTTCCCGTGTGGAGTCCCCCGAAATGAAAATTGTAATCAGTGTGTGTGCTCATGTCCACGTGCCTGGGATGACACGGACGTCGACGACGTACATGCAGTGCACCACGGCCGTGACATTCCATCGGGGGACGCACCACACCACCCCTTCGTTCGGAGATCTGTCTAACCTTGTTGGTATCATTTTCTGTCAAATGGTCGGTGCAGTCCGAAAGCGTGGAGTGGTGCCGCACATAGTTTTTGGTCTTCTCAACTCCCACAGGATGTAAATGTTTCATTGATGAGTTTGACCTGTCGGCCCCCACCCTCGGCCTTCCATCTCACATTATATATAGATCTCTCTACAAAAACATTTTTCTCCGATAGATTTATCTGCAGTCTCAGTATTGTCCAACTTGATCTATTGCTATCTTTCTACCCTATTGAGTGAAACCTACAGGGTTTGTTTCTGTACCACGTCTACTTCATCTACAGTAGCTGTTATTCACTATACTCCAATCCCACTTAGGAATGAGAGGTAGGGGGAATATTTCTAACCCTGTACAATATTTCGTAATTCCCGAGTTCTGGGAGACATGCGCGTTATATCCTTGCCTAACGAGCGGCCGTGCATAGGCCGTCCGATGCAATCGAGCCCATTGAGAAGAGTGAGTTGGACGGGAAGCGGTGGGACTAGAGGGACACAGGCAGACGGGAAGCCTGTGGATGTGGTTGCAAGGCAGAGCAGCCAATCGACGGTGTGTGCGCACTGACGACTGACGACCCCCTGGAGAGCTTCGCGGTGTCATCGTTGTATTCGAGCACGTGTGGCGGGCGTTCCAGTTTCGCAATTTAAAGGACGATAACCTGACGGGACAACACGGAAGTGTAAGGCCAACTCCACCGCGCGACCCCAAACGGACGTTCGCTTTGCCCTGATTCTGTCCATTTGGGTAGGGCGATGGGGCCGTGTCCGGGCAGTTTCTCGAATGCGGTGGCCGTGCGCCCAATGCACGGACGCATCCCGACCGCATCCTATTCCCGTGCATTTTTGTTTGCGAGTGCTTAATTTTTTTTCTTTCATTCATTTTTGGTACATGGGAATACATCACCAAATTTTGACTAGAAATGCAAGACCAAAGAAACCAAAAACCGCAAGAATACATTTTAGAAGATATACAACTTCCATAACTCCTCCCTTGAGTTGGGTTAGGGCCAACTCGATGCACTCATTGTTGATCTGCGGAGGAGTCTCGATCTTGCTTGCTTATTTTTTCTTCGAGTCTAAAGAAGCAGAGGTTGCTTCCTCGCATCTAGTCTCATGTCTAGCCTCTATTCTAGCAACAAGCGCACTAGTCTCATCTCTGGCATCTATTATAGATAAAAGTGCACGAACATCTATTAAACTGCGCGGTATCAATATATCAATGTACTCTTCTTCTCAATACCAAAACTTGCATTCATGCTACACAATAAAATTTTAAGTTAGCACAAGTAGTCAAATCCGAGAGCACAACCAAAGCTAACAATAGCACATACCTCATCGTTTAAGCACTTGATGAACACCCATCTGGGATGTTGCGGCGTTGTAGACGCGCGGTGCACGACCGTCTTTGGGCAGTCGTCACACTTAATGAGTGGCAACGGTGCGCCGACGAGCTTTTGGGCTAGCAGCAAGCCCGGCCGACCGCCATTCATGTATCTGCTGGCGGACTACCGACGGTGTAGATCCGAGCGGCTAGAGGAGGAGCCACTGCCTGCATGCCGCCTTGCGGCCTTTCCAGGGCCTTCCGGCCCGGTGCCTGACCAGTCCATGGCGCGGTGCGGCCTCCCGCAGCCGGGCGAGCTCAAGGCCGACCGGATCCGCCACAAATCCGTCCGATGGGTGCACAAATGAGGTAGCCGTGGTTGGGTAGCTCGGGGGCGCAGAGGGGAGGGGGCTGGGCGAGCGCGCATCCGAGCTGCACAGCTGCAATGGCGGCGGCGGCGAGGGGAAGAGTGGGGAAGGGTGGTAAAGAGTGGAGAAGAGTGGAGGGGGTGCGGTCGGAGGGAGGGAGGGGGCGGATAGAAAAAGGCGTCCCTGTGCCACCGACGGACGGGCCAGAGGCGTTATTTTTCGGCGACATGCCTGGACGATTATCCGGCCGATGGTTTAGGCAAGCGCTAGAAAATGATTTTGAAAATTGTAAATCCAAGTGGTGGAAGGAGAGGGGGAGTTCTAATGTTGCGGAGGAAAGAAGTGAAGATTACTCAATTATTCTCACAGCCAAATTTTATTGATGTGAAGATTGATGAGGACAACCAATATGGAGGCTAGGGGCATCTCCAACTCCGACCCTTAAACCACCCTTAACCGTCCGGACCGTGTGGTTCAGACGTGTTGTGCGATCCAATGCGGGCATGTATCGGATCGCTCTACGGTACGGACACACTTTTTCCTGCAAACCCCGTCTAACAGAGCATGTCCTTGCCTCTAATTCAACCAAACAGGGTACATGCGGATAAGCCACCGCGATACCTAGCCATGGCTTTCGTGGCCCGTGGATGTGGTTGCAAGGCAGAGCAGCCAATCGACGGTGTGCGCGAACTGGCGACTGACGACTCCCTGGAGAGCTTCGCGGTGTCATCGTTTTATCCGAGCATGTGTGGCAGGCGTTCCAGTTTCGCAATTTAAAGGACGATAACCTGACGGGACAACACGGAAGTGTAACGCACATCGCCGCCGATGATGTGCAGTGGCGTCCCATCCTTCCCGAACCAGAATACCCTCCCACGTCCCATCTCTTCCCCCCCTGCCGGTCTTTAAGGTTAACATAAAATTAATGGATATAAAGAGATGACGGATGAAGAACTATATAAAAGTTTCTGTCTTTTATTATTATTAGGTAAAGATAAAGATAAAAATAAAGATAAAGATGTGTGGATTTGCTCCTCGCACCAACGGAAGAGACACGTGACGCTGGCCTTGAGTTCTCGTGGATCGGTAGAAGAAAGCAAAGCAAAAGGTAGGAAACAATAGAAAAGTCGCACGCCTAAGCGAAGCACCCAGAAAGTGCTGCCGCCTCCGTCATGCGGATAAGCATGCGTACGTGCCATTCTGGATCGAGTGGTTTCATCGGTGGTTTCCCGCGAGTAAACACAACGACTTCGCCCGAGCGAGTCAACAGCGGCAACGGCGACCTTCCTTGTGAGCTGCATACTCCGAGTTGGACCCGGGGAGCAGCACAGCACCGCACACACACGGCTAGGCTGCGACACTATAAAATCACCACCCCGACGCAAACCAAGCGCAGAACTAGGAAATAATCGCATCACTCCTCAGTCAACTAGCAGCGGCGGCGACAACAGCAGCTCCCTAATCCCTATAGAGTCCAAGGTATTCCAGCCTCAAGCTAGAAAATCGATGGCGATGGAGAGGTTCCTGACGGCGCTCGTCTTCTGCGAGGCGCCCGTCGACGGATACGGCACGTCGGTGCTGAACGCCGGCACGACAAAGCAGAAGATCTCCGATGGGGTGACCAAGCCGGTGGGAAACAAGGCGGAGGCCCAGAAGGAGCAGGGGTTCTCCGGCAAGTCGCCGGCGCAGCGGCGTGCTGGGTTCGAACTGGCGTTCGACGGACTCCACTGCTTCGACACCGTCGTCATGCACTAATCATGCTGCTGTTGATTAACTAGAAATGTACGTGTGCGTCTGTGATTGCATTCGTTTCTTAATTTTGGAATGTACAACTCATCACTTGGATCAGCTAGACAGCTGACGCGTCGGTATACTTGCCACGATTTCTCACTTCATTGTATTAGATCTTTAGAAGTGCTTTTTTTATGGGAAGTGCTAGTATATATTTACTAGCCCATAAGCTTCAATACAAATGAAAAGAAACTATAAGGACAAAATAATATAATGTATTGTCCTTCCGTTTCTCTAAATGGTTTGAAAGAACTTGGATGAGAGTATTACTTAGGACAGCTCCGACGGCAACCCATAAATATCCCGCCGCATTAGTTTGTGGATAGGGGGACCAACCCATAGCCAAGGATTCATGAGGCCTTCATCCAACTGTAGCCGTATACATTTCGCACACTTTACGAATCAACTGGATGGAATACATGCAAACCAAGAGGATTTCGTTCATATTGTAATATAATTTACATAAACAGGATGATATTTCGATTGTTTTCCAAAAAATATTAAAAAACACTAAACCATGTATTAGACAACCATCTCGTAAGCGTGGCCGCCTTGTCCTGCCGCACCGCCGTCAGCATCAATGCCATCGTCGTCGTCCCTCCAGCGGCGGAAGGATGCCGGAGGGCCGCGACAGCCCTGTCCGGCAACTGCATGACGCTCACGGAGCAGCCTCTCCACCTAGTGTTGCGCAGTACGAAGGGCCACCCTTACCACTGCCGATGTCGCTGGCAGCGGCCTTGCCTCGACCGGCGTTGGCGTTGCAGTCGCTAAGCGACCACTCCGCGCTGATCTTGGCAAGATCACGATCAAGGCGGTGGCAGCGTCTTGCGGCCGTGTATGCGGTGGTGATGGAGCGATCGAGCGCCCACGCCACGGTGACGTCCGGGTTGTTGCACACCCAATAGAGCGCCACGTCGATCTTGGCGTGCTGAGCGGCGGCTAGCATTGCGCCGATCATACCTCGCCTGCTGTCGTGTCGCATGCTCAACCTCGGATACCATGGCCCGAGAGCCAGAGGCACCGCCATGACCGTAGACTCCAAGGTAGTGGAGGATGCAGCCACGCGCCTTCGCTATCGCGACAGCTCTTCCTTTGTCGGGTGGCGGTGCCATTATGGTGGCGAGGAGGGCCCGTAAAATCGCACGTAGTGGTTGTGCTGCGGCGGCGACGCCGAATCGTCCTTTACTGGCCGGAGGCGCTGGGGCAGGGGACGCCAGCTCATGCTTCATGCGGCCGCCGATGTGGAGGCCGCGGTTTCCCGACGGAGACGTCGACTGGTCCTTCACCTTCCGGTGTGAGGATGTCGGCTCCCACTTAACACGGGCCTGTGTCAAGGACGTTGGCTCCACCTTCACACACGCCAGTGACGGTAGAGTTTGAGAAATGAGACCTTTAGTCCCAGTTTGAGACACGAACCGAGACTAAAGGGCATCGCACCCTTTACTTCCGGTTCGTGTCTCAAAGGTCTAATCCTTTAGTCCCGATTTGAGGAACAAACTGGGACTAAATGATGCGATGCCCTTTAGTCCCGGTTCGTGTCTCAAACAGGGACTAAAGGTCCCATTTGAACCGAGACTAATGCCTTTAGCCGCTCGAACCGGGACCATGACTTATGCTTCTTCAACGTGTAATTTTCGTCTTTTACAATTCGATTAGCTTATCCTATGCCATGCAAGACGCTATGTCTTGGAGCATCTGGATTTCGAAGATCATAAAAGTATGGAGACAAACAGAATCCATCCTAGGATCCATCATGATTATGATTATCTTGTAAAGCTATACAATTCGAAGAGTGTAACACATTTTTGTTGCTCGTACTGGAAAGCACTGTGTAAGGCATATGATTTTCAACATGGTATGTATGTCAACTTTGACATTGGTGCTGACCACGACGGCATTTGGGTCCTTGTTGATACGCTTCCAGTTCTACATCTACGTGAGTTTGTCAAACATATTTATTAAGTAATTTATATTGTTTATTTCGAAATAATTGACGGCTTATTTCCATTAACAACTTATTATCATTCTTCAAGAAATGTACGGAAGATGATAGACAGAACCCACTACACTGATGGTGCAGAATTAACTTGTTAGAAGAAAGATCATCTTGTCTCATTTTTTACTTATTTTGAGAATTACAGTATGTATTCTAATACTCCTGCACATTATGGTCAATACGTGCCACTAGTGCACGTGTTGAACTACGGTAACATCCATGGAAATGTCATGATAAGATTGTTGGCATGATCATCTTTTGCATAAATTCTTCTAAAACTAAACTACATCGTAAACTACGAAGTTATTACTATGTTTTTCAACAAAAATCCCTTCGGATTGTGTGCCTCATCTGATATTTCAGAAATGTCACCTTCATGTTATGGGCTTATTACCATCGACGTCAGGTCATCATCCTACACATCACTGTCCATACCGGATTTCTAGAACAGATGAAGGCGTGACAATCAAAGATTGGAAAAAATGTATGGTCAATCGCAGGGAGCTACTTGGAAGCAGCATTTTGCGAAGGCCAAGAATTGGAGACAGGATAATCTTCATTCTCCATAATGGAGAGTCAGGGCCTATCTTGTTTTATGCTATTTTACCGAGAGGGTGGTTAGGTCCTAGCTACTGATCATGATCATGTGCTAAGAAGTTGTTACATGACTATGATGATGATGAGTAGGACTTGTTATTATGACGACGAGTATAAGTTATGAGATGACGATGATGTTGAGTAGGACTTGTTATTATGACAACGATGATGAGTTATTATTAATTATGATGATGCATGATGCTAAGTTGTTATATGAGCATGATGACTTATTATATATATCGGTGGGTGAAATGAATATGGACTAGTTTGAAGTGGAGGCAACATGTGTGGTGCACATACTACTAATCCAAACAATATCAAGTTTGGATTAGTAGTACTTTCGACATGCACCACTTGTTGCCTCCACTTGAATCTAATCCATGTTCATGCACTAGTGCAAAAAGGGTCTAATGTGAAGCGCATTAGTCCCGATTTGTAACTGAACCGGCACTAATGATCACATTAGTGCCGGTTCCAACGGCTAGGCGGGCGGCGATCATTAGTACGTTCATATATATACATGTAGTATCGTAAAATACCATCAAATGAAAAAGAATTAAATGGAAAACACAAAATTAAAGGAAAAAGAAATCATAAACCCAATATTAAAGGAAAAGGAAAACATAAAATTAAATCTTTTAGTACATGTTGGTGTTAGCAACCGATACTAAACGTCTCCTCGCCCCAGCGCTGGCTCGTGCCACGTGGTGGCCCTTTAGTGACGGTTCGTGTTGAACCGGTATTAAAGGGGGACCTCTAGTCCCCACCCTTTAGTGCTGGTTGCAGAACCGGTGCTAAAGGGCCTTACGAACCTGTGATATAGCACGGTTCTGCACTAGTGGATAAGGACTAAGTGGCTGCATGTGGTGAGGTGCCCAGCGTCACCATCGATTTGAGATATGCCGGTCGGTCCAGGCGGTTAAGGAGGAAGTGAGGAGTCTGATTGTATAACTTTCTTTGTCCGGGCGCTGGACGGATGTTTTGGACATTCGAGGGGGAAATAGGGGCCGGCTGTAGATGCTTTTATCCACCAACCTTCACTCGTGTGAGTAATGCTTGCTTTCCCTATATATGCAAGTCTACATCCAAAGGAGCAGATAGCAAAGTTCAGTCATTCATCCACACACATATTGTCATTTGCCCCTCCATTTATTTGACGTGTTAGGAGATAAACACGTGCGAGCACATACAAATAGATTCTCTTTTGAGCTGCACACAGAGAAAACGAGGAGAGAAGAACCAAATAAATGCAATAAACACATGGAAATCGGAGGCATCCGGAGGAATGTAGTATTTACTAATTGAATCCATTGGCCTGCAGTAAACACTAGAGTATCGAGAAGGAGAACGAGTAGGGCTAATTGTATAAAATTACCTACCGTGATGGTACTAATGGTCGCGAGTAGATTTGGTGGGACTTTGAGCATCTTCATGTAGTTGTCTGTAAAATGACCTCCATGGTGCTCCAGTTGGCTTGTTCCTTGTACTATCAGCAAACGTTTGCTCTCCTAGTCTTCCATTCAACTATGCCTAGGTAAGTGATTTGAGTCATAAATGCACGGCTCATCCTGTCCAATTAGATTACCCACGGTGAAAGTAACATAGGTGGTAACATCACATATATCTTGGAAAAATATATGCTTTGATAAGTAATTAATGAAGAAGGAGAGGCATGTGGTAACATAGCTAGTTACTCATAGTATGAGTAACATCGGGCATAACAAAACAAGATGAGTCTACTCTTAATAAATGAAGTGTTGCATGAGACCATACATATATTACTCCCCACTATAGAGGTGGTAACATAGAATAGTAACATATGCATGTTAGTCTAAGTTACTCCCCATTGTGTCTAGTCTTACTTTAGTGAGACACTGTTTTGGCAACATTTTATCTTTATAAATGAATTGAGACATAACTCTATGGGACAGACAATAAATGCATGACTAATTATGCAAGTTTTTCATTGAATGCATGTTACTCCCAATAATGGACATAACACATTAGCCAAGAAGCTTAGTGCAAGTTTGGAGTTTGGACATCTAGCGAGTTGCGCTTAATACATTTCCTCTTTGTTTCGGATCATCCATCTCCAATTTTACATTAGTTTGTCCGAACATCCCTGCCATGTCATCACGTCAAGCCCTAACACCAAAGCCAAATGGGTAGCTTCTTGGAGGCGTTGCTTTTGGAGAACCTCTTTGTAAGCCGAGTGTGGTCCTTGGTGGTTGTTAGAGTGTTGTTGTTTGCTAGTGAGTGGTCATCGTGGCGGGACTTCTTCTTCTTCTTTTTATTTTCTTTTTTGGATGTGTGTATCCTTGATGTCTTTGAACATCTTGTTGGTATAGAGGTCAGGTGTAGTTGGTATCTTACGATATTAATATATTCCCTTTCTCGAAAATATACTATACAACATCCGACATCAGTTATGTGCACAAGTGAACAACGAATGAACACACCAATCATCTGACAGTCAAACGAATTGTAAAATCCAATTCCATGTCTGATAACTATTGTCTGAACATGTCGGTAAATTACATTCTATAGCTTGGTAATTTTTAACCTGAAAATAGGTCATTGGTACTTGCCAACATGAGATCTAGTTTCAAAGATCTTATCAATACAGTTTAATGAAGAAAAGTTTTTTTTTTTCATACCAACAGTTCGAGCCGGCGGTTCGACGGTGAAAACCAGAACTAACAGCCTCACTCATTCAGTTTGTAAAACTATGCCGCCATGTCAAGGAAGGATGTTCTTCCAATTTATTTGACACCTTTGACACTCCACGGGTGGCCAAACCCATAGCTACGAAAGCAGCAAACATACATTGTAGAACTTTGCACC
>LR738712.1:764547514-764574978 GCA_902687465.1 Secale cereale
CCCCTACAAACACACAGAGAACTATGATAGCGAGGTCATGTTTGGAGGGGGAGCCGCCGAGGATGACAGCATGAGCGTAAAAAACATGAGAAGTGAGGTGCCTCTGTCTCATGATCGTTGGTTGTAGTTGGCTTCGACATATTGCGACAGTGGTGCTAGATCCGCCGCAAATTGCGACATTGAGATTTGGGTCAAACTTCATAGGTATAACTTGAGAAAATGTTTCATGTGCAATAGAGACGGTTGAATAGAATAATATATGTACTTTCGTCAGCGGCGCCAAACTATGTCAGGAGAGAGAGCGTCAGAGACTGGCAACAAGGGTTGTTGCATGCATTCTCTCTCCTCTAAAAAAGCCATGATTTAATATAATCAGTGCCAATTATTTAATGATGGATATTTTTTGACTCAAATATTTGTTTTGAAACTTTTTACATATTTGAATTCCTACCAAGAAGATCTTCAAAACAAGATGGAGCATATTTAGCCGATTTTGTATTTTACTGTCTTAATTTGAACATTTGTTCACTCATCTTCACAAATATTAATTTTTTCAGTTTCACTTAACAAAAGATGTATTGAAATAATATATTTCACACGTTTACAAATGCTAGATTTCACTCATTTCAGAAAACACATTACACTCACTGTATTGAAATAATATATTTCTCTCGTTTCCAAAAACTGATTTCACAATCCCTTGAATTGCTTGAGATGTTGACGTAACTGATTTCATGGTGTTTAAAATTAAACATGTTTGAAATGTATCCAAGATTCATCTTGTTCTTAATGTCTTGGCACTAGGAGATAAAATAAATATAATATTTCACATATGTAATTTTGGTTTTAAAGCTTAGGAAACGAATAATACTTTGCGGACATGGTGGGACCAAGAGTAGAAAAATACACACACACACACACACACACAAACAAACTTAGGAAACGAATAGAATAGAATAGAGAGAGTAGTATAATTTACAAGGTGGTGGACTGCGGTTGGATGGTGAACCTCCACTAGGTACCGTTGCCATTATATAATACTTTGCGCTTCTCTACTCGTGATATGTTGACTTTTCTATTCACCCTCAGATCTTTTATTGATGCCTTTTTTCAAGGAGAAAGAAAAATGTGAGTATCATTGAAGATGCCGTCGTAAATTGTAAACACATATACTTCATAATTTCTGTTTTCTTTAGTTAAGCTGGAAGCTAAACGGGGATGTCATGTGGAAACACATTGAAGATGTAATACAGAGCTGAGTTTCATAGCCAATGAAGGTACTGCGGCCATTGATTTTATAAACCATTGCTCTGTAATATGGTACTAGACTACGACTGCTGGTCGACAGTATAAATGTCTTTGCATGTAACCTAGCTTTCCATGTTACAAAGGCCACTAGAAACGCAATTCTGAAGAACACACTTGCCTTGCCTCCATGTATGTGCTTCGAAAGTGTGTATTCAGAAGTCTCAGTGTCTTGATGCATATGTCGTTGGAATGGAAGACATTAGGTAAATTCTGTAAGGTACAAACTGGTATGTAGACACGAACCAGAGGGTACATCACACATCCTATTCACCTCTTGGGTCACCACGCAGCCTAGCCGTCTTAGCCCCCTCACAAGCATCTACTTACCATTCATTTGAAGGGACACATTTGATTATGATTTCTCTGGGGCATGTGTATCTTCCTGTCGCAGTATCACCCCTTGCTTCTCCTTATCCGTTGCATGCTTGCATCATCAGTCACATTTTTCCGTTAGTTCGGCTGGCCAACTTCATGGCAGTGACAAAGCAGTCAGACAAGCAGACATGGACAATATGCTTCTACATGTTGTTCATTGCCAACTTCATGTCTGAAAAAAATACGGCCAGTTGTGCGAGTTTGCCAGTGAGTACATGTTACCCCCAAAAATATATCAACGACGCATTAGCCAGCCATTTTATTGCTGAGTGAAGGTTAGACATCTAGAAAGTTGCAGTTGACACGTGTCCAGTTTTGGTTTAGTTTATTTTTTTTTGCGAGAAAAACTTTCAATCTATTCATCTTCAATCATGGTAATACAATGAATACTAGAAATAATAAAAATTACATCCAGATCCGTAGACCACCTAGCGACGACTACAAGCACTGAAGCGAGCCGAAGGCGCGCCGCTGTCATCGCCCTTCCCTTGCCGGAGCCGGGCAAACGTTGTTGTAGTAGACAGTCGGGAAGTCGTCGTGCTAAAGTTCCATGGAACCAACGCACCAGAACAGCAACCGCCGCAGATGAAGAGTGTAGATTAAAAGAATTCGACCTGAAGACACACGAACGAAAACGAACGACGAACAGATCCTAGCAAATCCACTAAAGACAGATCCGCCGGAGACACACCTCCACACGCCCACCAATGATGCTAGACACATCAGCGGAACGGGGGCTGGGCGGGGAGACCTTTATTCCATCTTCAGGAAGCCGCCGCCGTCTCGACTTCATGAGCAGGACACAAACCCTAACAAAACTTAAAAACAGATCTAAAAACGGAGCCCTCCCACCGGCAAGAGCCGAGATCCACTCCGCCTCCATGGCCCTAAGGCCACCGGAGAAGGGACGGACCGGCACCGGCGCCGGCGGGAGGCGGCGGCTGTAGCTAGAAGAGACTTCTGTCTATGTTGGAAGGTGGCGGCTTCTTAATTTGGTTTAGTTTATTTGACGGCCCCTACAACGATTGGTCCATAATTTCCTTTGCTAGTAGACAGCAAAAGCTTATCCAAAGAATCAAGGGCAAATGGGTGGGTCTCTTGCTCCCATATGAAAAAGACGACCACAAGTCCATTAGTTTACAAATCACACAAGACAAGATAGCTATGTTTCTGTACAGCACGCGGCTTGAGTTAGAAGCACAACTCAACAAAGGAATGGCCACACCAACCATCCGGCGATCAAACGAAGAAAGAATTAGGCCTCCTTTGGTTTAGAGGAATCTTGTAGGAATTTCATAGGATAGGATTTCTATAGGAAAAATTCCTTTAGAGCCCTTTGGTTTGTAGGAATGAAATCCTATTCCTATGTAGGAATTCTTCCTATCCTACACATTTCATAGGAAAATAAACATTAGCCTAGACTCAATGGAAAAAATCCTATGATGTAAATCAAAGGGCATCTTCTTTCCTATTCCTACTCATAGGATTTGAGATACATGTCATCTCATTTCCTATGACTTTCCTATTCCTACGATTTTCCTACCCTATGAACCAAAGGAGGCCTTAATAGTCACATGCACGCCTCACGATGCACCAGCTAATGGTACACGATGGTCTCGAAGCAGTCAATCCCGTCGAACTCCGGCGCGAACCGCGGCCGCGGCGGCAACGAAGACTGTGGTTTCCCCTTGCCCGATTTCAAAACACTTCCATACGTGGCAACCTGGTGAAGACATACCAAGTGGTCATCTTGGTAAGCTATCAAAAAAAAAGAATTGCAAACGGGTGAAGACATATAAAAGAGGCACGCGAGCACCGTAAGATCTGAAGAAAAATCCTATTACAGCAACATGTGTTGTGCGGCAACTGCGGTGCTAAAACTGCCCCCCTGCATCAAATAGATAGTGAAATAGGTGGGATAATGGACAGGTAGTATTGGGGCTGCCATAGGCACTCCAATGCCCTAGTTTTAAAAAAAAGGAAGTGAAACATTAAACAATGGTCATCATGTATTTGAAAAAAACATAGTGTAATTATTAAATTGTATTTAAAAATATATTTGTTCCTTATTTGAATAATGTTCATCATATATTTGAAAAATGTTTTTCTTATATATATATATATATAATATTTTACCGTGTATTTCAAACAATTTATGTATAAAATATTTAAGAAGTAAAAACATAGGAAAAAAAGGAAAAGCATGACAAACGAAAAGGAAAAACTGAAAAAGAATGGAATTACAAGAAAAGTTATACCCGAAAAAAAGACAAAATGATGCCGCTGCCGTGGGGGGGAGGGGCTGGGGGTGATTGGCCAGTATGCACAACGCAGCAGGTGAGGGAGGAAGTCAAAGAAATATGAGTAAAATGGGCAACTCGGCGGGCAGTACTGCTAAACAGGGCCGTCTCCAGAAATTCTGGGCCCCGGTGCGAAATGAAAATGAGGACCTAAAATTTCAAAAATGTGTAAGTTTTTTCATAATCAATCAAACATTGCATAAATTATAGGCTTATATCAAGATAATGATATAAGGAAAAGGGCTAAACTCTGATTTTTGAATGAACAACTATGTTGGAAATCTTGGTGTGTGTGACAACTTGATCAACTACCCTAGCAATATCTTTCCTAAATAATTTGATTGATTGACTGATGCATATGCAGACAATATATACTCACTAGTATAAGTATTCAACAGAACAAAAATAGTCTAAATCAAAAAGGGATTCAGTTTGAGCACACCCTCGCTAGTATAAGTATTCAACAGAACAAAAATAGTATTCAACACAACCTGCTGAGCACCAAGTGGCCAACAAAATTGGAATCAATTCTGCATGCGCGCTGTTTCTGCGGCCAGAAAACGAATCGATCTAATGAGACAAGGCCCCTAGCCTCCGTCTGGGTGTGGCGGCGCCGCATCCATCGGTTCACCTCCATGAGGAGTTTTATCCCTTTGCGAGGACACCTAGATCGTTGGGCAGGCTGTACCGATCAGGACCCGCGAAAGGCTCGGTTTGGGAGTTTGATGAATAGGCCCAGTTTGGAGAGCCAGGGATTAGCTGACCGAGCCAAATTTTGCTCTAGTTGTGAAAAGAAAAGACCAAAACAAAAAATATACTGGACACTGGCCCAAAATCGGGGGCCTCTAGAATTTTGGGGCCACTGTACGGTCGCACAGCTCGCACATGGCCTTAGATGGGCCTACTGCTAAACATGGTGGTCGGTGCTCCGTCCAAGCTACCAGTGATGCATCCTTCCCGTTCATCGCTGATACCTCTTACCACTACCACCCGAGAGCTCAAAAGCGACGGTGTTCGGATGTCAGTCACTAGAATTGCATACCAGTGATGAGCACTGCTCTTCATGTCATGGTAAGTAGGTGGGTGGCGGCTATATGTTCCTTCTCTGTGTTTATCATGGTATAAACATCGTAGAAGTACTTGTATAGCTGCAGAGGAAGGGCTGATACATGCCAACCCACTCATAGTGGTATTTGCGACAGGAAAACGATTTATTTAAACCAACTAACCATTAAGTTGCCACCTCGGTCAGACGCCACATCGTCCGATTTTTGCGCCATATATGTGAACCTCCAAGGGGACACCCAAAATCGGCCACAGTTGTCCAGATGGACAATCCGGACACCAGCCAGACAAAAATCAGCGCCCCAATAGGACTCCCGAAACTGCCCTCACTGTCACCTTTGTGTCTCTGCCTCAGCAGAATAAGCTTTTTTAAGCCCAAGAAATTTTATAAGCAGAGGACTAGAAGTCATCGATGTAGAGAGACATAAGAGGGTACAAACTATAAAGTAAGTAGGTGCCCTGGAGAATAAAACGCCGATAAGGGACTCTAGAAACTTCGAAGACTACAAAATCCGATTGAATCCAGAAGGATCCACCAGAAATCTAAGCCAACGGAATGTTAGAAGACCTGCTGGAGGCATGGCCGAGGTTTTGGTTACCGGTTGAAATTTTGAGATTTCCCATGGTTACCGCATATTTCTGTGCCCCCGGGTAAATCCATATACCGAGCGAAAAATACCAATTTTTTGTTTTTTGAATTTAAATGATTGATTTATAATAAAGTACATAGGATCTAATTAATGCCATGAGAGTTCGTTCTGACGTGTTGATAACAATTTAGTTCTTTTTTGAGAGGTCTCTTGTTCGAATGTTCGTTCATTCACTTATTTGAATTCAAAATCCAACTACAAACTTTGTTTGAAATATTCTCAGTATTTCTCGGTAACAGTGGTAGCCACGTTAACCGGCCCCCCTCGGTCAAATTGCCTCATTCGGTAATTAGAACCTTGGGCATGGCTCCCTACACCCTTCGCCAGCGAAAAGCACACCAACGGGACAAAGAAAAGATGGGGAAATCATTATTCCTACACTGGAGCAACATCGTCGCCTCCCTGACCAAAACCAAACACAATGACTACCTAAATAAAATAATAATCACTACCATTGCATGCCAGGTCGGAGATTGATGCCGAGCTCACTGTCATTTAGGACCAGGCACAAACACTGTTGTCGAGCATTACCTACCGAAGACCGTAAGTCGGCCACATATCCCCGTCACCGAGCCACAACAGTCCACCGAACCCTCCATAGTAGGCCCTCGCGCTCAGCAGCTTCCCCACCGCCGCCCATGGATGGCGAATAGGATTCTCTTGCTGTGCACTGGTATTCATTCTAGCTATGAAAAATCAACACGTAACATAAAACAATGAACAAATAAATTTATTCTCCACCAACCATTGGTCAATATATGATCCAAAATACAAGGAAGACTAATAAAACTGGACTGAGGTAGTAGGCTTTAAGGTCGCCAATTTAGTGAAAATATAACCGAGTTAGACAAACAAAAATGTTTACGCAAAGTATAATCAACGCGGCTCTACAAAATTATATGCCTGGCACACACAACTAGAGTGAAGTAGTACCTTCTCAAAAAGTAAGAATAAAGTTATAAGCAAACCCAAACCAGTCCATAGAAGTACATAGGTATTCTACCAGTGAAAATGTACGGTGATATAAAACAATGAACAAATAAGTAAAATTATTCACCAACCTTCGCTCGTATGAGTAATAATTTTTTTTCTTTAAAGGAGGATGACCTCCGACCACTGCATCAATTGATGTATGAGTAATAATGGTTTCTCTCTCTATATATATGCATGCCACATCTAGCAAGGTTAGTAATTAATCATTCACACACATTGATATTTGCCCCCACAATTCATTTGACATATTAACACATGAATAGATGTGAGCATGCACAAAGAGAAATTGACGAGAGAAGAACCAAAAAGACGCAACAAACAAGTAGGAATCAGACACATCGGGAGAGAAGCAATATTTACCCGGTGACTCTATTGGCCCGCAATAAATGGCATGGTCTCTGAAAGCAGCACACCTGGGGCTAATTTCATAAAATAACCTGCCATAGTGATAGTTGGCACGAGTGGTTTTGGTGGCAATTGAGCTCCACGTACGTAGTTCCACTATCAGTAAACTGGAGTTTTTCTTGTGGTCCGGTCACTATAGCTATGCGTCTTATCCAATTTAGTTAATAGCATGAGGCACTGTTCTGGCACCAAAGTAGTACCAGTGATGATACAGGGAGGGGAAAAAGCTGCTTGTTAATTCTGCGAGTTTGCCACTGAGTACATGTTTTGTTACCCCAAATATGAACGTGACACATTACCCAAAAGAGTTTGGTGCGAGTCTGGAGTGGGGATATCTAGCGAGTTGCGGTTCATACACAGGTGTCCACCTATTTTTTATGGGCGGCTCCAATTCTTGATTTCCCTACGGCCCTACCTTTCCATGATTATCAAGGCAAAAGCTTATCCACATTATCAAGGCAAAGTGTGTCTCTCACGGACAAACCATAAAAGAGAACAATCAGATCTAATGTGAAGCTACTACTAGGCTTGATATGAACATATAATTTCAACCTCGTGATATTAAATTCATGCAACAATTTACTCATAGGATATAAGTGAAGCACAAGAGTAAATAACAAACTACTCCAAAATGATATAAGTGAATATCAAGCGAGTAGTTAAGTAAACGGGTAGCAATTTGAGGACTCTCTATCATTTATAAACATTCAGATCTAAGTATTTTATTCAAACATCAAGGAAAACAAAAAAATGACATTCCCAGAATATCACACAACATGTGAAGAATCAAAAACTTAGGCACAACCGATACTAACCGATAGTTGTTGATGAAGAAAGGTGGGATGCCTACCGGGGCATCCCCAAGCTTAGTTGCTGGAGACTTCTTGAAATATTATATTGGATGCCTTGGGCATCCCCAAGCTTGAGATTTTGTGTCTCCTTAATTCCTTTTATATCAAGGATTCCTAAATCTCAAAACTTCATCCACACAAAACTCAACAAGAACTCGTGAGATAAGTTAGTATAAATCAGACAAAACGTTAACATTCTCTATTGTAACATATACCTAAAACTTATAATTTATCATTGCATACTAAATGCCTCTACATATTTAATAATCCTATCCTCAAATAGAAACACTAAACACAAAAAACATATGCAAACAATGCAATCATAACAGCAATCTGTCTAAACATGACAGTCTGTATAGGATGAAGAAGGATCCATACTTCTCTAACCCAAAAAATTCTAAAAATTTACCATACTGTAGACAATTTATCATAGGTTGTTGTGAAGAAACTTTCAACATTTTATGACATTCTGAATTTATCGGGAATTATTGCAACACCAATAAACTTTCTGTTTTCAAAAAGAAACTCATACACTCGCAAAATAAGCATGGTAAAGGCTATACTTGACACTTTTATTGAATTAAAATACACAAAACATTATTCAAAATAACAGGAAGAAAATCCTAAAAAAGAAAATGACTCTCCATGCAAAACACATATCATGTGACAAATAAAAATATAGCTCCAAGTGAGGTCACCAATAATGTTGAAGATGAAAGAGGGGATGACTTCTGGGCATCCCCAAGCATAGTTGCTTGGTTATTCCTTGAATATTACCTTTGGGTGCCTTGGGAATCCCCAAGCTTAGGGTCTTGCCACGCCTTATTCTCCTCATATTAATATCTCACCCCAAAACATGCAAACTTCAATCACACAATACTTAACAGAACTTTGTGAGATGAGTTAGTATGATAAAGAGCAAATCATTCACTTGGGTACTGTCAAAGACAAGATTCATAATTTTCCTCAGACAATGCCTACAGTACCATATCATTTCTACAATTTACATGGACCAATATAAGCCATAGCAACTAGAAAATAAGCAAACTATGCATTGAAAACAGAATCTATAAAAACAGAACACTCTGTAGTGAGCTGGAAATTTACCATACTTCTACAACTCTTAAAATGCTGAAAAGTTAGGACCACGTTGGTAATTTGTATATCAGTATTGTGTACGAATTTCAGAAAATTATCACGTTCCAGTAATTTATAGAATTTTATGCACTGGACGCAAAACTTTCTGTTTTTCACATAATCAAGTCAACTATCATCCACACTATCCCAAAGGATTTACTTGGCACTTTATTGACACAAAAGAAATTAAACATGATTACTACTGTAGCTTAGTCATCTAGACAGACAAATATAGTAGGGGGAAATGTTGGGTTATCTCCCAACAATCACTTTTCTTTAATGCGTCTTTAGCTAGGCATGATGATTTGAATGATGCTCACGCAAAAGTAAAAAATTGAAACAAAAATAGAGCATCATGAATTACTTGGCAAGCACATTTAAGCCAATGCATAGGGATTTTGTGAGCAAAGAATTTGTGGGAGAAAGAATCAACTAGCATAGGAAGGCAAAACAAGAAAAACTTCAAGACTTTCAACACATAGAGAGGAAACTTGATAATATTGAGATAAGTGAAAGCATATGTTCCTCTCTCATAATAATTTTCAGTGGCATCATGAATGAATTCAACAATATAACTATCACATAAAGCATTATTTTCAAGATCCATATGCATAGAAATTTGATTACTCTCCACATAAGCAAATTTATTCTCATGAGTAGTAGTGGGAGAAAACTCAACAAAGTAACTATCATGAGACACTTGGTTGGGTTAATCCAATTGAAAATTAAAATCATGATGACGAGTTTCATGTGTATCATTATTCTCTATAGCATACATGTCATCATCATAATCATCATAGATAGCAACCTTATTCTCATAATCAATTGAAACCTCTTCTGAATTGTGGATTCATAACTAAATAAAGGCATGACCTCTCAAAATCCAATTTTATCAATATAGTGAAAAGATTTAACACCCTCCAAATTAGTGGGACCATTACCTAGAGTTGACACTCCAGACCACATTTATCATTTTAATCATCATAAATAGGAAGCATGCTACCATTATAGCAAATTTGCACATCAAATCTTGGGGGACTAGAAATATCGTCTTCGTCAAACATATCATCGCCAAGCTTATTGTTTTGCATATCATTAGCATCATGGATATTCGAACAATTCATAGTAACAATATTGAAATCATGCTCATCATTTATGACAGACATTTTATAAAACCCTTCTTCTATCAATTGAGCACAATTTTCTGCTCTATCATTTTCACGAAAGACATGATAAAGACGAATAATATGAGGCAACCTCATTTCCAATTTTTTTTGTAGTTTTCTTTTATAAACCAAACTAGTGATAAAACAAGAAACTAAAAAGAATAAATTTCATGATCTAAAGATATACCTTCAAGCACTCACCTCCCCGGCAAACGGGGCCAGAAAAGAGCTTGATGTCTACTACACAACTTGTTCTTGTAGACTCGTGTTGGGCCTCCAAGTGCAGAGTTTAGTAGGAAAGTAGCAAATTTCCCTCAAGTGGATGACCTAACGTTTATCAATCCGTCGGAGGAGTAGGATGAAGATAGTCTCCCTCAAACAACCCTGCAACCAAATAACAAAGAGTCTCTTATGTCCCCAACACACCCAATACAATGACAAATTGTATAGGTGCACTAGTTCGGCGAAGAGATAGTGATAAAAGCGTAACATGGATGGTAGAAATATATTTTTATAATCTAAATAAACCAAAACAGCAAGGTAGCAAGTAATAAAAGTGAGCACAAACAGTATTTCAATGCTTGAAAACAAGTCCTAGGGTTCGTACTTTCACTAGTGCAATCTCTCAACAATGCTAACATAGTTAGATCATAGGGGTATCCCTCGGCGTGCAATAAATTATCACTCCAAAGTTTTGTGGAGAACATAAGACAAAATTGTTTGTAGGGTATGAAACGAACTCTAAGTTATTCCTTTCGATCGATCTATCCAAGATTCGTACTAAAATAACACCAAGTTATCCTTTTCGATCGATCTATTCAAGAGTTCATACTAAAATAACACCATACCGAATTCAGATTCATAATACTCAATCCAACACAAAGAACCTCAAAGAGTGCCCCAAAATCTCTACCGGAGAAACAAAGACAAGAACGTGCATCAACCCCTATCCATTGTTTACCCCAATCTCACCTCAGGAATCTGTGAGTTGAGTGCCAAAACAGATATCAAGTGAATCAATATGATACCCCATTGTCACTACGGGTATTCATGACAAGACATACATCAAGTGTTCTCAAATCCATTAAAGTATTCTATCTGACGAACTATCAAAGCGAAAACACCCTATGAACCAACTATATTAACAAAGCTCGCGATACATCAAGAACATGACATCTCAAGATCACGAGAGAGAGAAAGAGAGAGAGAGAGATTAAACACATAGCTACTGGTATAAACCCTCAGCCCCGAGGGTGGACTACTCCCTCCTCATCATGGTGGCCGCCGGGACGATGAAGATAGCCTTCGGTGATGATTCACCCTCCGACAGGGTGCCTGAACGGGCTCCTGACTAAGTTTTCATGGATACTGAGGCTTGCAGCGGCGGAACTTCTGATCTAGGGTCATTTCTGATGGTTTCTTTATTAATAGAATTTTTTGGCATCGGTCTTACGCTGAGGACGGCCTCGAGGGGCCTACTAGACACCAGGGTGTGCCGAGGGGTGAGGCTGGCGTGCCCTGGTGGGTAGTGGCCATCTTGAGCCCCTGCCGGTCCTCCCGTGAAGCTTCTGGTGCCTCTTTTGTACCCAAAAAAAAATAGTCAAAAAGTTTCGCTGCATTTGGAGAACTTTTATTTCTGCACAAAAAAAACATAACCACGGTAGTTTTGCTGAAAACAATGTCATTCCGGGTTAGTTACATTCGAATCATACAAAAAACAAATAGAAATGATGTATACTTGGCATTAATACTTCATAAATTATAGATACGTTGGAGACGTATCTCTCCTCGTCTAGCGCAGTTATTTTTTATCAATCGCTCGAATCACACGACCCTGATCCCCCCACCGAAGGAAGTCATGACCCTTGCCCACTTTTCTTTAGGGTTTCAAACGGCGGCGGGTAGCGGAGATGCATGCGATGGTGAAGGTTGGCCCCGCAC
Source organism: Secale cereale (assembly GCA_902687465.1). Classification (NCBI taxonomy): domain Eukaryota; kingdom Viridiplantae; phylum Streptophyta; class Magnoliopsida; order Poales; family Poaceae; genus Secale; species Secale cereale. The sequence continues at coordinate 764,559,706 of LR738712.1, forward strand.
CACCACTCACCTCCATCACCATGGCTACACACCAAGCCGCACCTGACACCGATATCACCCAAAATCCGCAGGACGCCACGCCTCGCTGGCCTTCATCGACGACTCCCGATGTATCCCAAGTGCGGCGTGCCTCGCCCTTAGTTGATGCACTCCGCCACTAGTATCTGATACGCCCATTTTGCATCATGCTTCCCTACTGTTATTTATAATGTTTGTGATCAATATAATACTTTGCGATCCCATTCTAATGCCTTTTTTCTCTTAATTTGCTTGATTTGCATGAGGAGGGAGATTGTCGGCTGCTGGAATTCTAGACATGAAAAAGCAATGTCAGAGATACCTATTCTGCACATCTCCAAATGAGCTAAAATTCCACTCATAATTATTTTGGAATAAATAAAAAATATTGGAGAAAAGAAATACCATGGGGGCCCACCCAGGTGCCCATGAGGCTCCAGGAAGCACCCACCCACTGTGGGTGCCCTGGCCAGCCACCGGTGCCCCTCTTTTGGTATATAAGGCTATTTGCCCTCGAAAATAAAATAAATAGAGGGCTTTTGGGTCGAAGCACCGTCGTCTGGAGGCGGAACCTGGGCAGGGTCACTTTTGCTCTCCGGTAGAGTGATTTTGACGGGGATACCTCCCTCCTGGAGGGGGAAACCGAAGCCATCATCATCGCCAACTGCCCTCTCATCGTGGGAGGACCAATCATCATGAACATCTTCACCATCACCATCTCATCTCAAACCCTAGTTCATCTCTTTTATTCAATCTTTGTCTCAAAACCTCAGATTTGTACCTATGGTTTGCTAGTAGTATTGATTACATCTTGTAGTTGATCCTAGTTGGTTTATTTGGTGGAAGATTATATGTTCAGATCCTTAACGATATTAAATACCCCTCTGATCTTGAACATGAATATTATTTGTGAGTAGTTACTTTTGTTCTTGAGGACATGGGAGAAGTCCTTTCATAAGGAATCATGTGAATTTGGTATTAGTTTGATATTTTGATGATACGTATGTGGTGATTCCCTTAGTGGTGTCATGAGAACGTCAAATACATGACACTTCACCTTCTTTGAGCCTAAGGGAAGGCATTGTGGAGTAGTAATTGGATGATGGGCTGCTAGAGTGACAGAAGCTTAAACCCTAGTTTATGTGCTATTCCGAAACAGATTGATTTGGATCCATATATTTCACGCTATGGTAATAGTTGTAGACGCTTGCGAGAGGGATTAATCATAAGTGGGAGGCTTGTTCAACTAAGAATAACATCCAAGCACCAGTCCACCCACATATCAAATTATCAATGTAACGAACATGAATCAAACAAATATAATGAAAGTGATCGTTTTGCTTATTAAAGATGAAATGCCCGTGTGTCCTCAAGAACGCTTTGCTTATTAAAAGAGATCGTTCCGGCCTGTCGTTTGCTGAAAAAATAATTGGGATACATTGTTGCACTTTTGCTACCATTATTACTTATTACTCCCTCCGTCCGGAAATACTTGTCATCAAAATGAATAAAAGAGGATGTATCTAGATTTATTTTAGTTCTAGGTACATCATTTTTTGTCCATTTTGATGACAAGTATTTTCGGACGGAGGGAGTACTCGTTACAATGTACCTTGATATCAATCTATTTGTTATAGATAATTTCAGTGCTTGCAGACCAAACTTTGCTGAAAAACAATTGTCATTTCCTTTTGCTCCTTGTTGGGTTCAACACTCTTACTTATCGAAGGGACTACGATTGATCCCATATACTCGTGGGTCATCAGTAGTAGCAACCCCTAAGCCCAATGCGCTTCCGCCGTCTACCGCGGCTCTGCCTCCTCCTCTGCCGCTGGGCTGCGTTTCGAGGATAGATGTCGTTTCATCCCAGGACGTGCTTAACAAAGGTACAACCCAATCATTCTCCCACCTCGGTGTGGATTCCTTCATAGAAAAGGTGTTGGATAGTCGATACGGACTACACCCTCTCCTATCTCTGTGTTTCACCCATCCGAAACCTTATGCCGCGGGGTGCTGCTGACAGATGGCGCATCGAGTCCATGGCGGACCTCTTTGTTAAATTTATCACCTCTTCCCTTCACCCCTTCTCTATTCGGCTCTGCCAAAGTGAGCATGCGCGTGAATTCATGCGTACTGAAATGCTTGTGACCGCGCATCTTCAATGTTGAATAAAAATGGTTTTAATTAACTCATGGTTGGCCTTTTGTTACCGATGGCACCTGAAGCTCGGAACATGACTAGTTGCGGCATCCAGTTACCTTACCCATATATGATACCATCGATAATGCGGACACTTGCCATTACATCTGTATGCCGGCCATTGGGAGCAGCTGGTGTGAGGTGGCACCGGACTGCAAGGTCGCTAGCGCCACCTAGAAACAACAAGGCCATCTAACCGCACCATGCACAAAGCAACTAATGTCGGGGAAATGCCTGGTAAGCTACCGTCGAGCCATGTTTGCATCTAGACGTACTTGACACATATGATGCCTCGTTCAACCATCAACTGGACATCCCTAGTCTAGCGGAAACTGGAGAAGATATCTCACGGGAAGTTGCGACGTGGAGTGCTAAACGACCATTTGATCTGAAGAAAGCCCTGACAAGTTCACAGACAGTCGTGCAGCTCACACCATCGTCTCCTAGTCCAGTGCATTACCCTGCCGCTATAGTGCCACACCTACGAGGACAACAACAGAACCTTCTGGACGTATGCTGAAGTCAGTGACAGTGAGGCTACCCACGCCGGATCTCACTCAACTTAAGTTGGTCACAATGGGAAGTATCATATACTAATGTATGATACCACCTCCACAATGCATAGTATCATAGCTTGGTATCATAGTGACCTTGTTTATTAACATGCATGACGCATACTAGTACATCATTTGATATGATATGGTATCATATCATGATACTCAATCCTCTTTTTCCCGATTTAACTATGTACCACCTAAGTAAAAACGATACTACCTGTCATACTCCGAGTGTGACAAGCCTCATTGATCCGTACCTCATTGAATGAATGCACGCAATAATGTAATGGATTGTTCTCTTTGCTTCTCCTGTTAGGGCTTGAAAGCACATTTGGATGAGCTATTTTACGTATTCATTGAGCGTAGCACTACAAGGCCTTAAACTTATCATTTCTATGAAAGTACATCTGCGTTAGCCAATATTTTTAGGACCCTCTTATCTATCGACCATTTGTTAGAAGGGGTGACATGATGCCTTCCTTATATATATCAGCCTATAATCACATGACGATATAGTAGGGCCCAATAGTTCATCTGAACCATCATATTTAGTTGTTCTTCTGTTCGACATGTTATAAGCTAAATAAGTCGCAATCACAAAAATATACAAGAGAAGATGATGAGAGAAACACCGAATGGATGCAAAAACATGTTGGAATTAGAGACATCAGGAGAAACTCAATCCATACTTTGTGAATACTACATCCCTGAATATAAGCATTAGTACTACCGGTTCTAGTAGACATGACTCCATCACCATACCTTGGTGATAGCTGGCATGAGTTATAGTTTCGGAGCTTAATTGTCATCATCACGGAGTTAAGTTCTAGATGTTTGACGCATGAACTGAGTTTGTGCTTGTCTTCCCTTTGTGGATGGTGTAAACGCCATCAGATAGCAAACATATTTGTATTGTTTGTCTCAATTTTATCTTGCCATCCGAAGTATAATTTTACCTCTCAACTACTCTACCAAAATAGTTTGGTAACTCTATTTTATGAAGATGATGAAGACGACGGTGAAACTATTTCCCGAACGTGCCATGTTAGTTGGTAGGACAAGTAGACAAAATTCGTATAACGGCTTTTCTTTTATAATTGGACAAGCTTGAGCGACCCGGCGGAAGCTATAGTGAGCCTCGGGAGCGCGTAAACAGTCAGACGCATTGCAAGTCGCTTTGTTTCTTGCCATATGCCACCTGGAGTCGGTGCCCACCTTTGCCATTAACTTGACGTCGATGTCACAGCACCATAGAGGCCGTCATTCCCCTTCCCTTCCGGATTTACATAAATACCTACGACAAGCAGGACCATTGGAAAGAATACATGAAACAAAGCCAGCATACCACATAGCCAATTGATCAGTCAGACCAACATACCGATAGTGGAGACTGGATGGCCTTTGCTGATTGTGTGAACATGGACAAGATCCTGGCTTTCTCCATCATGAGCTCGCTGCCGACAGATATCGCAGGCACCGCGTACACACACTAGTAGATAAAGGGTCTTTAGCCCCGGTTCATTTGGGCCTTTTAGCCCCGGTTCCAGAATCGGGACAAGAGGGTCGGTACTAATGCTCTGACCCTTTAGTCCCGGTTCAATCCAGAACCGGGGCAGAAGGGTGTCCACGTGGCCTGTGCACCGAGTCCAGGCAGGAGGGGCTTTAGTCCCGGTTGGTGGTACCAACCGGGACCAAAAGGCTTCCACGCGTCAGCATTTCTGTGGCTGTGGTTTTTGTTTTTTTTTTGAAAGGGGAGGGGGGGTTTTAGGTTTTGGGGGGTTAATTTAGGTGTTTCATATATTGTGTTAGCTAGCTAATTAATAGAGAGAAGTGTTCTCTCTTATGTCCGTGCTTGGTCGACGCTACATACTACACATACGTATATAGAGAGGACTAGAGTCACGCTAGCTAGCTAGCTAGCTGCTAGCTACTAAGCAAACGAAGGAAACAGAAGATCGTATAATCAACATATATATATATGCATACAGAGAGAAGTAATATCGACCACCTCTCCTTCTCCGAGAGATTGGTCGAACAACAAGTTCTCGTATATCTATCCGACACTACCGGGCACATATATACATAATTATCTCTTACAAAAATAATCTCCTAACACATGGATGCATGGTCCACATAGTATTCTCCGTCTTCAGCGATCACGTGTTCAAGGAAGAATGCCGCCAATTCCTCTTGAATTGCTCGCAGTCGATCTGGTGTTAGGAATTCATCCCGCATCCGAAACATCTAATTTGAAGTAGGGGGTCAATACATGAAATGATGCTATAAATTTGTGAATATTATTGATTGCTTACGCACTTCAAATTGTTCCTCAGTGTAGCCCCGCTCACAGGTCGTGTGGCGGATGGACTCGCAAATGTAGTATCCACAATAATCATTCCCGGGTTCCTGCCACAACCACTTTACAAGAAATAGAGGTCAATCAAACTGATAAGCAAGAATGCCAAATTGGTATTGATGAAACTAGCGCTTGAATCAAGATATAGGAGATGCGCGCGCGGAACATGCTACTATATATAGTACTTACTTTCGGGTATCTAAATTGTAGCTTCTTCGGCAGTCCCGGAGCTTTTTTGGTGAATTTTTTCCAAGCCCTGCCAGACAAAGAAAACAATTAGTTGATATCAGAAATGAAGTTGCTGATATATATGCATGGTGGATAATATTGATCGATTTAACTTATCTGGCTAGCATTTGAGTCATGTCCGCATACTCCTCGGGATCTTTACGTTTAGAGTCGAAGACAGTTACTACTCCCTTCTCAAGCTTAATCTCTAAGAGAATATAGTGGAAGCTGCGCACGAATGCATGAGATCATCAATTACATCACAATAACCTTGACTGATATATAAGGGAAACCAAATATGCACAAGACATTAACACTCACTTGAAGTTGTAAGGAAAGAGTATTATATCTTTGTTTTCATTTACCACCAACGATCGTAGCAAGTTGGTCTCGGTATCGTCGGGACGCAATTTAACCTCGGTTGCATCTATGAGGTAAGTGTTAATAAACCCAATATCACCTACTTGTCTTTTCTTCAATTCGACGATCTTCAATCTGCATAATATAGTGAGGATAATTATAAATACATGCAATGAAGATCAGCTATATAGAGAAACTTAATGACAGAAGTAGTACTACTTACAGACAGTAGCAGGTGACCGTTGTTTTATCGAGGGCCAATTGATTGAAAAATTGATAGAACTCCTCAAATGGAACAGGCAACAGGTCAATTCCAACGAGGTCATGCTCCGGTTTAACTCTCAAATACAAGTTATTCCTCCCCCCAGACTCTCTGCAGATTTTCAAGTACCAATCATGCAATCTTCGCATATTCGTTGATAGAGATCTTTCATTTTTGACGAGAGGCTTTTTGTACTCGTATCTTTCTATCTGCACTTCCAAGAAATCATAGTGTACATCGTCGGACGCGTAATCTGCAAGATTGGTATAACCGGGCACCATCCTCGGATCATTAGCGACCATGTCGCTAGACACCTTGAGCGGGGGGCACGATTGGTCCGCTTGTTCGCCGAGCTGGGCAATTTGTTTCCCAGCTCGCCCTTCTGCTAACCTCTGATCACTTTTAGTACTTCCCGACCGCTTCGCTGCTTGATATGACTTTTGGATCATGCGGTCATAGTTGTCCTGCGGCTTACTTTGCGCTGGTTGCTTCAGGGGAGCAAGAGTGCGCTTTGCTTTCACCGCATCTATCTTCTCCTCCGGAGGTGGATGTCTCTGTGCTTTCAACCCTTCAAAAAAGTCCTTCACTTGGCCTTAAGCGATCTTCGTGTTTTCCTCGTCGGACCTCTCGTACGGTAACTTCTCTAGAGGCGTGAGAGAAGGACCGAATCTGCATCGCCTCCCGCCTCTGGCACTGGTAGACGTCGCCGGACCAGACGAAGCGGCTGTCTTTTTTACTTGCTTACGCGCCGGAGCCGGAGCAGCCGGAGCGGCGGCAGGTCTCTTCCCCCCTTGCTGATTAGGCGGTGAAGGAGGAGCAGGCTGGCTGCTCGGGCGCGCCGGCGGCGAAGGAGGCGGAGTGCCGCCACGCGCCGGCGGCGAAGGAGGCGGAGTGCCGCCACGCGCCGGAGAAGGAGCCAGAGTGCCATGATGGTCACTCGCCGGAGGAGGAGGCGGTGGAGGAGGTAGAGTGCCCTGACTCGCCGGAGGAGGAGGAGGAGGTGGAGGCGTCCAGTTGAGAATGTTGATTAGGTCCTTCCGCCATAGGCATGGAGTCTTCAGTGAAGAACCCAGCCGAGTCTCCCCTTCATCGGTAGGGTGGTCAAGCTGGAGCTCTTCAAATCCCTCCGTTATTTCGTCGACCATCACCCTAGCATATCCTTCTGGAATCGGCCGGCAGTGAAAAGTGTCGTCGGGTCCATAAGGATAAACAGAGCCAGCAGCCGCTTTGACCTTCAGATTCATCCACTGTGCCATAAGGTGGCAATTTTGTGCCTGCGTGATAGCATCCACAGGATTCCTGGCAGTAGTGAAGGAAATATGCCCTAGAGGCAATAATAAAGATGTTATTTGTATTTCCTTATATCATGATAAATGTCTTTTATTCATGCTAGAATTGTATTAACCGGAAACTTAGTACATGTGTGGATACATAGACAAAACAGTATGTCCCTAGTATGCCTCTACTAGACTAGCTCATTGATCAAAGATGGTTACGTTTCCTAACCATAGACATGAGTTGTCATTTGATCAACGGGATCACATCATTAGGAGAATGATGTGATGGACAAGACCCATCCGTTAGCATAGCACTATGATCGTTTAGTTTTACTGATATTGCTTTCTTCATGACTTATACATGTTCCTATGACTATGAGATTATGCAACTCCCGAATACCATAGGAACACCTTGTGTGCTATCAAACGTCACAACGTAACTGGGTGATCATAAAGATGCTCTACAGGTGTCTCCGAAAGTATTCGTGGTGTTGGCATAGATCAAGATTAGGATTTGTCACTCCGAGTGTCGGAGAGGTATCTCTGGGCCCTCTCGGTAACACACATCACAATAAGCCTTGCAAGCAAAAGACTAATGAGTTAGTCACGAGATGATGTGTTACGGAACGAGTAAAGAGACTTGCCGGTAACGAGATTGAACTAGGTATAGAGATACCGACGATCGAATCTCGGGCAAGTAACATACCGATGACAAAAGGAACAACGTATGTTGTTATGCGGTTTGACCGATAAAGATCTTCGTAGAATATGTGGGAGCCAATATGAGCATCCAGGTTCCGCTATTGGTTATTGACCGGAGACGTGTCTCGGTCATGTCTACATAGTTCTCGAACCTGTAGGGTCCGCACGCTTAAGGTTTCGATGATAGTTTTATTATGAGTTTATGAGTTTTGATGTACCGAAGGAGTTCGGAGTCCCGGATGAGATCGGGGACATGACGAGGAGTCTCAAAATGGTCGAGACGTAAAAATCGATATATTGGACGACTATATTCGGACATCGGAAAGGTTCCGAGTGATTCGGGTATTTTCGGAGTACCGGGGAGTTACGGGAATAGAGGAGAGAGGCCAAAAGGAAGGAGGCGTGCACCCCCCCTTCTGGTCCGAATTGGACAAGGGGTGCAGCCCCCTTTTCCTTCTCCCTCTCCCCCTCTTTCCTTCTCTCCTACTCCGGAAAGGAAAGGGGAATCTTACTAGGACTTGGGAGTCCTAGTAGGACTCCCCACACTTGGTGCGCCCCCTCTAGGGCCGGCCTCTCCCTCCCTCCTTTATATACGGGGGCAGGGGGGCACCTCTAGACACAACAATTGATCTCTTGATCTCTTAGCCGTGTGCGGTGCCCCCCTCCACCATAGTTCTCCTCGATAAATATTGTAGCGGTGCTTAGGCGAAGCCCTGCGACGGTAGAACATCAAGATCGTCACCACGCCGTCGTGCTGACGGAACTCTTCCTCGACACTCGGCTGGATCGGAGTTCGAGGGACGTCATCGAGCTGAACGTGTGCTAGAACTCGGAGGTGCCGTAGTTTCGGTGCTTGATCGGTCGGGCCGTGAAGACGTACGACTACATCAACCGCGTTGTTCTAACGCTTCCGCTTTCGGTCTACGAGGGTACGTAGACTCACTCTCCCCTCTCGTTGCTATGCATCTGGTAGATAGATCTTGCGTGATCGTAGGAAAATTTTAAAATACTACGTTCCCCAACAGTGGTATCAGAGCCAGGTCTATGCGTAGATGATATGCACGAGTAGAACACAATGAGTTGTGGGCGATACTAGTCATACTGCTTACCAGCATGTCATACTTTGCTTCGGCGGTATTGTGAGATGAAGCGGCCCGGACCGACATTACGCATACGCTTACGCGAGACTGGTTTCACCGTTACGAGCACTCGTTGCTTAAAGGTGACTGGCGGGTGTCTGTCTCTCTCACTTTAGCTGAATCAAGTGTGGCTACGCCCGGTCCTTGTGAAGGTTAAAACAGCACATACTTGACGAAACATCGTTGTGGTTTTGTATGCGTAGGTAAGAACGGTTCTTGCTAAAGCCCGTAGCAGCCACGTAAAACTTGCAACAAACAAAGTAGAGGACGTCTAACTTGTTTTTGCAGGGCATGTTGTGATGTGATATGGTCAAGACATGATGAGTTATACGGTTTTGTATGAGATGATCATGTTTTGTAAAGTTATCGGCAACTGGCAGGAGCCATATGGTTGTCGCTTTATTGTATGAAATGCAATCGCCATGTAATTGCTTTACTTTATCACTAAGCGGTAGCGATAGTCGTAGAAGCAATAGTTGGCGAGACAACAATGATGCTACGATAAAGATCAAGGTGTCAAGCCGGTGACGAAGGTGATCATGACGGTGCTTTGAAGATGGAGATCAAAAGCACAAGATGATGATGGCCATATCATGTCACATATTTTGATTGCATGCGATGTTTATCTTATTATGCTTCTTATTTTGCTTAGAACGACGGTAGCATTATAAGATGATCCCTTACTAAATTTCAAGGTGTAAGTGTTCTCCCTGAGTATGCACCGTTGCGAAAGTTCGTCGTGCCGAGACACCACGTGATGATCGGGTGTGATAAGCTCTACGTTCAAATACAACGGGTGCAAGCCAGTTTTGCACACGCAGAATACTCGGGTTAAACTTGACGAGCCTACCATATGCAGATATGGCCTCGGAACACTGGAGACCGAAAGGTCGAGCGTGAATCATATAGTAGATATAATCAACATAAGATGTTCACCATTGAAACTACTCCATCTCACGTGATGATCGGACATGGTTTAGTTGATTTGGATCACGTGATCATTTAGATGACCAGAGGGATGTCTATCTAAGTGGGAGTTCTTTAATTTAATATGATTAAATCGAACTTTAATTTATCATGAACTTAGTCCTGATAGTTTTTGCATATCTATGTTGTTGTAGATCAATGGCCCGTGCTACCGTTCCTTTGAATTTTAATGCATTCCTAGAGAAAGCTAAGTTGAAAGATGATGGTAGCAATTACAAGGACTGGGTCCGTAACCTGAGGATTATCCTCATTGCTGCACAGAAGAATTATGTCCTTGAAGCACCGCTAGGTGACAAGCCCCCTCCCGCTAATGTAGACGCTTTGAACGTCTGGCAGTCGCGGTCTGATGACTACACGATAGTTCAGTGTGCCATGCTTTACGGCTTAGAACCGGGACTTCAACGACGTTTTGAACGTCATGGACCATATGAGATGTTCCAGGAGTTGAAGTTAATATTTCAAGCAAATGCCCGAATTGAGAAATATGAGATTTCCAATAACTTCTACAGCTGCAAGATGGAGGAGAATAGTTCCATCAGTGAACACTTACTCAGAATGTCTGGGTATTACAATCATATGACTCAACTTGGTTGCAAAGTTGACGAGGATAGTGTTATTGATAGAGTTCTTCAATCACTGCCACCAAGCTATAAAGGCTTCGTGATGAACTATAATATGCAAGGGATGCAAAAGACAATTCCCGAGCTCTTCGCCATGCTCAAAGCTGCGGAGGTAGAAATCAAAAAGGAGCATCAAGTGTTGATGGTTAACAAGACCACTAGTTTCAAGAAAAAGGGCAAGGGAAAGAAGGGGAACTTCAAAAAGAATAGCAAAACAGTTGCTACTTCCACGAAGAAACCCAAATCTGGAGCCAAGCCTGAAACTGAGTGCTTCTACTGCAAGGGGACTGGACACTGGAAACGGAACTGCCCCAAGTATTTGGCGGATAAGAAGGATGGCAAGGTGAACAAAGGTATATGTGATATACATGTTATTGATGTGTACCTTACTAATGCTCGTAGTAGTACCTGGGTATTTGATACCGGTTCGGTTGCTAATATTTGTAACTCGAAACAGGGACTACGGATTAAACGAAGATTAGCTAAGGACGAGGTGACGATGCGCGTGGGAAACAGTTCCAAAGTCGATGTGATCGCCGTCGGCACGCTACCTCTACATCTACCTTCGGGATTAGTTTTAGACCTAAATAATTGTTATTTGGTGCCAGCGTTGAGCATGAACATTATATCTGGATCTTGTTTGTTGCGAGACGGTTATTCATTTAAATCAGAGAATAATGGTTGTTCTATTTTAATGAATAATATCTTTTATGGTCATGCACCCTTAAAGAGTGGTCTATTCTTATTGGATCTCGATTGTAGTGATACACATATTCATAATATTGAAACCAAAAGATGCAATGTTAATAATGATAGTGCAACTTATTTGTGGCACTGCCGTTTAGGTCATATTGGTGTAAAACGCATGAAGAAACTCCATAATGATGGACTTTTGGAATCACTTGATTATGAATCACTTGGTGCTTGCGAACCATGCCTCATGGGCAAGATGACTAAAACTCCGTTCTCCGGAACTATGGAGCGAGCAACAGATTTGTTGGAAATCATACATACTGATGTATGTGGACCAATGAGTGTTGATACTCGCGGCGGGTATCGTTATTTTCTGACCTTCACTGATGATTTGAGCAGATATGGGTATATCTACTTAATGAAGCGCAAGTCTGAAACATTTGAAAAGTTCAAAGAATTTCAGAGTGAAGTAGAGAATCATCGTAACAAGAAAATAAAGTTTCTACGATCAGATCGTGGAGGAGAATATTTGAGTTACGAGTTTGGTCTTCATTTGAAACAATGTGGAATAGTTTCACAACTCACGCCACCTGGAACACCACAACGTAATGGTGTGTCCGAACGTCGTAATCGTACTTTATTAGATATGGTGCGATCAATGATGTCTCTTACCGATTTACCACTATCGTTTTGGGGTTATGCTTTAGAGACAGCTACATTCACGTTAAATAGGGCACCATCTAAATCCGTTGATACGACACCTTAACTTTGGTTTAGCAAGAAACCAAAATTGTCGTTTCTTAAAGTTTGGGGCTGCGATGCTTATGCGAAAACACTTCAACCTGATAAGCTCGAACCCAAGTCGGAAAAATGTGTCTTCATAGGATACCCAAAAGAGACTATTGGGTACACCTTCTATCACAGATCCGAAGGCAAAATATTCGTTGCTAAGAACGGATCCTTTCTAGAAAAAGAGTTTCTCTCGAAAGAAGTGAGTGGGAGGAAAGTAGAACTTGATGAGGTAATTGTACCTTCTCCCGGATTGGAAAGTAGTACATCACAGGAAAATGTTCCAGTGATTCCTACACCAATTAGTGAGGAAGTTAATGATAATGATCATGAAACTTCAGATCAAGTTTCTGCTGAACGTCGTAGATCAACCAGAGTACGTTCCGCACCAGAGTGGTACGGCAACCCAGTTCTGTAAATCATGTTACTAGACCATGATGAACCTACGAACTATGAGGAAGCGATGATGAGCCCAGATTCCGCAAAATGGCTTGAAGCCATGAAATCTGAGATGGGATCCATGTATGAAAACAAAGTGTCGACTTTGGTTGACTTGCCCGATGATCGGCAAGCCATCGAAGATAAATGGATCTTCAAGAGGAAGACCGACGCTGACGGTAATGTTACTGTTTACTAAGCTCGACTTGTTGCGAAAAGTTTTTCGACAAGTTCAAGGAGTTGACTACGATGAGGCTTTCTCACCCGTAGCGATGCTTAAGTCTGTCTGAATCATGTTAGCAATTGCCACATTTTATGAAATCTGGCAAATGGATAACAAAACTGCATTCTTTAATGAATTTATTAAAGAAAAATTGCATATGATGCAACCCGAAGGTTTTGTTAATCCTAAAGGTGCTAACAAAATGTGCAAGCTCCAGCGATCCATCTATGGACTGGTGCAAGCATCTCGGAGTTGGAATATACGCTTTGATAAGTTGATCAAAGCACATAGATTTATACAGACTTACGGTGAAGCCTGTATTTACAAGAAGTGAGTGGGAGCACTACAACCTTTCTGATAAGTATATGTGAATGACATATTGTCGATCGGAAATGATGTAGAATTTTCTGGAAAGCATAAAGGAGTGTTTGAAAGGAGTTTTTCAAAGAAAGACCTTGGTGAAGCTGCTTACATATTGGGCATCAAGATCTATAGAGATAGATGAAGATGCTTGATAAGACTTTCGATAAAGTACATACCTTGATAAGATTTTGAAATAGTTCAAAATGGATCAGTCAAAGAAGAAATTCTTGCCTGACTTGTAAGGTGTGAAGTTGAGTAAGACTCAAAGCCAGACCACGGCAGAAAATATAGAGAGAATGAAAGTCATTCCCTATGCCTCAGCCATAGGTTCTATAAAGTATGCCATGCTGTGTACCAAACATGTTGTGTACCTTGCCATGAGTTTGTCAAGGGGGTACAATAGTGATCCAGGAGTAGATCACCGTACAGCGGTCAAAATTATCCTTAGTAACTGGATGACTAAGGAAATGTTTCTCGATTATGGAGGTGATAAAGAGTTCGTCGTAAAGGGTTACGCCGATGCAAACTTTGACACTAAATTCAGATGACTCTAAGTATCAATCTGGATGCATATTGAAAGTGGGAGCAATTAGCTAGAGTAGCTTTATACAGAGCATTGTAGACATAGAAATTTGCGAAATACATACGGATCTGAATGTGACAGACCCGTTGACTAAACTTCTCTCACAAGCAAAACATGATCACACCTTATTACTCTTGGGTATTAATCACATAGCGATGTGAACTAGATTATTGACTCTAGTAAACCCTTTGGGTGTTGGTCACATGGCGATGTGAACTATGGGTGTTATTCACATAACGATGTGAACTATCAGTATTAAATCACATGGCGATGTGAGCTAGATTATTGACTCTAGTGCAAGTGGGAGACTGAAGGAAATATGCCCTAGAGGCAATAATAAAGATATTATTTGTATTTCCTTATATCATGATAAATGTCTTTTATTCATGCTAGAATTGTATTAACTGGAAACTTAGTACATGTGTGAATACATAGACAAAACAGAGTGTCCCTAGTATGCCTCTACTAGACTAGCTCATTGATCAAAGATGGTTATGTTTCCTAACCATAGACATGAGTTGTCATTTGATCAACGGGATCACATCATTAGGAGAATGATGTGATGGACAAGACCCATCCGTTAGCATAGCACTATGATCGTTTAGTTTAACTGCTATTGCTTTCTTCATGACTTATACATGTTCCTATGACTATGAGATTATGCAACTCCCGAATACCGTAGGAACACCTTGTGTGCTATCAAACGTCACAACGTAACTGGGTGATCATAAAGATGCTCTACAGGTGTCTCCAAAAGTATTCGTGGTGTTGGCATAGATCAAGATTAGGATTTGTCACTCCGAGTGTCAGAGAGGTATCTCTGGGCCCTCTCGGTAACACACATCACAATAAGCCTTGCAAGCAAAAGACTAATGAGTTAGTCACGAGATGATGTGTTACGGAACGAGTAAAGAGACTTGCCGGTAACGAGATTGAACTAGGTATAGAGATACCGACGATCGAATCTCGGGCAAGTAACATACCGTTTGACAAAAGGAACAACGTATGTTGTTATGCGGTTCTGACCGATAAAAGATCTTCGTAGAATATGTAGGAGCCAATATGAACATCCAGGTTCCGCTATTGGTTATTGACCGGAGATGAGTCTCGGTCATGTCTACATAGTTCTCGAACCCGTAGGGTCCGCACGCTTAACGTTTCATGACGATCGGTATTATGAGTTTATGAGTATTGATGTACCGAAGGTAGTTCGGAGTCCCGGATGAGATCACGGACATGACGAGGAGTCTCGGAATGTCCGAGACATAAAGATTGATATATTGGACGGCTATATTCGGACACCGGAAGTATACCGGAAAAGTTTCGGATTTATCGAGAATGCCGGAAGGGGTTACCGGAACCCCCTACGAGAGGGGATGGTCCATAGTGGGCCTAAAGGGAAAGAGAGAGGCAGCCCTTAGGGCTGGCCGGCGCCCCCACCTAGGGTTCCTAGTTGGACTAGGATTGGGGGGGGGGGGG
>LR738712.1:764583549-764640558 GCA_902687465.1 Secale cereale
TGGAGGAGAATATTTGAGTTACGAGTTTGGTCTTCATTTGAAACAATGTGGAATAGTTTCACAACTCACGCCACCTGGAACACCACAGCGTAATGGTGTGTCCGAACGTCGTAACCATACTTTATTAGATATGGTGCGATCTATGATGTCTCTTACCGATTTACCACTATCGTTTTGGGGTTATGCTTTAGAGACAGCTGCATTCACGTTAAATAGGGCACCATCTAAATCCGTTGATACGACACCTTATGAACTATGGTTTGGCAAGAAACCAAAGTTGTCGTTTCTTAAAGTTTGGGGCTGCGATGCTTATGTGAAAAAGCTTCAACCTGATAAGCTCGAACCCAAGTCGGAGAAATGTGTCTTCATAGGATACCCAAAAGAGACTGTTGGGTACACCTTCTATCACAGATCCGAAGGCAAGATATTCGTTGCTAAGAATGGATCCTTTCTAGAAAAAGAGTTTCTCTCGAAAGAAGTGAGTGGGAGGAAAGTAGAACTTGATGAGATATTTGTACCTTCTCCCGGATTGGAAAGTAGTACATCACGGGAAATTGTTCCAGTGATTCCTACACCAATTAGTGAGGAAGTTAATGATAATGATCATGAAACTTCGGATCAAATTTGTGCTGAACGTCGTATATCAACCAGAGTGCGTTCCACACCAGAGTGGTACGGCAACCCAGTTCTAGAAATCATGTTACTAGACCATGATGAACCTACGAACTATGAGGAAGCGATGATGAGCCCAGATTCCGCAAAATGGCTTGAAGCCATGAAATCTGAGATGGGATCCATGTATGAGAACAAAGTGTGGACTTTGGTTGACTTGCCCGATGATCGGCAAGCCATTGAAAATAAATGGATCTTCAAGAGGAAGACCGACGCAGACGGTAATATTACTGTTTACAAAGCTCGACTTGTTGCGAAAGGTTTTCGACAAGTCCAAGGAGTTGACTACGATGAGACTTTCTCACCTGTAGCGATGCTTAAGTCTGTCCGAATCATGTTAGCAATTGCCGCATTTTATGATTATGAAATCTGGCAAATGGATGTCAAAACTGCATTCCTAAATGGATATCTCAAAGAAGAGTTGTATATGATGCAACCAGAAGGTTTTGTCGATCCAAAAGGTGCTGACAAAGTATGCAAGCTCCAGCGATCCATCTATGGACTGGTGCAAGCATCTCGGAGTTGGAATATACGATTTGATGAGGTGATCAAAGCATATGGTTTTATACAGACTTTTGGAGAAGCCTGTATTTACAAGAAAGTGAGTGGGAGCTCTGTAGCATTTCTAATATTATATGTAGATGACATATTGTTGATTGGAAATGATATAGAATTTCTGGATAGCATAAAAGGATACTTGAATAAAAGTTTTTCGATGAAAGACCTCGGAGAAGCTGCTTACATATTAGGCATCAAAATCTATAGAGATAGATCAAGACGCTTAATTGGACTTTCACAAAGCACATACCTTGATAAGATTTTGAAGAAGTTCAAAATGGATCAGTCAAAGAAAGGGTTCTTGCCTGTTTTACAAGGTATGAAGTTGAGTAAGACTCAATGCCCGACCACTGCAGAAGATAGAGAAAAAATGAAAGTCATTCCCTATGCCTCAGCCATAGGATCTATCATGTATGCAATGCTGTGTACCAGGCCTGATGTGTGCCTTGCTATAAGTCTAGCAGGGAGGTACCAAAGTAATCCAGGAGTGGATCACTGGACAGCGGTCAAAAACATCCTGAAGTATCTGAAAAGAACAAAGGATATGTTTCTCGTGTATGGAGGTGACAAAGAGCTCGTCGTAAACGGTTACGTCGATTCTAGCTTTGACACTGATCCGGATGACTCAAAGTCACAAACCGGATATGTATTTTTATTGAACGGTGGAGCTGTCAGTTGGTGCAGTTCCAAGCAGAGCGTCGTGGCAGGATCTACGTGTGAAGCGGAATACATAGCTGCTTCGGAAGCAGCAAATGAAGGAGTCTGGATGAAGGAGTTCATATCCGATCTAGGTGTAATACCTAGTGCATCGGGTCCAATGAAAATCTTTTGTGACAACACTGGAGCCATAGCCTTGGCGAAGGAATCCAGGTTTTCACAAGAGAACAAAGCACATCAAAAGACGCTTCAATTCCATCCGCGATCTAGTCAAGGAGGGAGACATAGAGATTTGCAAAATACATACGGATCTGAATGTTGCAGACCCGTTGACTAAACCTCTTCCACGGGCAAAACATGATCAGCACCAGGACTCCATGGGTGTGAGGATCATCACTTTGTAATCTAGATTATTGACTCTAGTTCAAGTGGGAGACTGAAGGAAATATGCCCTAGAGGCAATAATAAAGATGTTATTTGTATTTCCTTATATCATGATAAATGTCTTTTATTCATGCTAGAATTGTATTAACCGGAAACTTAGTACATGTGTGGATACATAGACAAAACAGTATGTCCCTAGTATGCCTCTACTAGACTAGCTCATTGATCAAAGATGGTTACGTTTCCTAACCATAGACATGAGTTGTCATTTGATCAACGGGATCACATCATTAGGAGAATGATGTGATGGACAAGACCCATCCGTTAGCATAGCACTATGATCGTTTAGTTTTACTGCTATTGCTTTCTTCATGACTTATACATGTTCCTATGACTATGAGATTATGCAACTCCCGAATACCATAGGAACACCTTGTGTGCTATCAAACGTCACAACGTAACTGGGTGATCATAAAGATGCTCTACAGGTGTCTCCGAAAGTATTCGTGGTGTTGGCATAGATCAAGATTAGGATTTGTCACTCCGAGTGTCGGAGAGGTATCTCTGGGCCCTCTCGGTAACACACATCACAATAAGCCTTGCAAGCAAAAGACTAATGAGTTAGTCACGAGATGATGTGTTACGGAACGAGTAAAAGAGACTTGCCAGTAACGAGATTGAACTAGGTATAGAGATACCGACGATCGAATCTCGGGCAAGTAACATACCGTTGACAAAAGGAACAACGTATGTTGTTATGCGGTTCTGACCGATAATAGATCTTCGTAGAATATGTAGGAGCCAATATGAACATCCAGGTTCCGCTATTGGTTATTGACCGGAGATGAGTCTCGGTCATGTCTACATAGTTCTCGAACCCGTAGGGTCCGCACGCTTAACGTTTGATGATGATCGGTATTATGAGTTTATGAGTATTGATGTACCGAAGGTAGTTCGGAGTCCCGGATGAGATCACGGACATGACGAGGAGTCTCGGAATGTCCGAGACATAAAGATTGATATATTGGACGACTATATTCGGACACCGGAAGTGTTCCGGGAAAGTTTCGGATTTATCGGGATTGCCGGAGGGGGTTACCGAAACCCCCTACGAGAGGGGATTGTCCATAGTGGGCCTAAAGGGAAAGAGAGAGGCAGCCCATAGGGCTGGCCGGCGCCCCCACCTAGGGTTCCTAGTTGGACTAGGATTGAGGGGGGCGCCACCTCTCCTATTCCTTTCCCTCTTCTTTCTTTTGGTGAATCCTACTAGGAATAGGATTGCAATCCTATTCCTAGTAGGACTCCTTCCCTAGCCGCACCAGGAGAAGTTGGCCGGCCTCCCTCCCTTGCTCCTTTATATACGGGGGCAGGGGGGCACCCAAAGACACACAAGTTGAATTGTTCCAGCCGTGTGCGATGCCCCCCTCCACAGAAACACACCTCGGTCATACCGTCGTGGTGCTTAGGCGAAGCCCTGCGCCGGTGAATACATCATATCCGTCACCACGCCGTCGTGCTGACGAAACTCTCCCGTGAAGCTCAACTGGATCAAGAGCTCGTGGGACGTCATCAAGCTGAACGTGTGCTGAACGCGGAGGTGCCGTACGTTCGGTGCTTGATCGGTTGAATCGCAAAGAAGTTCGACTACATCAACCGCGTCACTTGACGCTTCCGCTTCCGGTCTACGAGGGTACGTAGACACACTCTTCCCTCTCGTTGCTATGCATCTGGTAGATAGATCTTGCGTGATCATAGGAAAATTTTAAAATACTACATTCCCCAACAGTGGCATCATGAGCCAGGTCTATGCGTAGATGATATGCACGAGTAGAACACAATGAGTTGTGGGCGATACTAGTCATACTGCTTACCAGCATGTCATACTTTGCTTCGGCGGTATTGTGAGATGAAGCGGCCCGGACCGACATTACGCGTACGCTTACGCGAGACTGGTTTCACCGTTACGAGCACTCGTTGCTTAAAGGTGACTGGCGGGTGTCTGTCTCTCTCACTTTAGCTGAATCAAGTGTGGCTACGCCCGGTCCTTGTGAAGGTTAAAACAGCACATACTTGACGAAACATCGTTGTGGTTTTGTATGCGTAGGTAAGAACGGTTCTTGCTAAGCCCGTAGCAGCCACGTAAAACTTGCAACAACAAAGTAGAGGACGTCTAACTTGTTTTTGCAGGGCATGTTGTGATGTGATATGGTCAAGACATGATGAGTTATACGGTTTTGTATGAGATGATCATGTTTTGTAAAGTTATCGGCAACTGGCAGGAGCCATATGGTTGTCGCTTTATTGTATGAAATGCAATCGCCATGTAATTGCTTTACTTTATCACTAAGCGGTAGCAATAGTCGTAGAAGCAATAGTTGGCGAGACGACAACGATGCTACGATGGAGATCAAGGTGTCGCGCCGGTGACGAAGGTGATCATGTAGGTGCTTTGGAGATGGAGATCAAAAGCACAAGATGATGATGGCCATATCATGTCACATATTTTGATTGCATGTGATGTTTATCTTATTATGCTTCTTATTTTGCTTAGAACGACTGTAGGATCGAAGTAGGTCTAGAGGGGGGGTGATTAGACTACTTGACAATATAAAAAATCTGCCTTTGGATCATGCAATGTTTTTGGCAGTTTCACAATTAAGAACAATCCAAGTATCACCCTACACATGCAATTCTAGAGTATATGCAGCGGAAAGTAAATTGCACATGTAAAAGAGAGGTGGAGAAGATCAAACGCAGTTTGGTGACACGGAGATTTTTGTCGTGGTTCCGATAGGTGGTGCTATCGTACATCCACGTTGATGGAGACTTCAACCCACGGAGGGTAACGGCTGCGCGAGTCCACGGAGGGCTCCACCCACGAAGGGTCCACGAAGAAGCAACCTTGTCTATTCCATCACGGCCTACGCCCACGGAGGACTAGCCTTACTCGGGGTAGATCTTCACGAAGTAGGCGATCTCCTTGCCCTTACAAACTTCTTGGTTCAACTCCACATCATCAAGACGGAGGCTCCCAAGCGACACCTAACCAATCTAGGAGGCACCACCCCCCAAAAGGTAATAGACGGTGTTGATGATGATGAACTCCTTGCTCTTGTGCTTCAAGTGATAAACTCCCCAACACTCAAATCTCCTCACTGATATGGCTGTGGTGGAAGAAAGATTTGAGTGGAAAGCAACTTGGGAAGGCTAGAGATCAAGTTTCATATGGTAGGAATGGAATGGCTTGATCTCAACACAAGGGTAGGTGGTTCACTTCTCAGAAAGTGTATGGTAGGAATGGTAGTACTTTCTGATGGCTCTCCTCACGAATGAGGAGGGGGTGGAGGGGTATATATAGCCTCCACACAAAATCCAACCGTTACACACACATTTGACCAATCTCGGTCAGACCGAAGTTAAAACTCGGTTAGACCGAAAGTTCAAATATAGTGAACGTTGGGATTTTCGGTGGGACCGAAAATACCATCTCGGTGAGACCGAAGTGAGTCAAAGGTTAGGGTTTGCCATTTCGGTGAGACCGAAAATATAAACTCGGATATTCCGAATTGATGTCAACTGATCACAGAAGGTTGGCAACCCTTTTTCGGTGAGACCGAAACTCAGAATCGGTTTGACCGAGAAGCTAGGGTTTGGAGAAACAACTGAAGAGGTTCATCTCGGTGGGACTGAGTTGGAGAAATCGGTGTGACCGAGATGTTAGGGTTTGTGTAAAGTAGTGAATAGTGCTGATAGTTGAGGGAGTTAGATCACCAAGCACTTGAGCAACAAGAACATTAACACAACCTCATCCCCTTTTAATAGTATTGGCTTTTCCTATGGACTCAATGTGATCTTTGATCACTAAACCAAAAATGGAGTCTTGAGCTTTTGCCAATGCTTGTCTTAGCATTTTGAGGGGTCCACTTCTTCAGACATTTCCATACCCATATCATCGAACTTCTCTGAAATGATTCTCAAGATAATATTAGTTCAATGATATATATGTTGTTATTAATTACCAAAACCACCCGGGGATTAGTTGCACTTTCAGACATGTCTGTCTTGCCCTCCACTCCCAGGATGTCCCTTTTTCCTGAAAGAACTATGTGGCGCTTTGGCTCATCGTATGATGTATTCGCTTCCTTATCTTTTCTTTTTCTCGGTCTGGTAGACATGTCCTTCACATAGATAACATGTGCCACATCATTGGCTAGGACGAACGGTTCGTCATTGTATCCAAGATTTTTCAGATCCACTGTTGTCATTCCGTACTGTGGGTCTACCTGTACCCCGCCTCCTGACAGATTGACCCATTTACACTTAAAAAAAGGGACCTTAAAATCATGTCCGTAGTCAAGTTCCCATATGTCCACTATGTAACCATAATATGTGTCCTTTCCCCTCTCGGTTGTTGCATCAAAGCGGACACCGCTGTTTTGGTTGGTGCTCTTTTGATCTTGGACAATCGTGTAAAATCTATTTCCATTTATCTCGTATCCTTTGTAAATCAATACAGTCGAAGATGGTCCCCTGGACAACAAGTACAACTCATCACAAACAGTGTTGTCACCTCTGAGACGTGTTTCCAACCAACTGCTGAAAGTCCTGATGTGTTCACGTGTAATCCAGTCGTCGCACTGCTCCGGGTGTTTGGAGCGCAGACTGTTCTTGTGTTCATCGACATACGGGGTCACCAATGTAGAGTTCTGTAGAACTGTGTAGTGTGCTTGAGACCAAGAATAACCGTCCCTGCATATTATTGAGTCCCTTCCAAGCGTGCCTTTTCCAGTCAGTCTGCCCTCGTACCGCGATTTAGGGAGACCTATCTTATTAAGGCCAGGAATGAAGTCAACACAAAACCCGATGACATCCTCTGTTTGATGGCCCATGGAGATGCTTCCTTCTGGTCTGGCGCGGTTACGGACATATTTCTTTAGGACTCCCATGAACCTTTCAAAGGGGAACATATTGTGTAGAAATACGGGCCCCAGAATGACAATCTCGTCGACTAGATGAACTAGGACGTGTGTCATGATATTGAAGAAGGATGGTGGGAACACAAGCTCGAAACTGACAAGACATTGCGCCACATCACTCCTTAGCCTTGGTACGATTTCTGGATCGATCACCTTCTGAGAGATTGCATTGAGGAATGCACATAGTTTCACAATGGCTAATCGGACGTTTTCCGGTAGAAGCCCCCTCAATGCAACCGGAAGCAGTTGCGTCATAATCACATGGCAGTCATGAGACTTTAGGTTCTGGAACTTTTTCTCTGCCATATTTATTATTCCCTTTATATTCGACGAGAAGCCAGTCGGGACCTTCATACTGAGAAGGCATTCAAAGAAGATTTCTTTCTCTTCTTTCGTAAGAGCATAGCTGGTAGGACCTTCATACTGCTTCGGAGGGATGCCGTCTTTTTCGTGCAAACGTTACAGGTCCTCCCGTGCCTCAGCTGTATCTTTTGTCTTTCCATACACGCCCAAGAAGCCTAGCAGGTTCACGCAAAGGTTCTTCGTCACGTGCATCACGTCGATTGAAGAGCGGACCTCTAGGTCTTTCCAGTAGGGTAGGTCCCAAAATATAGATTTCTTCTTCCACATGGGTCCGTGTCCCTCATCGTCATTCGGAACAGCTAGTGCGCCGGGGCCCTTTCCGAAGATTACGTGTAAATCATTGACCATAGCAAGTACGTGATCACCGGTACGCATGGCGGGCTTCTTCCGGTGATCTGCCTCGCCTTTGAAATGCTTGCCTTTCTTTCGACATTGATGGTTGGTCGGAAGAAATCGACGATGGCCCAGGTACACATTCTTCCTGCACTTGTCCAGGTATATACTTTCAGTGTCATCTAAACAGTGCGTGCATGTGTGGTATCCTTTGTTTGTCTGTCCTGAAAGGTTACTGAGAGCGGGCCAATCGTTGATGGTCACGAACAGCAACGCCTTTAGGTCAAATTCCTCCTGTTTGTGCTCATCCCACGCACGTACACCGTTTCCATTCCACAGCTGTAAAAGTTCTTCAACTAATGGCCTTAGGTACACATCAATGTCGTTGCCGGGTTGCTTAGGGCCTTGGATGAGAACTGGCATCATAATGAACTTCCGCTTCATGCACATCCAAGGAGGAAGGTTATACATACATAGAGTCACGGGCCAGGTGCTGTGATTGCTGCTCTGCTCCCCAAAAGGATTAATGCCATCCGCGCTTAAAGCAAACCATACGTTCCTTGCGTCCTTTGCAAACTCCTCCCAGTACTTTCTCTCGATTTTTCTCCATTGCGACCCGTCAGCGGGTGCTCTCAACTTCCCGTCTTTATTACGGTCCTCACTGTGCCATCGCATCAACTTGGCATGCTCTCTGTTTCTAAACAAACGTTTCAACCGTGGTATTATAGGAGCATACCACATCACCTTCGCAGGAACCCTCTTCCTGGCGGGCTCGCCATCAACATCACCAGGGTCATCTCGTCTGATCTTATACCGCAATGCACCGCATACCGGGCATGCGTTCAGATCGTTGTATGCACCGCGGTAGAGGATGCAGTCATTAGGGCATGCATGTTTCTTCTGCACCTCCAATCCTAGAGGGCATACGACCTTCTTTGCTGCGTATGTACTGTCGGGCAATTCGTTATCCTTCGGAAGCTTCTTCTTCAATATTTTCAGTAGCTTCTCAAATCCTTTGTCAGCCACAGCATTCTCTGCCTTCCACTGCAGCAATTCCAGTACGGTACCGAGCTTTGTGTTGCCATCTTCGCAATTGGGGTACAACCCTTTTTTGTGATCCTCTAACATGCGATCGAACTTCAGCTTCTCCTTTTGACTTTCGCATTGTGTCCTTGCATCGACAATGACCCGGCGAAGATCATCATTTGGTTCCTCTTGATCTTCAGCAGCTTCACCCGTTGCAGCATCATTGGGCACATCGTCTGGTTCCTCTTGATCTTCACCAGCTCCCCCCATTGCAGCATCACCGTATTCAGGGGGCACATAGTTGTCATCGTACTCTTCTTCTTCGCCGTCTTCCATCATAACCCCTATTTCTCCGTGCCTCATCCAAACATTATAGTGTGGCATGAAACCCTTGTAAAGCAGGTGGGAGTGAAGAATTTTTCGGTTAGAGTAAGACATCGTATTCACACATTTAGTGCATGGACAACACATAAAACCATTCTGCTTGTTTGCCTCTGCCGCATTTAGAAACTCACGCACGCCCTTAATGTACTCGGAGGTGTGTCTGTCACCGTACATCCATTGGCGGTTCATCTGCGTGCATTTATATATAATTAAGTGTGTCAAAAACCATTACAGAACATCATAAATAGATAATTAAGTGACCAAATGGATAAAAGTTCATCATCACATTAAAACCAAAGTACATACATATATAGTTCTCATCTAACAACATATAGCTCTCCATACACATCGAAACTATGTAAAACATTTCAACGCGAAAACAAATGCTATCATAATCGCAACCAAGGTAACAATTGATCCAACGGCATAATGATACCAAGCCTCGGTATGAATGGCATATTTTCTAATCTTTTTAATCTTCAACCGCATTGCATCCATCTTGATCTTGTGATCATCGACGACATCCGCAACATGCAACTCCAATATCATCTTCTCGTCCACAATTTTTTTTATTTTTTCCTTCAAGAATTTGTTTTCTTCTTCAACTAAATTTAACCTCTCGACAATAGGGTCCATCTTGATCTTGTGATCATCGATAACTTCCCCAACATGCAACTCCAATTCCATCTTCTCCTCCTCCATTTTTTCCAATTTTTTTTTAACGAAATGTTTTCCTCTTCAACTAAATTTAACCTCTCCACAAGAGGGTCGGTTGGAATTTCCGGTTCAACTACCTCCTAGACATAATAAAACATCTATGCATGTCAGGTTGGTCGGCATAACTATCATAAGCACTAAAACAAATAGTTATAAATTAAAGATAATATACCACATCCGAATTGTAGACCGGACGAGGGCCCACGTGGGCGGATATCAAAACCATCGCACTATATAATAACAAGCAATAATAAACGTAAGAAAAATAGACAAATATCTATCTAAAGCAATAATAAAAGTAAGAAAAGCATGGACATAACAAGAGGCTCACCACGGTGGTGCCGGTGACGAGATCGGCGGGGGCGATCGACGGCGGCGAAGACGGGGACGGGACGTGACGGACCGCTAAACCTAGACAAATCTCGGAGAAAATAGAGCTTCGAGAGGAGAAAAGCTTAACTAGTGTGGCTCGGGCATTCCACCGAACACGTTGTGTGCATAGGAGGTGAGCTAGAGCACCACTAACCCCTCTCCTCCTCGGCCAGAAAAAAAAAACAGAGCAGTGAGCTCTGCTCTTGAGTGAGGGGTTATATATAGGCACCTCATTGGTCCCGGTTGGTGCTATGAACCGGGGCTAAAGGGGTGCCTTTGGTCCCGGCTCATATCACTAACCGGGACCAATGGTGGTGGGCCAGGACCAAGAGCCATTGGTCCCGGTTTGTCGCTCCAACCGGGACCAAAAGTTCCAAACGAACCGGGACCAATGGCCCACGTGGCCCGGCCGGCCCCCTGGGCTAACGAACCGGGTCCAGTACCCCCATTGGTCCCGGTTCTAGATTGAACCGGGGCTAATGGGCTGGACCAATGCCCTGTTTTCTACTAGTGACAACAAGCCTGTCCTAGAGGAGCGGTGACAGGAAGTAGTTTCCTGAGAAGGAGGCTGTGAAGAAGGACGAGCCGACAGCTTGATAGGCAAGACCGGCCCAGAATGCTTCAGAGTTTGACGGCTTGAGCTGCTTCGAGTCGATAGTCCCTTTCTGAGCGGCCCGCCAACAGTCTATAGAGTTTTCTCACTTCTCCGCCTATTCGATTTATTTTTGAGAGATATTTTCTGGTTTGCTTTGCGATGAACATCTTGTAAATGCAATTTGTAAAGATAGTAGATAGTTTTGGAATGTAAAGCAACAATGCTAATTTTTTATGAGGAGGAAAATTGAGTAAATTAACGATCAAGCGTTCAATTGATTTTTTATGTCGGATGACAATATTTAATTGAGACATAATTCATGGTCGTGTCATGGTAAAAGTTGTTAGGTCTATCACAATGTCACAATCTTTTTTAACAATAACAGAAGACCTGTAATATTCATAGTACGAAAACGGTCCAAAGAACCAAACTGTTCAGTTTATTAGACGGAAAATTGGGCGAAAACCTTCACAGCGCTAAACAACACATACCTATACAATAGTAAGGTCGGCAAAATAATTTAAAAGGGAAAATAAAGCATGCAATGCGGCAAGTAAAGTTAGTACTGCAATATGAGGCCACAATCAAGACGTTCAATTCTTTTTAAAGAAATAAAAAGTTATTGCAATTTTTTGAAATTGGAGCAAAAGAAGAAACATCAGTTAAATCGGATAAATTATGTCACTAGTAAAACTTAGGAGTAAAAATGGAAATAATATTTATTATTTAATGAAGGTTCTCTTTGGGGAGATTAAAGTTTCTCGTCATGTCCGTGTGACGACGAGATTTCCTGTTAGTTGCCTCGGATCTATACAATAGTTCACGGCCGACAACTGCTGCTCTAGGGCGCTGGTCCTTAGAGCAACTCTAGCCGACCTCGTAAATTTTAGAGGATTAAACGGCCGAGTATACTTTAGAGAAGGACATTTGCTTCTCTACAGTCATTTCCAACCGAACCCCAAAACTTATAACGAAGTAAAAAACTGAAAAGGCACATGACACATATTCGGTGATAAAGTAGGTTAAGGCTAGCATAGAAAACTTACTTAAACTTCATTCTATGCAAATTCTATATATATTACCCGAAACTCGAAATTCAGGCTAGAATTTTAAACCTGGTCTGATTCTTCTATGGGCTCCTTCCACTCCCTTCAGCTCAAACATCCATTCATTAGGTTGGGGTCGTCGACGCCGTCGTCGCCTCCATCATCGCTTGAGAGGTCGACGACATAGGTCGACCCCGCCGCGCACTCCACCTATAGCCGGTGCTCCACCTCGATGAGTCCTGAGTACCATTGGTGATGAGTTTAAACCAGAATATTTCATTAAAACTAAGATATTTGTTCCAATATTGCCACTAATGACCAATGAATGCAAATGATTCCAAATATCCAATCTTCACTTTGTTAACACGGGAAATGGGTTATTTATGTGTGAAATCAAGTCGATACAATGAAAGAACTAAAGTGGCGATAGAGGAGATCAAGTGGGAGGCGCGACACAGATGCCAGATCAGAAGATGGCATTCCATACAATCACACACGTTCATATTGGCGGTCATATGTGTTGGGGAACGTAGTATTTTAAAATTTTCCTACGATCACACAAAATCTATCTACCAGATGCATAGCAACGAGAGGGAAGAGTGTGTCTACGTACCCTCGTAGACCGGAAGCGGAAGCGTCAAGTGACGAGGTTGATGTAGTCGAACTTTTTCGCGATCCAACCGATCAAGCACCGAACGTACGGCACCTCCGCGTTCAGCACACGTTCAGCTTGATGGCGTCCCACGAGCTCTTGATCCAGTTGAGCTTCACGGGAGAGTTTCGTCAGCACGACGGCGTGGTGACGGATATGATGTATCTACCAGCGCAGGGCTTCGCCTAAGCACTGCGACGGTATGACCGAGGTGTGTTTCTGTGGAGGGGGGCACCGCACACGGCTAGAACAATTCAACTTGTGTGTCTTTGGGTGCCCCCCTGCCCCCGTATATAAAGGAGCAAGGGGGGGAGGCCGGCCGGCCCTCCTATGGTGCGGCTAGGGAGCAATCCTACTAGGACTAGGATTGCAATCCTATTCCTAGTAGGAGTCCACCAATGAAGGAAAGGGGGGAAGGAAAGAGAGGAGGAGCGAGAGGGAATGAGGGGCCGCGCCCCCCTCCCCTAGTCCTATTCGGACTCCTCCTAGGGAGGGGGCGCGCCACCTCCTGGCAGCTGCCCTCTCTCTCCCCTATGGCCCACCAGGGCCCATCATTCCCCCGGGGGGTTCCGGTAACCCCCCCGGCACTCCTGTAAATTCCGAAACTTTCCAGAACACTTTCGGTGTCCGAATATAATCGTCCAATATATCAATATTTATGTCTCGGACATTCCGAGACTCATCGTCATGTCCGTAATCTCATCCGTGACTCCGAACTACCTTCGGTACATCAAAACTCATAAACTCATAATACCGATCGTCATCAAACGTTAAGCGTGCGGACCCTACGGGTTCGAGAACTATGTAGACATGACCGAGACTCATCTCCAGTCAATAACCAATAGTGGAACCTGGATGCTCATATTGGCTCCTAAATATTCTGCGAAGTTCTTTATCGGTCAAAACGCATAACAACATACGTTGTTCCTTTTGTCATCGGTATGTTACTTGCCCGAGATTCGATCGTCGGTATCTCTATACCTAGTTCAATCTCGTTACCGGCAAGTCTCTTTACTCGTTCCGTAATACATCATCTCGTGACTAACTCATTAGTCATTTGCTTGCAAGGCTTATTATGATGTGCATTACCGAGAGGGCCCAGAGATACCTCTCCGACACTCGGAGTGACAAATCCTAATCTTGATCTATGCCAACACCATGAATACTTTCGGAAACACCTGTAGAGCATCTTTATGATCACCCAGTTACGTTGTGACGTTTGATAGCACATAAGGTGATCCTACGGTACTCGGGAGTTGCATAATCTCATAGTCATAGGAACATGTATAAGTCATGAAGAAAGCAAAAGCAGTACAACTAAACGATCATAGTGCTATGCTAACGGATGGGTCTAGTCCATCACATCATTCTCCTAATGATGTGATCCCGTTGATCAAATGACAACTCATGTCTATGGCTTGGAAACATAGCCATCTTTTGATCAATGAGCTAGTCTAGTAGAGGCATACTAGGGACATACTATTTTGTCTATGTATTCACACATGTATCAAGTTTCCGGTTAATACAATTCTAGCATGAATAAAAGACATTTATCATGATATAAGGAAATATAAATAACAACTTTATTATTGCCTCTAGGGCATATTTCCTTCAGTCTCCCACTTGCACTAGAGTCAATAATCTAGCTCACATCGCCATGTGATTTAATACCGATGGTTCACATCGTTATGTGAATAACATCCATAGTTCACATCGCCATGTGACCAACACCCAAAGGGTTTACTAGAGTCAATAATCTAGTTCACATCGCTATGTGATTAATACTCAAGAGTAATAAGGTGTGATCATGTTTTGCTTGTGAGAGAAGTTTAGTCAATGGGTCTGTCATATTCAGATCCGTATGTATTTCGCAAATTTCTATGTATACAATGCTCTGCATGGAGCTACTCTAGCTAATTGCTCCCACTTTCAATACGCATCCAGATTGATACTTAGAGTCATCTGGATTTAGTGTCAAAGCTTGCATCGGCGTAACCCTTTACGACGAACTCTTTATCACCTCCATAGTCGAGAAACATTTCCTTAGTCATCCAGTTACTAAGGATAATTTTGACCGCTGTACAGTGATCTACTCCTGGATCACTATTGTACCCCCTTGACAAACTCATGGCAAGGTACACAACATGTTTGGTACACAGCATGGCATACTTTATAGAACCTATGGCTGAGGCATAGGGAATGACTTTCATTCTCTCTATATTTTTCTGCCGTGGTCTGGCTTTGAGTCTTACTCAACTTCACACCTTACAAGTCAGGTAAGAACTCCTTATTTGACTGATCCATTTTGAACTACTTCAAAATCTTATCAAGGTATGTACTCATCGAAAGTCTTATCAAGCGTCTTGATCTATCTCTATAGATCTTGATGCCCAATATGTAAGCAGCTTCACCAAGGTCTTCCTTTGAAAAACTCCTTTCAAACACTCCTTTATGCTTTCCAGAAAATTCTACATCATTTCCGATCGACAATATGTCATTCACATATACTTATCAGAAAGGTTGTAGTGCTCCCACTCACTTCTTGTAAATACAGGCTTCACTGCAAGTCTGTATAAATCTATATGCTTTGATCAACTTATCAAAGCGTATATTCCAACTCCGAGATGCTTGCACCAGTCCATAGATGGATCGCTGGAGCTTGCACATTTTGTTAGCACCTTTAGGATTGACAAAACCTTCTGGTTGCATCATATACAAGTCTTCTTTAATAAATCCATTAAAGAATGCAGTTTTGTTATCCATTTGCCAGATTTCATAAAATGCGGCAATTGCTAACATGATTTGGACAGACTTAAGCATCGCTACGGGTGAGAAGGTCTCATCATAGTCAACTCCTTGAACTTGTTGAAAAACTTTCGCAACAAGTCAAGCTTTGTAAACAGTAACATTACCGTCAGCGTCAGTCTTCCTCTTGAAGATCCATTTATTTTCGATGGCTTGCCGATCATCGGGCAAGTCAACCAAAGTCCACACTTTGTTCTCATACATGGATCCCATCTCAGATTTCATGGCCTCAAGCCATTTTGCGGAATCTGGGCTCATCATCGCTTCCTCATAGTTCGTAGGTTCATCATGGTACAGTAACATGACTTCCAAAACCGGGTTGCCGTACCACTCTGATGCGGAACGAACTCTGGTTGATCTACGAAGTTCAGCAGAAACTTGATCTGAAGTTTCATGATCATCATCATTAGCTTCCTCACTAATTGGTGTAGGAATCACTGGAACTAGTTTCTGTGATGTTCCACTTTCCAATTCGGGAGAAGGTACAATTACCTCATCAAGTTCTACTTTTCTCCCACTCACTTCTTTCGAGAGAAACTCCTTCTCTAGAAAGGATCCACTCTTAGCAACAAAGACCTTGCCTTCGGATCTGTGATAGAAGGTGTACCCAACAGTTTCTTTTGGGTATCCTATGAAGATTTACTTCTCCGATTTGGGTTCGAGCTTATCATGTTGAAACTTTTTCACATATGCATCGCAGTCCCAAACTTAAAGAAATGACAGCTTAGGTTTCTCGTCAAACCACAGTTCATACGGTGTCATCTCCACGGATTTAGATGGTGCCCTATTTAACGTGAATGTAGCTGTCTCTAATGCATAACCCCAAAAGAGATAGTGGCAGATCGGTAAGAGACATCATCGATCGCACCATTTCTAATAAAGTACGGTTATGACGTTCGGACACACCATTACACTATGGTGTTCCAGGTGGCGTGAGTAGTGAAACTATTTCACATTGTTTTTACAAAAGGCCAAACTCGCTAACTCAAATATTTTACCTCTACGATCATATCGTAGAAACTCTTATTTTCTTGTTACGATGATTCTCCACTTCACTCTGAAAGTCTTTGAACTTCTCAAATGTTTCAGACTTGTGCTTCATTAAGTAGATATACCCATATCTGCTCAAATCATCAGTGAAGGTCAGAAAATAACGATACCCGCCGCGAGCTTCAACACTCATTGGTCCACATACATCTGTATGTATGATCTCCAACAAATCTGTTGCTCGCTCCATTGTTCCGGAGAACGGAGTTTTAGTCATCTTTCCCATGAGGCATGGTTCGCAAGCACCAAGTGATTCATAATCAAGTGATTCCAAAAGTCCATCACTATGGAGTTTCTTCATGCCCTTTACACCATTATGACCTAAACGGCAGTGCCACAAATAAGTTGCACTATCATTATTAACCTTGCATCTTTTGGCTTCAATATTATGAATATGTGTATCACCACGATCGAGATCCATCAAACTATTTTCATTGGGTGTATGACCATCGAAGGTTTTATTCATGTAAACAGAATAACAATTATTCTATGACTTTAAATGAATAACCGTATTGCAACAAATATGATCAAATCATATTCATGCTCAATGCAAATGCCAAATAACATTTATTTAGGTTTTACACTAATCCCGAAAGTATAGGGAGTGTGCGATGATGATCATATCAATCTTGGAACCACTTCCAACACACATCGTCACTTCACCTTTAACTAGTCTCTGTTCATTCTGCAATTCTCATTTCGAGTTACTAATTTTAGCAACTGAACCGGTATCAAATACCCAGGGGTTGCTATGAGCACTAGTAAAGTACACATCAATAATCTGTATATCAAAATATACCTTTGTTCACTTTGCCATCCTTCTTATCCGCCAAGTATCTAGGGCAGTTCCACTTCCAGTGACCATTTCCTTTGCAGTAGAAGCACTTAGTTTCAGGCTTGAGTTTTATCTTTGGGTTTCTTCACGGGAGTGACAACTTGCTTGTCATTCTTCTTGAAGTTCCCCTTCTATCCCTTTGCCCTTTACTTGAAACAAGTGGTCTTGTTAACCATCAACACTTGATGCTTTTTCATGATTTCTACCTTCGCCGACTTCAGCATCACGAAGAGCTCGGGAATTCCTTTCGTCACCCCTTGCATATTATAGTTCATCACGAAGTTCTACTAACTTGGTGATAGTGACTAGAGAACTTTGTCAATTACTATCTTATCTGGAAGATTAACTCCCACTTGATTCAAGTAATTGTAGTATCCAGACAATCTGAGCACATGCTCACTGGTTGAGCTATTCTCCTCCATCTTGTAGGCAAAGTACTGTCATAAGTCTTATACCTCTCGACACGGGCATGAGTATGAAATACTAATTTCGACTCTTGGAACATCTTATATGCTCCGTGGCGTTCAAAACGTTTTTGAAGTCCCGGTTCTAAGCTGTAAAGCATGGTGCACTTAAACTATCAAGTAGTCATCATACCGAGCTTTTGTCAAAACGTTCATAACGTCTACATCTGCTCCTGCAATAGGCCTGTCACCTAGCGGTGCATCAAGGACATAATTCTCTATGCAGCAATGAGGATAATCCTCAGATCACGGAACAATTCCGCATCATTGCTACTAACATCTTTCAACTTAGTTTTCTCTAGGAACATATAAAAAATAAACGGGGAGCAACATCGTGAGCTATTGATCTACAACGTAGATATGCTAATACTACGAGGACTAAGTTCATGATAAATTAAAGTTCAATTTAATCATATTACTTAAGAACTCCCACTTAGATAGACATCCCTCCGGTCATCTAAATGATCACGTGATCCAAATCAACTAAACCATGTCCGATCATCACGTGAGATGGAGTAGTTTCAATGGTGAACATCTTATGTTGATCATATCTACTATATGATTCACGCTCAACCTTTCGGTTTCCAGTGTTCCGAGGCCATATCTGCATATGCTAGGCTCGTCAAGTTTAACCCGAGTATTCTGCGTGTGCAAAACTGTCTTACACCCGTTGTATTTGAACGTAGAGCTTATCACACCCGATCATCACTTGGTGTCTCGGCACGAAGAACTTTCGCAACGGTGCATACTCAGGGAGAACACTTGTACCTTGAAATTTTGAAAGGGATCATCTTATAATGCTACCGTCGTTCTAAGCAAAATAAGAAGCATAATAAGATAAACATCACATGCAAATCAAAATATGTGACATGATATGGTCATCATCATCTTGTGCTTTTGATCTCCATCTCCAAAGCATCGTCATGATCACCTTCGTCACCGGCGCGACACCTTGATCTCCATCGTAGCATCGTTGTCGTCTCGCCAACTATTGCTTCTACGACTATCGCTACCGCTTAGTGATAAAGTAAAGCAATTACATGGCGATTGCATTTCATACAATCAAGCAACAACCATATGGCTCTTGCCAGTTGCCGATAACATTACAAAACATGATCATCTCATACAAAACCGTATAACTCATCATGTCTTGACCATATCACATGACAACATGCCCTGCAAAAACAAGTTAGACGTCCTCTACTTTGTTGTTGCAAGTTTTACGTGGCTGCTACGGGCTTAGCAAGAACCGTTTTTACCTACGCATACAAAAAACCACAACGATGTTTCGTCAAGTATGTGCTGTTTTAACCTTCACAAGGACCGGGCGTAGCCACACTTGATTCAGCTAAAGTGAGAGAGACAGACACCCGCCAGTCACCTTTAAGCAACGAGTGCTCATAACGGTGAAACCAGTCTCGCGTAAGCGTACGCGTAATGTCGGTCCGGGCCGCTTCATCTCACAATACCGCCGAAGCAAAGTATGACATGCTGGTAAGCAGTATGACTAGTATCGCCCACAACTCATTGTGTTCTACTCGTGCATATCATCTACGCATAGACCTGGCTCATGATGCCACTGTTGGGGAACGTAGTATTTTAAAATTTTCCTACGATCACACAAGATCTATCTACCAAATGCATAGCAACGAGAGGGAAGAGTGTGTCTACGTACCCTCGTAGACCGGAAGCGGAAGCGTCAAGTGACGCGGTTGATGTAGTCGAACTTCTTCGCGATCCAACCGATCAAGCACCGAACGTACGGCACCTCCGCGTTCAGCACACGTTCAGCTTGATGACGTCCCACGAGCTCTTGATCCAGTTGAGCTTCACGGGAGAGTTTCGTCAGCACGACGGCGTGGTGACGGATATGATGTATCTACCAGCGCAGGGCTTCGCCTAAGCACTGCGACGGTATGACCGAGGTGTGTTTCTGTGGAGGGGGACACCGCACACGGCTAGAACAATTCAACTTGTGTGTCTTTGGGTGCCCCCTTGCCCCCGTATATAAAGGAGCAAGGGGGGAGGCCGACCGGCCCTCCTATGGTGCGGCTAGGGAGCAATCCTACTAGGAATAGGATTGCAATCCTATTCCTAGTAGGAGTCCACCAATGAAGGAAAGGGGGGGAAGGAAAGAGAGGGAGAGGGAGAGGGAAAGAGGGGCCGCGCCCCCCTCCCCTAGTCCTATTCGGACTCCTCCTAGGGAGGGGGC
Source organism: Secale cereale (assembly GCA_902687465.1). Taxonomy (NCBI): domain Eukaryota; kingdom Viridiplantae; phylum Streptophyta; class Magnoliopsida; order Poales; family Poaceae; genus Secale; species Secale cereale. The sequence continues at coordinate 764,603,648 of LR738712.1, forward strand.
GCGCCACCTCCTGGCTGCTGCCCTCTCTCTCCCCTATGGCCCACCAGGGCCCATCATTCCCCCGGGGGGTTCCGGTAACCCCCCGGCACTCCTGTAAATTCCGAAACTTTCCAGAACACTTCCGGTGTCCGAATATAATCGTCCAATATATCAATCTTTATGTATCGGACATTCCGAGACTCCTCGTCATGTCCGTAATCTCATCCGGAACTCCGAACTACCTTCAGTACATCAAAATGTTGGGGAACGTTGCATGGAAAACAAAAATTTTTCTCTACGTTCACCAAGATCAATCTAGTAGATGCAACTACGAGGGGAGAGTAGGATCCACATACCCTTGTAGATCGCTAAGCGGAAGCGTTATGAACGCGGATGATGGAGTCGTACTCGCCGCGATTCAGATCGCCGAAGATCCTAGCACCGAAGCAACGGTGCCTCCGCGTTCTTCACACGTACGGCTCGGGGACGTCTCCTCCTTCTTGATCCAGCAAGGGGTGGAGGAGAGGTTGATGGAGAACCGGCAGCACGACGGCGTGGTGGTGATGGTGGAGAAGAACTCCAGCAGGGCTTCGCCTAAGCACCGCGGGAGAAGAAGATATTGTGGGAGAGGGAGGGCAGCACCGAGGCACGAACTTGTGTTTGCTGCCCTCCCTTTGCCTCACTATATATAAGGGGGGTGGAGAGGTGAGGGCGCCCTAGGGTTTCCCCCTAGGGGCCGGCGGCCAGGGCAAGGGGAGGGGGCGGCGGCCAGGGCCAGGCCCTAGGGTTTCCCCCCCTAGGTGCCTTGCCCCCCACTCCAAAGGGGTGCGGCTGCCCTAGGGGGTCCCACCCCCTTAGCCGCATGAGGAGAGGGCCCAGGGGGGGGGGGGGGCGCACAGCCCCCTGAGGGCTGTGGTGTTCCCCCTTGTGGCCCATTAGGCCCAGAACTTCTTCCGGACCCCCCGAAAACCTTTCCGGTACTCCGCCGATTTCCCGATGCTCCCCGGAACACTTCCGGACTCCGAAACCTTTCATCCTATATATCAATCTTCGTCTCCGGACCATTCCGGAGACCCTCGTCATGTCCGGGATCTCATCCGGGACTCCGAACAACCTTCGGTAACCATACACTTTTCTCACTAACAACCCTAGCGTCACCGAACGTTAAGTGTGTAGACCCTGCGGGTTCGGAAACCATGTAGACATGACCGAGACACTCCCAGGTCAATAACCAATAGCGGGATCTGGATACCCATATTGGTTCCCACATGTTTCTCGATGATCTCATCGGATGAACCACGATGTCAAGGATTCAGGCAATCCCGTATACAGTTCCCTTTGTCTCGTCGGTATGTTACTTGCCCGAGATTCGATCGTCGGTATCTCTATACCTAGTTCAATCTCGTTACTGGCAAGTCTCTTTACTCGTTACCGTAACACATAATCCCGTGACCAACTACTTAGTCACTTTGAGCTCATTGAGATGACGTATTACCGAGTGGGCCCGGAGATACCTCTCCGTCATACGGAGTGACAAATCCCAGTCTCGATCCATGTCAACTCAACAGACACCCTCGGAGATACCTGTAGAGTACCTTTATAGTCACCCAGTTACGTTGTGACGTTTGGCACACACAAAGCACTCCTACGGTGTCAGTGAGTTACATGATCTCATGGTCATAGGAACTTATACTTGACATGCAGAAAACTATAGCGATAACTGACACGATCAAAAGCTATGTTTAACGTTTGGGTCTCGTCCATCACATCATTCTCCTAATGATGTGATCCCGTTATCAAATGACAACTCATGTCCATGACCTGGAAACCGCGGTCATCTTTGATCAACGAGCTAGTCCTGTAGAGGCTCACTAGGGACACAAAGTCTGTCTATTCATCCACACGTGTATTTGAGTTTCCAATCAATACAGTTATAGCATGGATAATAAACGATTATCATGAACAAGGAAATATAATAATAACTCTTTTATTATTGCCTCTAGGGCATATTTCCAACAGTCTCCCACTTGCACTAGAGTCAATAATCTAGTATTACAAGGTAATGAATCTAACACCCATAGAGTCTTGGTGTTGATCGTGCTTAGCCCGTGGAAGAGGCTTAGTCAACGGATCTGCAACATTCAGATCCGTGTGTACTTTGCAAATGTTTATGTCCTCCTCCTTGACTGAATCGCGGATGGAATTGAAGCGTCGCTTTATGTGTCTGGTCCTCTTGTGAAACCTTGGTTCCTTGGCTAGAGCAATGGCACCAGTGTTGTCACAGAACAGAGTCATTGGGTTCAGTGCACTAGGCACAACTCCAAGATCTGTCATGAACTCCTTCATCTAGACACCTTCCTTAGCCGCCTCCGAGGCAGCTATATACTCCGCTTCACATGTAGAATCAGCTACCACGCTCTGCTTGGAACTGCACCAGCTTACCGCTCCCCCGTTGAGAATATATACGTATCCGGTTTGAGACTTAGAGTCATCCGGATCAGTGTCAAAGCTTGCATCGACGTAACCCTTTACGACGAGCTCTTGATCACCTCCATAAACGAGAAACATATCCTTAGTCCTTTTCAGGTACTTTAGGATATTCTTGACCGCTGTCCAGTGATCCATACCAGGATTACTTTGAAACCTTCCGGCCATACTTATGGCAAGGCTGACATCTGGTCTTGTGCACAGCATTGCATACATGATAGAGCCTATGGCTGAAGCATAGGGGACGACACTCATCTTTTCTCTATCTTCCGCAGTCACTGGGCATTGAGTCTTACTCAACTTTGTACCTTGCAATACCGGCAAGAACCCCTTCTTGGATTGATCCATCTTGAACTTCTTCAAAACTTTATCAAGGTATGTACTTTGTGAAAGTCCTATCAAGCGTCTTGATCTATCTCTATAGATCTTGATGCCCAATATGAAAGCAGCTTCACCGAGATCCTTCATTGAAAAACTCTTGTTCAAATACCCCTTCACGCTATCCAAAAATTCTATATTGTTTCCAATCAGCAATATGTCATCCACATATAATATCAGAAACGCTATAGAGCTCCCACTCACTTTCTTGTAAATACAAGCTTCATTGTAAACTTGTATAAACCCAAACGCTTTGATCACCTCATCAAAGCGAAGATTCCAACTCCGAGATGCCTGCACCAGCCCATAAATGGAACGCTGGAGCCTGCATACTTTGTCAGCATTCTCTGGATCGACAAAACCTTCTGGTTGCATCATATACAACTCTTCCTTAAGAAAACCGTTAAGGAACGCTGTTTTGACATCCATCTGCCAAATTTCATAATCGAAATATGCAGCTATTGCTAACATGATTCGGACGGATTTAAGCATCGCTACGGGTGAGAAAGTCTCATCGTAGTCAATCCCTTGAACTTGTGAAAAACCCTTTGCCACAAGTCGAGCTCTATACACGGTGACATTACCGTCAGCGTCCGTCTTCCTCTTAAATATCCATTTATTCTGAATGGCCTTCCGCCCTTCAGGCAATACTTCCAAAGTCCATACTTTGTTTTCATACATGGATCCCATCTCGGATTTCATGGCCTCTAACCATTTGTCGGAATCTGGGCCCACCATTGCTTCTCCATAGCTCGTAGGTTCACCGTTGTCTAACAACATGACCTCCAAGACAGGGTTACCATACCACTCAGGTGCAGTGCGTACCCTTGTCGACCTACGAGGTTCGGTAGTAACTTGATCAGAGGCTTCTTGATCATCATCATTGGCTTCTTCTTCAACCTCTGCAGGCTCCACAAAAACATCTTTCTGTGCTGCGCTACTTTCTGGTTGAAGCAGAGGTTCAATAACCTCATCAAGTTCTACCTTCCTCCCACTCAATTCTTTCGAGAGAAACTCCTTCTCGAGAAAGGACCCGTTCTTAGCGACAAACACTTTGCCCTCGGATCTGAGATAGAAGGTGTACCCAACAGTTTCCTTTGGGTATCCTATGAAGACACATTTGTCCGCTTTGGGTTCGAGCTTTTCTGGCTGAAGCCGTTTGACATAAGCATCGCAACCCCAAACCTTGAGAAAAGACAACTTCGGTTTCTTACTAAACCATAGTTCATACGGTGTTGTCTCAACGGACTTGGATGGAGCCCTATTTAAAGTGAATGCAGCTGTCTCTAACGCATATCCCCAAAACGATAGTGGCAAATCGGCAAGAGACATCATAGAACGCACCATATCTAATAGGGTTCGATTACGACGTTCGGACACACCATTACGCTGTGGTGTTCCAGGTGGCGTCAACTGTGAAACAATTCCACATTTTCTTAAGTGATCACCAAACTCATAACTCAGATATTCTCCCCCTCGATCAGATCGCAGGAACTTGATCTTCTTGTTACGATGATTTTCAACTTCACTCTGAAATTGCTTGAACTTTTCAAAAGTTTCAGACTTATGCTTCATTAAGTAAATATACCCATATCTACTTAAGTCGTCAGTGAAGGTGAGAAAATAACGATATCCACCGCGCGCCGTTACACTCATCGGACCGCACACATCAGTATGTATGATTTCCAATAATTCACTTGCCCGTTCCATTGTCCCTGAAAACGGGGTCCTTGTCATCTTGCCCATGAGGCACGGCTCGCACGTGTCAAGTGATTCAAAATGAAGAGACTCCAAAAGTCCATCAGCATGGAGCTTCCTCATGCGTTTCACGCCGATATGACCGAGACGGCAGTGCCACAAGAAAGTGGTATTATCATTATCTACTCTACATCTTTTGGCATCAATGTTATGAACATGTGTATCATCACTATCGAGATTCAATAAGAATAAACCCCTAACTTCGGGTGCATGACCATAAAAGATATTACTCATATAAATAGAACAACCATTATTCTCTGACTTAAATGAGTAACCGTCTCGCAATAAACAAGATCCAGATATAATGTTCATGCTTAACGCAGGCACTAAATAACAATTATTCAGGTTCATAACTAATCCCGATGGTAATCGAAGAGCGAGCGTGCCGACGGCGATCACATCAACCTTGGAACCATTTCCCACGCGCATCGTCACTTCGTCCTTCGCCAGCCTCCGTTTATTCCGCAGTTCCTGTTTAGAGTTGCAAATGTGAGCAACCGAACCGGTATCAAATACCCAGGCACTACAACGAGAGTTGGTAAGGTACACATCAATAACATGTATATCACATATACCTTTGTTGTTGTTGGCCCCCTTCTTGTCTGCCAGATACTTGGGGCAGTTCCGCTTCCAGTGGCCGTTCCCCTTGCAATAGAAGCACTCAGTTTCTGGCTTGGGTCCAGCCTTGGGTTTCTTCACTCGATTAGCAACTGCTTTGCCACCCTTCTTAGAGTTACCCTTCTTGCCCTTGCCATTCTTCTTGAAACTGGTGGTTTTATTGACCATCAACACTTGATACTCCTTCTGGATGTCTGCCTCAGCGACTTTCAGCATCGAGAACAGCTCGGCGATGGTTTTGTTCATCCCTTGCATGTTATACTGCTGCACGAAGCTCTTGTAGCTTGGAGGGAGTGACTGGAGAATTCTGTCAATGATAGCCTCATCCGGGAACACAAGTCCCAGATCAGCTATGCGGGTATAGTACCCAGACATCTTCAGCAAGTGCTCACTGACAGACGAATTCTCCTCCATCTTACAAGCGAAGAATTTATCGGTGGTCTCATACCTCTCGATCTTAGCATTCTTCTCAAAGATGAACTTCAACTCCGTGTACATCTCATATGCACCATGACGTTCAAAACGCCTTTGAAGTCCTCCTTCCAAGCCGTACAACATGGCACACTGCACTATCGAATAGTCATCCGAACGCGTCTGCCAGACGTTCATAACGTCCGCAGGGGCTCCAGGAGCGGGGGGTTCACCTAGCGGTGCATTTAGGACATAAACCTTTTGGGCAGCTGTGAGGATGATCCTCAGATTGCGGAGCCAGTCCACAAAGTTGCTCCCGTCATCTTTCAGTTTAGCTTTCTCTAGGAACGCATTAAAATTCAGGGGAGCTACTGCGCGAGCCATCTACAACCAAAAAAATGCAAAGACATTTTTAGACTATTGTTCATGATAAGTGAGTTATTACCTAATCAAATTATTTATAACTCCCACTCAAATTGACATCCCTCCGGTCATTCGAGCGTGACATGATCCAAATTCACCAACCCAAGTCCGATCATCACGTGAGATGAGGTGGTGTCAATGGTGAACATCAACATGTTGATCATATCTACTATATGACTCATGTTTGACCTTTCGGTCCTCCGTGTTCCGAGGCCATGTCTGTACATGCTAGGCTCATCAAGTCTAACCCGAGTGTTCTGCACGTGCAAAACTGGCTTGCACCCGTTGTATGCGAACGTAGAGTCTATCACACCCGATCATCACGTGGTGCTTCGAAACGACGAACCTTCGCAACGGCGCACACTCGGGGGGAACACAATTTTATCTTGAAATTTTAGTGAAGGATCATCTTATAATGCTACCGTCGTCCTAAGCAAAATAAGATGCATAAAAGGATTAACATCACATGCAAATCATAAGTGACATGATATGGCCATCAACTCGTGCTTTTGATCTCCATCTCCAAAGCACCGGCATGATCTCCATCGTCACCGGCGCCACACCATGATCTCCATCATCATGATCTCCATCATCGTGTCGCCATCGGGGTTGTCGGCGCCCACCATGCTCTTACTACTATTGCTACCGCTTAGCGATAAAGTAAAGCATTACAAAAGCGCTTAATGATTGACACGCAGGTCATACAAAAAATAAAGACAACCCTATGGCTCCTGCCGGTTGCCGTATGCATCGACATGCAAGTCGATGTTAACTATTACAACATGATCATCTCATACATCAAAATATATTTCATCATGTCATTGGCCATATCATATCACATACATACCCTGCAAAAACAAGTTAGACAGCCTCTAATTTGTTGTTGCATGTTTTACGTGGCTGCTATGGGTATCTAGCAAGAACGCTTCTTACCTACGCAAAACCACAATGGTGATATTCAAGTTGCTATTTAACCTTCTACAAGGACCGCCTTGTTCTATTCCGATTCAACTAAGATAGGAGAGACAGACACCCGCCAGCCATCTTATGCAACAAAAGTCACATGTCTGTCGATGGAACCGGTCTCATGTACGTGGACATGTAAAGTTGGTCCGGGCCGCTTCATCCCATAATACCGCTGAATCAAGAAAGACTAAGGAGGGCAGCAATTTAAACATCAACGCCACAAACCCTTTTGTGTTCTACTCGAGAAAGCATCTACGCAAGATCCTAGCTCTGATACCACTGTTGGGGAACGTTGCATGGAAAACAAAAAATTTTCTCTACGTTCACCAAGATCAATCTAGTAGATGCAACTACGAGGGGAGAGTAGGATCCACATACCCTTGTAGATCGCTAAGCGGAAGCGTTATGAACGCGGATGATGGAGTCGTACTCGCCGCGATTCAGATCGCCGAAGATCCTAGCACCGAAGCAACGGTGCCTCCGCGTTCTTCACACGTACGGCTCGGGGACGTCTCCTCCTTCTTGATCCAGCAAGGGGTGGAGGAGAGGTTGATGGAGAACCGGCAGCACGACGGCGTGGTGGTGATGGTGGAGAAGAACTCCAGCAGGGCTTCGCCTAAGCACCGCGGGAGAAGAAGATATTGTGGGAGAGGGAGGGCAGCACCGAGGCACGAACTTGTGTTTGCTGCCCTCCCTTTGCCTCACTATATATAAGGGGGGTGGAGAGGTGAGGGCGCCCTAGGGTTTCCCCCTAGGGGCCGGCGGCCAGGGCAAGGGGAGGGGGCGGCGGCCAGGGCCAGGCCCTAGGGTTTCCCCCCCTAGGTGCCTTGCCCCCCACTCCAAAGGGGTGCGGCTGCCCTAGGGGGGTCCCACCCCCTTAGCCGCATGAGGAGAGGGCCCAGGGGGGGGGCGCACAGCCCCCTGAGGGCTGTGGTGTTCCCCCTTGTGGCCCATTAGGCCCAGAACTTCTTCCGGACCCCCCGAAAACCTTTCCGGTACTCCGCCGATTTCCCGATGCTCCCCGGAACACTTCCGGACTCCGAAACCTTTCATCCTATATATCAATCTTCGTCTCCGGACCATTCCGGAGACCCTCGTCATGTCCGGGATCTCATCCGGGACTCCGAACAACCTTCGGTAACCATACACTTTTCTCACTAACAACCCTAGCGTCACCGAACGTTAAGTGTGTAGACCCTGCGGGTTCGGAAACCATGTAGACATGACCGAGACACTCCCAGGTCAATAACCAATAGCGGGATCTGGATACCCATATTGGTTCCCACATGTTTCTCGATGATCTCATCGGATGAACCACGATGTCAAAGATTCAGGCAATCCCGTATACAGTTCCCTTTGTCTCGTCGGTATGTTACTTGCCCGAGATTCGATCGTCGGTATCTCTATACCTAGTTCAATCTCGTTACCGGCAAGTCTCTTTACTCGTTACCGTAATACATAATCCCGTGACCAACTACTTAGTCACTTTGAGCTCATTGAGATGACGTATTACCGAGTGGGCCCGGAGATACCTCTCCGTCACACGGAGTGACAAATCCCAGTCTTGATCCATGTCAACTCAACAGACGCCCTCGGAGATACCTGTAGAGTACCTTTATAGTCACCCAGTTACGTTGTGACGTTTGGCACACACAAAGCACTCCTACGGTGTCAGTGAGTTACATGATCTCATGGTCATAGGAACTTATACTTGACATGCAGAAAACTATAGCGATAACTGACACGATCAAAAGCTATGTTTAACGTTTGGGTCTCGTCCATCACATCATTCTCCTAATGATGTGATCCCGTTATCAAATGACAACTCATGTCCATGACCTGGAAACCGCGGTCATCTTTGATCAACGAGCTAGTCCTGTAGAGGCCCACTAGGGACACAAAGTCTGTCTATTCATCCACACGTGTATTTGAGTTTCCAATCAATACAGTTATAGCATGGATAATAAACGATTATCATGAACAAGGAAATATAATAATAACTCTTTTATTATTGCCTCTAGGGCATATTTCCAACACAAAACTCATAAACTCATAATACCGATCGTCATCAAACGTTAAGCGTGCGGACCCTATGGGTTCGAGAACTATGTAGACATGACCGAGACTCATCTCCGGTCAATAACCAATAGCGGAACCTGGATGCTCATATTGGCTCCTACATATTCTGCGAAGATCTTTATCGGTCAAACCGCATAACAACATACGTTGTTCCTTTTGTCATCGGTATGTTACTTGCCCGAGATTCGATCGTCGGTATCTCTATACCTAGTTCAATCTCGTTACCGGCAAGTCTCTTTACTCGTTCCGTAATACATCAGCTCGTGACTAACTCATTAGTCATTTGCTTGCAAGGCTTATTATGATGTGCATTACCGAGAGGGCCCAGAGATACCTCTCCGACACTCGGAGTGACAAATCCTAATCTTGATCTATGCCAACACCACGAATACTTTCGAAAACACCTGTAGAGCATCTTTATGATCACCCAGTTACGTTGTGACGTTTGATAGCACACAAGGTGATCCTACGGTACTCGGGAGTTGCATAATCTCATAGTCATAGGAACATGTATAAGTCATGAAGAAAGCAATAGCAGTAAAACTAAACGATCATAGTGCTATGCTAACGGATGGGTCTAGTCCATCACATCATTCTCCTAATGATGTGATCCTGTTGATCAAATGACAACTCATGTCTATGGCTTGGAAACATAGCCATCTTTTGATCAATGAGCTAGTCTAGTAGAGGCATACTAGGGACATACTATTTTGTCTATGTATTCACACATGTATCAAGTTTCCGGTTAATACAATTCTAGCATGAATAAAAGACATTTATCATGATATAAGGAAATATAAATAACAACTTTATTATTGCCTCTAGGGCATATTTCCTTCAATATGGACTACCAACGGAGCCGCTTGATCCACCTGAACAGCCTTTATAAAGGGACCAACACTAAATGAGCAACAAAACATGGCGAAACAAACTACTCATCGTTATTTTCACAGAAGCCATCTCCCCCAACCGTAGCCGCCATCATTTCCCATCTCAATTGCCACAACCTTCATGGCCACCATAGTTCTCAGCCATCTAGCCATACTAGTAATCGTAATACACGGCATCCATGGTAAGGCATACTATCAATCAATCAATCTTCATGATGTGTTCTTCGATGAGTTCATGCGATATGATCTCCATGTGTGAGTAGTTAGGTAAGATAGTGGGTAGAGGAAAGAGCCTTGCAACCCAATGTATTTGATGAAGGGATCGATGGAAGTACTTTTAATTAATGTCACGTATGTGTAGCATAAACATGCTCCGTAGTTGTCTCTTGTCTCATTAGTGTACATCATCCCTGTAGGTACCCAGAATCATGGAGAGCGAGTCATGCAGAAGCTCAGGGCAGGGTGACAGTGAAGTGTTATTCTAAGCACCATTGACAGAAAAGTTATGTATTGTAACACGGATGCTATTCATGGGTATTCGAGAAGTGCAGTCATTAAACTCCCAATGCTTTTGTCTGATTATTGCTATCTTAATTGCAGGGGCAACCCCGGGCGATGGACAGGGCCTTCGGTTGGACAACTGACTCTTGATTCCGGACACGCGCCGGTTAAGACATAATTGACACATTCCCAACTTCGATACATAGCAAGCACATCTTGATGGGTGACTTCCAGAACACAAATTAAGATCATAACGACCTCGACACAAATACATGATTGCAACCATAAGACATCATACCCACGCCTATTTTTCTTATAAGTGTTTTCAATGACAGCTTAATTTACAATCCGGTCAAAATCTGAAATCTAGTCTATTGCAAAAGCTTGCTTGAAACCCTAGCTTGACGGACATCGGCATCTCGTGGGTTCGATAACTCAGGGTCACCTCTGGGGAAAAGGCATTTAACAATGAAAATAATATAAATACGCTTGAGATGTATCACGGCGCACCAACTCGATTGCGTATGCATGTGCCACCTTCTGCGCCTGTTGGAAGGAGCCATGCAGTAGGTCTTGCCTGTGTCGCAGTCATAAATTTCGGGGACCCAAGTCCCTCACTTGTGCTGCAGCACGCCGATGTATTGAAGGTCGGGGAAGACGGGTACGGCACCGATGGAAGAGGATGAGGCGCCCCCGTGGCGTGGATCCGCCAGACAAGCATGGATACGACAGGGAGCGGCAGCCGGATCCGACCATTGCAGGCAACAAACAGGAGGCGGAGTGGGTGTACGTGCGGCGTCGGCGTGGATAGCGTGGCGGGGGCGGGGTAGCTATGTGAGAAAAATTAACTCAGTGGCCAAGAGGTGAAGTATTTTTACTCCCCGGCTGTTGCTCGGAGTAAAATTTATACTCACCTAACTGTTCGAGGGGATCGGCCAGTTCCGGTTTAGAGAGTAAAACCGGTTTGATGGGATCGGCCAGAGTTCTTTTTATAGGTTGTCCTTTTAAAACCGAGCATGACTAGATATCAGTATGTCGTTGTCAAATGCTTCTTTATAGAGACCATAATTAACAAACATAATTATATATGTGTGAACCTCATGGTCCTTGTGGTGTCATAAGTTGATTGGTGCGGATATGATCATTGTTGTAGGTTGTCGGTTGCGGATTTGATCGCTCCAGAGCTTTTTTTTTTCTCGCTTAGGCATAGCTTTGGTCTTATATGACTTTCCTATTTGCCGGCGATATTTTTTATGTGTCTGTTGGTGTTTGGCTGTGTGCATCTTTAACTATGCAGAGGCCGAGTGTGCGCTCAATCTGATTGTATTCTCTTGATGCTTCATTTTAAGTAATAAAATCCACCCTTTATAAAAATAATATTATATATGTGTGGACTGTTCCTTGCACCAACGGAAGAGACACTAGAAGAAAGCAAAGCAAAAGGTAGCAAAGAATAGAAAAGTTGATCACAGAAAGTGCTGCCATTTCCATCGTGTGGATAAGCCTGCGTACGTGCCAGTCTCTTGAGTCAAACACAAGGACGTGGCCCGAGCGAGTCAACAGCGGCGACGGCGACCAGTTTTTCCTTCGCGCCTTCCTTGTGAGCTGCCGTATACTTGCTCCCTGCGCTACGGAGAAAACACGACCGAGTTCGACCCGGGGAGCAGCACAGCACCGCACGCACACGGCTAGGCTGCGACACTATAAACTCACCACCCCGACGCTCAGCTCCATCACAACACGCAAACCAACCGCAGAACTAGCAAATAATCGCACCTCCGTCAACTAGCAGCGGCGGCGATAGCAGCCGCCCCAATAGAGTCCTAGGTATTCCAGCCTCAAGCTTGCAGATCAATGGCTATGGAGAGGTTCCTGATGGCGCTCGTCTTCTGTGAGGCGCCCCTCGACGGATACGGCACGTCGGTGCTGAAGGCCGGCACGATAAAGCAGAGGATCTCCGATGGGGTGACCAAGCCGGTGGGAAACAAGGCGGAGGCCCAGAAGGAGCAGGGGTTCTCCGGCAAGTCGCCGGCGCAGCGGCATGCTGGGTTCGAACTGGCGTTCGACGGACTCCACTGCTTCGATACCGTCGTCATGCACTAATCATGCTGCTGTTTGTTAACTAGGGATGTACGTGTGCGTCTGTGATTGCATTCATTTCTTAATTTTGGAATGTACACGTGATCACTTGGATCTGCTAGACAGCTGACACGTCGGTATACTTGCCATGATTTCTCATTTCATTGTATTAGATCTTTATAGCAGTGATTTTTTTATGGGAAGCGCTAGTATTTAATTACTGGCCCATAAGCTTCAATAAAAATGAAAACAAACTATAGTACAAAATAATGTAATGTATTGTTCTTCCCTTTCTCTTAAGGGTTTGAAAGCACTTGGATGAAAGTATTACTTAGGACATCTCCAACAATAATCATAAATTTACTTAGGACATCTCCAACGGTAACTCATAAATTTCCTCCCGCATCCGTTTGCAGATAGGGGGACCAATCCACGGACATGAATTTCATCCAACCGTAGCTGCATACATTTCAAACACGTTGTGAATCAACTGGATGAAATTCATGCAAACCAAAAGGATTTCATTCATGTTATAATATATTTTACATAATTCGGACCATATTTCGACTATTTTCCAGAAACAATTAAAAATCACTAAACCATGTATCGGACAACCACCTCATAAGCGTGGCCTCCTTATCCTGCCACACCGCTGTCAGTGTCAATACCATCTTCGTCGTCCCTCTAGCGGCGCAAGGATGCCGGAGGGCCGCTGCAGCCCTGGTCGGCAGCTGCATGACGCTCGCGGTGGAGCCTCTCCATGTACTTGTGTACGGTACGAAGGGCCACCCTGACCACTACCGAATTAGCTGGCGGCGGCCTTGCCTTGGCCGGCGTTGGCGGAGCAATCGCTAAGCGACACCTCCATGCTGATCTTGGCAAGCTCACGATCAAGGCGGTAACAGCGCCTTGCAGCCGTCTACACAGGGGTGATGGAGCGATCGAGCGCCTATGCCACGGTGAGGTCCGAGATGTTGCACACTCAACTGAGCACCACGTCCATCTTGGCGCATGCGGAGCGGCGACCAGCATAGGGCGGGTTATACCTCGCCGGCTGTCGTGTCGCACGCTCGGCCAGAGAGCCATAGGCACCGCCGTGATCGCATACTCCAAGGTAGTGGAGGATGCGGCCACGCGCCTTGGCGATCGCGGGCAGCTCCTCCTTTGTCGGGTGGTTGTGCCGTCATGGTGGCAAAGAGGGCCCGTCGATGCACAAGTAGTGGTTGTGCAGCGGCGGCAACGTTGACTCATCCTTCACAGGTCGGTGGCGCTGGGGAGGGGACGCCAGCTCAAGCTTCATGCTGCCGCCGATGTGGAGGCCGCGGTTACCCGGCGGGGATGTCGACTCGTCCTTCACCTTTCGGAGAGAGGATGCCGGCTCCCACTTAACACGGGCCTGTGTCGAGGACGCTGGCTCCACCTTTTCACATACGCTAGTGATTGTGGCGCAGAGCCCATTTGCTGGAGCGAACGCTCCGTTATTATCTCCATCTGATGGATGAATTCTTCGTCTGTTAGAGCCGCCTCCGATAGGAGGGGTTGCAAATATGCACGGCGCCGAAGCCTGGCTTAAATAGCCACGGCCAGGCCAGGCACTAGGGTGGTCAGCCCGCTTTAATGCAGCACAATAGCCGGAGTTGGTCTCTCGGGATGTGGCGTACACATTGAAATAGCGGCGACGTCTGAGGAGTGGCATCTGTCAGCACCGCCTTCCCGTCCTATCAAATCGCAGTATCTATGTCGGCTGATGCATGCTCTGGACCGGCATGAATGCAGTGCGATAAGCGGCACGGGGTGTGGATGGAAAGCGCGGGCGTGACGGGTGGGGGATTTGGGTGGCCCATTGTTGTCAGAATATAGATTGGGAGCGGTCTGGACTCCCACAAAGCCCCGCCTCCCCACCTTTGTCTTCTGTTTGCGGACAAAACGCATCCAAACTGCACTGCGAAGAAATACATGCCCGCGTTGGGTGGTTTCCGTGGTCCGGACAACATGGTCCAAATGGGTGCGCGCAATTTGAGAATCATGGTTGAAGATGCCTTTATGGTGTGCTACACGTTGGTCAGCAGATAACTCTTGCGTGTTACCAGTTGCCTTCCACGTTGTCCGATAGCATGGCCACTCCGCAAACATTGACGATATTTTTGAAACACATGTAACAATGCAACCCCTGCAACATGGACGATGTTTCTGAATGAAAGGCGACATTGCATCCATCGCGACTTGGATCATCGGCATCTCGGCGTGCGCGACTGTCCATCGACATGCAACAACGACGGCCGCTAAGATAGAGTGTGTTGCATCATCAATGTTGCTGCAACCTCGATTAGTCAGCCTTGGCATGCCTCCGTTCTAGCTAGTACAACGAATGGAGTTGCAGGGGCGGCGACAAAACCTGCGAGCGGTGTCCAGTGGTTCTCCTGAAACACCGCAGCCCTAGCGGCAGCAGAGATTAGCGTTGTGCCGTAGACTTGTAGTGAGGCGGTTGAAGAGGATTGTAGCTGCGGTTAGTCCAACAGCGGCATAATGCGCAGCGACGCGACACTAAACAAAACCCCATACAGGAAAGAAGATGAACTAGAAACGAACGTGTGGACAGGACAGCTCGTTTAGCACAAGGCAAGAAAGGCATAGCGATTGCATCGGCCCCACATGGATACGCTCACGTGATTTATTTGTTCAGCGTACGCCTCAAAACCCATGAATTTATAATCAGATTACCTAATTTTATTGGAGTACTGGGTGTATCTAAACATATTTTAGTTCTAGATATATCCATTTTTATCCTGTATTATCTACAAATATTTCCGGACAGGGCGTGTGCTATTTAAAAGAAGTTTGATCTGTTAATTTGTACGGCTTTTAAATATTGTATGTATCTATTGCCGAACTTGCTAATAAAACACTCAATGTATGACAAGGTTCAAAGAACACATGCCTTCTTGTTTGCAGAGAAGCACACATGCATTCAATAAATGAACGAATTAGCCCACGAATAAATACTTCACCATCCTTTACTTCTGTTTATAATGCTTTCCTTATATTTATACAAGGATATATTCACGTGAGCCTACAGCACGGCCCGATAGTTCATCCACACTTTTATATTAACTCATTCTTTTGTTTGACATTTTAGAAGATTAGTAAGTACCAAGCAAGAAGATAAGGTGGAGAAGAGGACAAGAAAAGCACCAAATAGATGCACAAACACGTAGGAGTTAGAGATATCAGGAAAAAGCAATCCATATATTGCGGCTCCATTGTCCTTGAATATAAGGATTAGCTCCACATGTCTACGGATACTAGTGGGTACACGTTGCATAAGTGCCTATAAGAGGTTTTGCCCCAGGCAGGACATTATCCAGAGCGTCCATATCCTTTTGGGATCAGAGCCTCGCTCTCATGTATTCCCGGTCATTGAACCCCACGATGGCCGCCCGTGTATTAAGCTCTGAGCAGGCACCCGTAGCTAGCGAATCTAACATTAGCACATGCGACTTACTGGTTTTCCTTTGCACATATGCTCTGGTATCCCATGCGCTGCCATAGGAACAGGCGAGACGCATGGCAATTGCAAACTCGTTCATAAGCCATCACCAATTATTTCCATAAGAGACCAATTTAGCTCGATTAGTGAAATTGTTATCTTTGTTTCTGCCATCTGGTGACCAATGTTCCACCGTGGAGGATGAACTGCACCTATATTGAACACGGGTCTTCCTAACGATTTATTTGGGCTTAAAATCTAACCGAGTAGTTTGTATTAAAAAAATCTTAGTAGTCAGATGTTTTGCATGTAATTTTTTTTAGTAAGTTCTACATTAAGAAGTAGGCAAACTGCAGCTTTTATTGATGAACATTTTATATGTCATGGAAACTCATTTAATAATCTCATATATAAAAATCACTGTGGTAGTTACTTGCAATACTCCCTCCTTTCCGATTCTACTAGTTATCATCAAATGTTTAGATTTTGGGGTGCAATAGATCAGTGCATACAATCATCAAGAGAAGATTAACAAATTCGTGTAGAATTAGGACTACATGTTACTTTTTCTTTTGGCAGCCTTCCCTCTATCACGATGCTGCCGCTGCCGCCATCCCACGATGCCAATTCCTCCCGACGATCAGGTTGATGCGTGGTATCACTATGCGTTACCGCCGCCCCTGCCGCCAGTCGTCGTGCTATGGCGACTGCACTGCGATGGGCGCCTCCTGCTGGGGGTCATGGTCATCAGGCACTTACTGGTTCCTTGGATATAAAGATATGTACTGTTAGAATGAATGCATGTAAAGATATTTTGGGCTCCTATAATATTCCATGTTGCTTTGAAAATGTATTCGAACTGGGCTAGGCCCAAGATAGCTTGTAGTGTGATGTGTTGTAATGTCAATGGCATAATAAAAAAAGTTTTATTGGATCAATTATTTCGGCCCAGCCCAAGATATATTGAACAATTATTTCTAAGGGGAAAACTTGAGAGGTCCACCAAAGAAATGGCCCAAAAAAATACAAGACCAAAAAAAAGTCAAAAGAGATAGGCAAAGAAATTAAAAAGGCCGAATTACTGGGCAGGCCCATGTAGTTAGCGAAACTTAACAGAAAAATATATATATTAAAAAGGCTGAATTAATGGGCTCGGCCCATCTAAAGCTTCGAAATGGACCGGGTTGATTCTTATCCACGTCAGCTTGCCATCCTGGATCCTACGTGGCCTAGCGAGGCTACCAGTGACCAAAAATTCGGTCGTAGAACCAACGACCTTTCACATATCACAAAGAAGGTCGTTAATTTCAGTTTACGACCGCCAGATTTTGACCATCTGTTTTTTGTCACAAAAAGGTCGCAAATGTAAAACAATGATCATTCAGCGACCAATAGTGATGGTCGCTAGTTCATATATTTCTTGTAGTGAGAAGGTCGAGTAGACTTTGATGTCGGGGAGGAAGAGGGAGGCCAGGGCGGCCCTGTTCGCGCCCGAGTTCGACAGCCTCAACTGCTTCGTATCTATGATTCCGTATGACTTTTGAGCAGCTCGCCGTGGTGTGTGTAGCCCTGCTTCAGTGCTCCGCCCTAATTAATTTCCTAGGGGTATTCTTGACCCCCGCCATATATATTTTTCTCCGTACCGCCATAGCCCATATCTAAGCCTCGTATAACCCGTTTAACACATACATACGTATACAGCCCGAAAAAAGAAGATGACACGACCCCACGACCAGGTACGACCTGTCGAAGCCAGCTCCATCAATCACGCAGCTCCTCCATCATTTTGTTGAGGTTTTCTATGAACAACGACGGCGGCGATCTCGCCCGAGAGCGCGCGCGGCACTATCATGAACCTCCAGCGGTCGCAGGTACGCATCCCATTTCCCAACTCATTTGTCTCGCTCACGGCAGCATCAAACAAACTGCCATCGTTTTCTTGGTAGTGGTTAACCTAGCGGGGCGGGTAACCTAGCCTTTCGGCAGCCCAGGCCATCACGGATGTTGTTCTCGTAGAGCTACTCGTCGTGATACAAAGTGATCACCCGGGCTAAAGTGGGTTTCTTCTGGCGTCGGTTGCCGTCGGTTGTGTGCACGATGGCTCCCTTATTTGATACGGCGGCTAACGACCTAGGTATCTGGCGACGCAGGTTATCATGGATAGCGCTACTTCTCGCGATGCAAAGTGATCACGACTGGTGCCGTGGGCATCTTCCTTACTAGGGTTGACGTACCTTATCATCGATGGTCGATGTGGAGAGGGGGGAGGATCCATGGGTGGTCATAGGTCATTGGCGTCGGTTGTGCCCATGATCTGAACGCCCTCGGTTGGGGTAGTTTACTTCACGTCCCTCTCGATCGGTAGAAGCAAAGCGAAAGCAAAAGGTAGTTAACAAAGTCGCAGTTCACCGAGACTTAACAAAGTCTCAGTTAAGAGCTACAAACTGTAAGAAACAAAAAAAAAGTTAAAAAGTCATTCTTCATTTCGACATATACAACAATAACATCAATCATGTAGTCCGTTGAGAAGTGCGTGCATTCATTTTTTAATACGAATGCAAATATATTTCAAGAACACATATCGATAAATCATTGTAGTCGTTGTTATAGATACTAGTAGGAGAAGGCGCGGCGACACATGTATAATTTGTAGATACTAGTGCTCATCATCTGTATAATTGTTGTTGCTGATTTTTTAACACAATTGTTATTGCTGCTTAAAAACTATAAAAACAACAGAGTACACATGTTGGATGAGTAGATAAGTATATTTGGCTGAACATTATGGGATACATTGCATGGGAAACTTTGCTAATCAAAAAAGAAAGTCCAGTGAAGTGCACTAGTTTTGTTACAGGCTAAACTATCATAAGCAAATGTGAAATAAAAGATTGACATGCTAAAACAGTGAGAACATTTAGCAACACATGTGGTTTGCCTCCCAAGTTGTGATAGTACATTCTTTTTTGCATTTACTTTGAAATCTTGCAATAACTACTCCCAAGTAGGAAGTCGACATGAAGAAGCTAATCTCATGCTTATAAGTGTTGGAGGTACCCTATGCAACGACATCAAAAAGTCAGCTTCTCGTGGCATTTTCTAGAGCTCTAATTGGTAAACATCAAAAGGTCAGCATTACATTGGAGGTATAACGTGTATGCATTCATAGGGCCGGGTGAGTATATGTGGGTATCAACATTGACTACAAAGACGCTTGCAGTGAGTTCGTCAATATCAAGATGTTGGGGCGGCATAATATATTGAAGGTGCTCATAGAGGTACGATGTGCGTGCGTATGCGTTCATATGCGTGAGTGTATGTGCATGTATGTGAGCATCAACGTCGACTACGAAGACGTCTACAGTGACTTCATCAATATTAAGATGTTGTGCAGTGCAGGCATATTATCTCAGAGGTGCTCATAGAGGTATGATGTGCCTGTGTACGCGATCATATGGGTGAGTGTATGTGCATGTATGTGGACATCAACGTCGACTAGAAAGACGCATGTAATGACATCCATAATATCAAGATGTTGTGTCGGCTCAATATCTCGGAGGTACGGTATGTGTGCGTATGCGTTCATATGGGTGACTGTATGTGCGTGTATGTGGGCATCAACATCAACTACAAAGATGCTAGCAGTGACATCGTCAATATTAAGATGTTGTGTCGGCTCAATATCGTCAATTACTGAGACACCAACAATGACTTTGTCAATCTCAAGATATTGTGCTGGCTCACTATCTTGAAGGTGCACATGCTGGTAGGATGTGTGTGCGTTCATAGATGTGAGTGTATGTGCATGTATGTGTGCATCTGTGTTATACTGCGTTAAAAAAACCGTAGCAAAACACACAAACAAAATCGATAATGAACCAAATAAAGAAGCAACCACGTGTCGGCTGTGAGAGAACTCACCCAAACTACTTCAAACGCATGCTAGAAGAGCTAGCTTAGTAGCTTTAATTCTTTAGTATATAAAGGTACTAAGGCTCTGATGTGGCCGGTTCGACCGTCTGATCACGCGGATAAACGCCTCGGACGGCTCGATGGCCAACGATGAATACTGCCTCCGGGCTCGCGCCTTTCCCCCGATCTTGAGTAAGCTCGTCATCGACACTGATCTCTATGTCTCGAAGGAATATAGAACTAGTAGTACTTGCTCTCTAAGGAAAGGAAAGCCGAGTTCTGGATAAGATTGCCTCACCCTCATGTGGTAGGTGCACCTAAAGCAGTAGAAAATCCCACTAGCGTCCGCGACCTCTCGCACTCCCGGATCGATGGCCCGCACGGAGACGGCAGCGCATCGCCGTACGGCGTGGCCGGCCGGCCGACCCATGGGCGTCACGCCAACCTATCGAGGACCCGAGGCACCTCCTCCCCAGCTGAGTTCCAAGTGTCGCCTCTCCCAGCCAGTCCATTTCCTCTCGACATAAACAAATCCCAAACGTGACTCATTTTCTTTTGTTGGAACGATCCTGACCCATTCCAGGCACCACGGCCCTTCCGGGACGGTGCCGTGCCGGGTCTCATCTCGCCACTTCTCCCACACCGTACAAAATGGATCCGGTCAAACTCTCTCATGTCGTTCTCGTTTCCTGCCCTGCATCGTTCAGAGTCGGCGTCCCCGTCCGCATCCGTGGACTTTCCATCCTGCCGCGGCACGACAACTTCAACGACCATCCTCCCTTGCCTCCCCCTCCTGTCTCCCGTACGTGTATATATATCATCAGTCGGTATGTGTGGGAAAGGACATCCAAACGACCAAACCAGAGTTCAGAGACAAAGTCAGGACAGAGAACAGAGCAACAGCGGAAAGACCAAGAGTCGTTTGTTAAACAGCGCAGACCAAGTTTGCTAGCTGTTGCGGCCGGCCAGCAGCTCAGCTGATCGATCATGGACAAGATGCTGGCTTTCTCCATCCTCAGCTCGTCCCCGGCAGAGATCGCTGGGGCCGGATACACCTCCTGGATGTCCTGGCGGAGCGTCAGCGGGAAGAAGGCGACCATGGAGAAGAAGCAGCAAGAGGAGAAGGTCGAGCTAAGCCCACAGACGGAGAGGAAGCAGGAGGCGAGCCAGGCTCGGTTCGCGCCCGAGTTCGACGGCCTCAACTGCTTGTAGCGCATAGTATCCTCTTGAGTGGGTCGCCCGCTGTCTACCAGGAGTTTTTCTCCTTTTTCACTTATCCATATGCTGCTTTTTTTAGGTCTGGTTGATTATTAACCAAAAGACTTACCATGTACACAGCGAGAGAATGAATGAGCTGGTCGTTACACAGTTGTTTAATTCTTTTTTTTTAGATGGAACACACTGGATTCCATACATTACCCACGTCCAGCCAACCTACTGGCCTGGCCAACATACATCGTCCGGGATAGCATCGGTCCAGACCTCCCGATCAACATCTCGGCGAGCGCCGAAAGCCGCTAGTTCATGTGCTAGCTTATTACATGCCCTCGAGGCAAAAGTAAAGAGTACATGATTAAAGTTGTGCCAGGCAAAGTTGCGGATTTCTCTGAACAGGAGACCCTCGGCTGCCAAATCCGCATCCTTGCCCAGTAGCGCTCCCACCAATTCTTGGCAGTCCGTCTCAACATGGACGTTCACCATTCCCCATTCAGCTGCCACCAGCAACGCCGCTGCACACGCGCCAGCTTCAGCCTGTAACGCTGACGCAACATTTCGAAGGCGCCCCGCTACGGAGCCTCGTATATCCCCTGAGTGGTCCCGGATAGCAAAACCTCAGCCACCAGTCCCATTGGTCGCCATAAACGCCCCATCGCAATTGATCTTCAGCCAGTCAACATCGGGTCGCCTCCATTGCTGCTCTGGTTGTGCAGGTGGGTTCGATCGAGGTTGTTTGCAAAGTACTCCCTCCGTCCCATAATGTAAGACGTTTTTTGACACTAGTGTAGTGTCAAAAAACGTCTTAAATTATGGGACGGAGGGAGTAACTCGGAGTCCCTGGCCCAGTAGTTGATCTCCGCTGGCAGACCCTCCACTGATCATGTCCCCTCGCCTGCGTTTTTTGTATTCCTCCATGTCCACCACCTCCACAGTAGGCATGCAACAAGCACTTCTTTATTCTCCGGTAGCCGAAGGGTCACAAGCATCACTTCCTTTGTATTGCTGCACTCGCACATATGCTTCCGAATGTCCTCCATTTGCAGCGAGCGCCAAATGGTTTTGACCAGCTTACAACGCAGGAACAGGTGCGCCCCGTCCTCGTCCAATCTTTTGCAGCATAGACAGCTAGTATCACACTCTATACCCCTGCGTTTCATGTTGAGCTTCAGTGGTACGAATTTTACGGCTATTTACGGTTCTATTTTTATCCCATTCGCTAGGGTTTTAACT
Organism: Secale cereale; assembly: GCA_902687465.1. Lineage (NCBI taxonomy): Eukaryota > Viridiplantae > Streptophyta > Magnoliopsida > Poales > Poaceae > Secale > Secale cereale. The sequence goes on from LR738712.1 coordinate 764,626,064, forward strand.
CCCTCACCGCGGCAAGATGTTGTGGCAAGATCCTCGCCAGCGGGGAGGAGCCGCCGCAAGATCCCTCGCCGACGGTAGGGTTTTATCCCCGCGATTGGATCTTGCCGCTGGTCGCGGCCCCGCCCTCCCCCCTCCACCCGAATTCCCTCACACTCTCTCAACTCCTCCTCACCGACGAACACGAGAGGATGATGACTGCCCTCCCCGCGGCAGCCGCCGGCGAAGATTCGGCGCCATCCCACCTCCCATTCCTCTATGCGGGTGCCTATAGCGACGAGGTGAGTCTCTACCTCTTTCCCACTCCCCACGTGGTTGTTTGCATCCTCAGTCTCACCTCTTTGCCATGGCCGCAGCTTCATCTGTCCATGCATCTCGTATGAAGGCAAGGTGGTTGGGCCTCTAGATGAATCATATTCTCACTGCTGGCGGGGTGCTGCATGAGTAGATGAAGCCGGCCGGCCTCGACGGCATGTGCCATTCGTCCGACCTTATCCACATCACGGCAAGATCTACGACTGTTCAATTGTTCCATATATATTCTTATATATTTCATTCAAGCTCTATTCTTTCAGTTTGGCTGTTAGGTCAGACGTGGGTGAACCAGGACTAATGGGCTCGCCAGGCCCGAACCAAACCCCTGTTTTCTACTAGTGTTAGTTGCATATTTCTTTCCCCTTCAGTTCAATGAGCAGTTCTGGAAGGTGGGGCGGTCGGAAGGCCAATGGAAGTTTTGCTAGGAAATATAAAAGTATATTTGTCGGGTTATCGCTTGCACCACAGGAAGAGATATGTCAGGATGGACAATTCCCTCTTGATCAGTAGAAGCAAAGCAAAAGCAAAAGGGAGACTTAACAAAGTATTAGTTAAGTGCTATAATCTGTAAGCAAGGAAGAAAAAGGTTAAAAAAAATTATATGAATCTCAATGTAAGATTTAACGGATGTGATATCGACTTAGACATAACCAAGTCTGAATCGTCTGGGATTTAGCAAGGCCGAAGGCAAGAAGGAGTGACAAAAGCACCAACGAACCACGTCCGAGTTCCCCCAACAAGCAGCAGCAACAACATAATAGTGCTTGGTGCTTGAGCCCGAAGCTAGTAGATCCAAGGCCATCGAGAGGTTCCCGACGGTGCTACTGCACAATCGTTGCTAACCACCGACGAGATCAAGCAGTTGGTCTTCGATCTACGCTACTCTTTATTAACGGCAGCGCATTGCCGAATAGCATGAGTGGCTGGGTCGTGAGGTTCCTAGAGTGATTCTAGGAGAAGATCAGGTCATTAGTTAGTAGTGTGAGTGCGTGCGTGCATGCAGTTAGTGGGCGAGTGTGTGTCCCACTCCCGGCTACGTGAGCGTGAGTCTACTTAAGCACTTGTACACATGTTTGCTTTGAGAAGAAATATAGAGAAGAGAAAAGGATCGGCTGTGTGATAAAGCGGCCACCAATATCTGTTTTTTTTTTTGTTCTTCCGTGAGCTTTGAGAGGGAGCTAGAGGAAGAAGAAGAGGAGCTGGCGATCAGCTCCAACACTCCTCTCAACATAAACAAATCCTAAACACGACTCGTCGCTGATGCAGCACGCACCTGCTCATTTCTTTTGTTGGACAGCGCGGCGCGTGCATGACGGTGTTGGGCCAGGTCGCGTCACGCTACTTCTCCCATTCCGTAAACAAACTGCCGCGCCATACTCTCTCACGTCGTTATTGCTTCCTACCGTGCGCCGGTCGGAGTCGGGGTCCGCGTATTTTCCATCCTGCCGCCGCGTCACGGCTCGTTCAACCACCCCGCTTGCCTCCACCACCTATCTTATGTACTACGTTTATATATATCATCAGTCGGCGTGTGTGGGAAAGGACATCCAAAATAGAGTTGAAAGACAAAGTCAAGACAGAGGAACAGAGCAACATCCGAAACAAGAGTTGTTTGCTACACTGCAAAGACCAAATTTGTTAGGACCTTCTGTTTAAGCCCGCCGGCAGCTCGGCTGATCGATCATGGACAAGATCCTGGCTTTCTCCATCCTCAGCACGTCGCCGGCAGACATCGCTTGAGCTGAATACGCAACACGGCTATCCCGGCGGAGCGGCAAGCGGAAGCAGGCGACCACTGAGAGAAAGTAGCAACAGGAGAAGGTCGAGCAGAGTTTGCTGCCAGAGAGGAAGAGGGAGGCCAGGGAGGCCCGGTTCGTGCCCGAGTTCGACGCCTTCAACTGCTTCGAATCTATGATTTCCGTGTGACTTTTGAGCAGCTCGCCGTTGTGTGTGTGTGTGTGTGTTTCACTACTCCGTCCTGTTCTTTTTGGTTGATTACTGAAGAAGTCATTCACCATTTGCACAAAGCGAGTAAATGGATGAACTGATGGAGCTGATAATTATACGCCTGTTTGGTTTACTGATGCCTTATGATGATGTTTACGTTGTAGTTCGAACCATAATGTTTTCACCAAAAAGTTGTTGAGTTCTCTCACCAGGACACACAAAAACCCTGCTTGATAGGAGTGATATACAAAGGAAAGGGACAGCTACAATAGATTAGTACTTTAATAGGCTCGAGTGCTAAACAGCATCTAATCCAATACGCGGAACGCACATAGCAAGGTCCTGCGATCTTTCTTATAAGCAATGACAAAACACCAGGTGTCTTGAGTCAAACAAGATTCAAGTCTTAACAAGTGGAAACCCGCCTGTAGCAGTACTACACTAGTATTATACCAATGAGAAAATGGCATGCGAAATAAAGCAAACGAACGTATACTAAGTTAATTCTTCACCCACCTTCACTTGTGCGAGTACTGCTTTCACTATATATCTAAGTCTACATATCCATGAGCAGATATCAAGGTTCAGTAATTCAATCGCACAGTTTGATATTTCCTTCTTCCTTTATTTGACATGTAAAGGCACAAACAAATAGGACACAGCACAAACAAAGAGAAGAGGACGAGAGAAGAATCAGATGGGTGCAATGAACAAGTAGGAATTAGAGACGTTGGGGGAGAAACAATATTTACCCAATGCATCGATGGGTCCACAGCGAATACAATGGTCTGGTTAAGCCTCAGTCGTCCGGCAACTTTATGGAACTTGCCTGCAGCGGTCACAGCATGCCCGAGCATCTTGGGCCACAATCGAGCTTGACTCTTCACTACCAGTAAACGAATGGTCCGCTTGTCGTCCGTTCAACTATGCCTTGCTGTCTCCCAATTACTTGAGTGAGACACTGTTTTGGTACCAATTTCCTTGTAGCTGGTTCGAGTGACAATTCCAAGAGGAAAAAGGACGCTAGACTAATGTGCGAGTTTGCCTGTAACTATATGTTGCCCCAAGTATGAATGTGGCGCATTAGCCACATAGTTTAGTGTGATGTTGGAGTTTGGACATCTAACGAGTTTGCAACTCACACTGTGTTCACTTCTTTTCGGATTAATTAGTTTGTCTGAATATGGCCAAGTCAACCTTAACTACCCGGCCAATAATTTCCTTAACTATTTAGAAGATAGCAAAAGTTTATCCAAGGAATAACGGCCAAATGCGTCCTGCTCCAGTATGAACACGATGGACAAAAATCAGAGAAGAAAAGAACTTGGTTACAATTTAGTCTGTAGTCTGTACTCTGTACAACCTGTGGCTTCCTTGAGTTAGAAGCACAAGTCAGCAAACCAATGAACACAAGCAACATCGGTCTGGCAAATGAAGAGAATGAATTAAGGGTCACACCCGCGGCTTGAGATTGACTGATTAGTGGCACACGATTGTCTCAAAGCAGTCAATCCCATCGAACTCCGGCGCGAACCGCGGCCGGGGTAGCGACGGCGACTGCGATTTCCCATTGCCCGGCTGTTGCTCTGCATCCAGGGCCGGTCTGGACATTTCGGGGGCCCGGGGCAAAGGCGTGACACCCAGGGCCCTCTAACATAAACACGAAAATTATAATTTATGTTTCGGCTTGGGCTCTTGAACATCCAAAAATCTCTGTATATTTAGGTAAATATATACAAACACATAGCTTGAACCCTTTCTTTTATTTGAACTCCAAAGCAGGTTAAATACAAATTTCTTGAGACCTTTTACGGTACATCTATAAAATTTAGACCATTTATTTTTGTAGTTCGTGGGTCGAGATGAGTCAATACTACACCGAATTTTCGGTAGTATATTAAGTAATCAGGGGCGTTGTGTGTAGTTCATGTTTATCCATCCCGCAAGCAGGTTCCCCTCAAATAAAAAACAAGTGGAATTTGCCGTCGCCATTGCCAGCCCGCACCATCACCCATAACCCCCGTCCAGCTCGGAGCCCGCCTTGTGCCGGCGTTCCCATCCTGGCCTATCCAGCCAGGGGCGGCAGCAAGATGCTCTGCCCCTCGTGCCCGCGTAATCTGGACTCTGGAGCGGGTCGCCGTTCGCCGGAGACAACGAAGGCGAGTGCGTCGCCCCGGCTGCATTCCCTCACCCTGAACCAGCCGCCATCATCTATTTGCATCATCATAGAATGTGTTTTACTATCACTAGTGGAAGAACGAGGAGACTATGACCCGGATCTTGTTAAGCCCGTCCCAGGATTGAACTTGCAGACACTATAGTACGGGGCCATATCATGAGTTCATGGCAAGTACTCCACTGAACTCTCGTCTTCTCAGAAATATTGAACGCATTGGCGTACAGATTGACAATAAGTGTGTGGTCTGCCGTCGTCTTCCCGAGGATGGTGCCCATCTTTTCCTACGGTGCAAGGAGGTCAAAAAAGCCTGGAGAGTTTGTTCGCTTGGGAATACTAGACTAAATCTGCTGGAGTGCGGAACAGCAAGGGATATGCTGACGGCTGTGTTTCGGCTACCTGAAGTAGTCAAGCTGCGTACAATATGTCTTCTTTGGGCTTGGTGGTCTGAACGTAACAAGGCGAATCATAATCAATCACGATTATCAGTGGAAGCGTTTGAAGCAAAGGTTGGGCATACCATTTCTGAATGGCGTGAGTTCCGGGGTCATAATTGTGCAGAAAAGCCAGCGGTGGTTCAGACGTAGTCTAGGCCTCCTGCAGATTTCATTAAGCTCAACTTTGATGCTGCTTTTAATGCCAACTCAGGGACTGGGGGTTGGGGTGTCATTGCTAGAGATGTCGACGGCGACGTTGTACTGGCTGCTTCAGGGGCTCTGCATCATATGGATTCTGCACTTCAAGCTGTAGCTCATGCTCTGTTGCATGACATCTAGCTAGCCGAGCAACTTGGTATGGGTCATGCTATTTTTGAGACCGACTGTTTGGCTTTGAAGTGGGCAATTGATTCTGATTCAGCTGATCGGGGCCCTCTTGGCGTTTTGTTTCGGGAAGCAAGATTTCAGCTTAATGTAGGCTTTTTGATCATATTATGTCCTGCACCCCCAGGGCCTGTAATTCACCAGCGCATGTGCTGGCCTCCCTTGGTGCTAAGGGTCCCCCGGATGGCCAACAAGTTTGGTACTTGAGTATCCCAGGAGATGTATCTCGTGCTGTGACCGCCGATTTGGTCGGTCCGTTGTAATTGGAATGCTAGGTGTTCCAGCTAAAAAAAAAAGACATCGTGCCATGCTCATTCTTTTCAAACCACAAGCTAGGTAATTGCTAGCTCCTGCCGGCAGCGGCCTGCAATGTTGGCTGCGATTTGATGTGCCCCCTAGATGGTGGTGCATGCGCCGGGAGGCGGGATGGTCGAGCTCCTATGTATTGCAGCCTGCAGCCTGCGTCGGGATAGCCGAGATCATGGGGCGACGACCAGCAAATTGCATCTGCTGATTATTGGTACCGTCGGGATGACAGAGATTAGAGACGGACGCTTGCAGCGGCATCGGCCTCGGTTAGTCTAATTAATTAGTCAAAACATAAAATTACTAATAGGGAATTACCAACATGTCCTTACGCCAAAATCTGACAGACTTATGCTAACCATTGGATTAACTTAATACTACTCCTTACATTGAGTAGTATGATGAACCAAATCAAGAAAACAAGCAAATCAGGATATTCAACAACAAGAAGTTATCTACAACTCTATATAAAAATGAGCTTATGGCTACATACAATAATCCAACCACCATTGATACTTACTTCTCCTTTAATTTTACATTCCCAAATTCAAATAAGAAGCTAGCAAGCATACAAAAAGAGAATTTGATGAAAGGAGAACTCAAGGGATGTAGAAACTTATGGGAATGAGAAAGATTGGGAGAGAAACAATCCTTACGTGGTGAATCAAGTGGCCTTCTTGGTCATTAGAAGCTCTGGGTAATCCTGTAGACTTGACACCTAATACAAATGAGCTATCTACTTCAACGGATGCCACGAGAGTACCTAATGTTAATTATACTTGCAGTTGAACCACAAAAATAGTTCTATTAGAAGCTAGGATGACATCCTTAGTGCGTGGAAGAACCGACGTTATGCTTGCCTTCTTGACTCAAGAGCTAGCAGAGTAAAAGACATGCACTTTGGGATCATGCTTTTCTATCTGCCTGTTGGTTGCCTAGCAATTAAATGGATGTTGATCCATACAAGTGACTAGGATCAACTAGAATCTCGACATGTCTGTAGCTGTGCTTATAATATTATCATGTCGTTCTTTTAGATATACTATTTGATTAGTGCATTTGCTTCAATACAAATGAAAGGGATTTTAAGCATATTTATATCATATATTTTTTTTCTATCGGGGGAAAATGGATTGTATCATGTGTGGTTTCACAACCAAATATCTATCGTTTGACCCAAGGCTCTTGGTTGTTCACGAATGAACTAACTAAGACATGTTGTAGGCTTGTAGCCTGACGTTCATATGAACGGGTCTAATAAAATATATGTCATGTAGCACATAACAAGAAAAAAAAGGGTGGAAAAGTCGAAAGATTCAAGGAGCAAATAAATGGAGAGGCATATTTAAAATCACACAGGTTTTCAACCAATGAAACAATGCACAAAAATCAAATGATAACTGAATAAATACTCCACCTACTTTCACTAGTATGAATATTGATTTCTTACATACAGCTATATATACATCAGCAGATAGCAAGGTCCTCCTAGTACAACCGCATTTTGATTTTTACTCAATTGTTACTTGATATCTTGGAAATGCATGGCGAATACACAAAGAGGGAAGCCAATGTGAGAAGAAATGAAGGGATGTTGAAACGCATGTGAATAAGAGACATCGAGAGAGAAGCAATCAGAGGGTGTTGTTACTCCTGCAGATAAACATATGTATATGTTACCCAGCGTGTGCTAGCATCAACGGGAAGGGGTTGAATTGTTGCCTATTCGGTGCATCTTGCAGCAACACCTTGATACCATAGATTCAAGCAGAGAAGCCACCATCCAAATCCACAAACTCGGTCGGCAACAACCCATTGTCCTGCATGCGCTGACGTCTGCCACCATGCAAATTCGCACAGTACCAGGGCTAAACGTCTGCGTGCATCCGAGCAAACCTCTTAGTCACGGTAATGGTTACCGTCCAATCCTCTTTCTGCCTCCCGCGGAAAGGGGAACAGTATTTTGTAGGACACCACGTCCATACTTAGAGCAGTATTACTATGGATGCAAGTAAACCTGCAATTTAACCTGCTTCATGTGCAATCTGCGTGCCGGGACATTGTGAACTAATTTATCACAATTCTGCCGCGACATTTTTTGTTGTAGTTATATTGATAAATGCCTTTAGACTTTTCTATTATAATTGTTTGACATCCTTTTGTACATTTATATATGTTAGCTTTGGCCTTCTAGTAATATAAGTTGCATATTTCTAACATGGTATTAGAGCTAGGCCAATTTTCTCGCACACGCAACTCGTGCTTTTGATCTATCATCACGATGCTGCCATCCTCGGCTGCTACTGTCTCCTACCCACCACTGCCCGGTCCAGCCGCCCCTGTCAAGAAATCAGGGCCGACAAATAGAAGATATTGCTCGTATCCATTTAGCCAAATCTTAGCCCCCTACAAAATACTCCCTCCGTCCCAAAATAAGTGACGCAAAAGTGACTCAACTTTACACTAACTTTAGTGCAAAGTTGAGTCACTTTTGCGTCACTTATTTTGGGACGGAGGGAGTAGGAGATTATGCGGCAAGAGAAGTAAAAGGAACACCACACGTTCAGAAAGCCCCTACGGCTTAAAAAATAGCGATCCATAAAAAAAAGGACCATCACACTGTTTACTAAAAAAACTTTAATCACACTATTTCTAAATTATTCATTCTTTTTATGTCCATGCTTACGTGAAAAGAGAAAAACAGCCATAATTGTGGCCCCCAAGTTAGAGGTAGGAGGTGGAGTGGCTTCATCTTGCACGGAGCTTCGGTGGTGATGTCAAGTCATGCCGGGCCGACAGGTGCTACACTTTGTCATACCTGGTCGGCAGGTTCTACACACGGCAGATCTTCCAGAGACTTCAAGCTTTGTCGGCTGGTGGTACTTAGAGGCATGTTGCTGAGGTGTACCGGCGGCGACCGTGACGTGCTCAACAGTTCACACGCGCAGGGAGGTGGTTGTGTTGGGTGCCGTGGTGGCATCGACGGCAGCTAGACTGGACAAGGATGATGTGTCAGTACTGCTCTGAAATTGAAGGCGCGGCAGTTGGCGGCGGCTGCCTCTGAGAGCGTGCCGGACGAGTGTGTGCCCCATACCTGCCAAGTGGCTTGGTTGGGGCCTCATGTCTTAGATGTTAGGCTTGGCTTCGAGGTCTGTGGTATTAGGCCCGGACTATCAAAATCCCTTCATCAGTTGGATAGAAGTAGCGACAGATGTTGCCTAGACAATGAATTCAGACATACTGTTGTATTTCTTTACAAGGTATTGTGTGAATAATTAATAAATTGACTGCATGCATCACCTAGATGCACAGGCCGAGGGTCTTCCTCCTTTTTCTAAAAAAAATTAATCAGTTTTGCGATCTAGCGGGGAGTTCAATCCGGCGGCCATTCTCCTCACTTGCATAGGACAGATTCTAGTAATATTGATACTCGGTGAGCGGACGGCTTGCAACATCACACAACGATGCCAATGGGCTGCGAACTGCCGGTGAGGTGCTGCTTCAAAGGTGAACAATGCGCCGAGGAGGAGAGGAAGTAGGCGAGATGCAAAAGGAGATCGAGTTGTTGTCGTCACCAGTCGGTAAGAGCACGGCAACAGATTAGGTGCATACGTCCCAACCGCTGCCTTAGCGCCACCAGTCCGCCTCAAATTTTGGTCACCCAAATTTTCATCATTGGTGAAAAGGTACTAGCCACTTTTGGTAATATTTTAAGCAATTTCGCTGACCATCAGACCATGTATACCAGTGTAATTTTTCAACCATTGTGAACGCCACCATTTTTTTTGCTTTCTCATCAGGCGATTTGATAATGCTAGAGAGGAGCTTCCATGCTTGATCGCACTACAATCCAAGATGTGTTGATTCCTTCCTTAATCATGTTTCTGCCTGGTTGTCCCAGCGAGGCAGACGACAACTTGGGTAGATGTTTCTCCACGGACAAGCGTTACATCTCCACCCTTGCCTCTCAATAGTTGCCGCCCACCCTTTGGTTACCGGTCGCCAGGACCTTCATCGACCTACATCTTGTGTTCTTCTAAAAAAGCCTGCTCTTTCTTGGACAAGGGAGAAGAGAGAATCAGAGCAACTACGCATAGGTTTGTCTTCTCTATAATATGCATTCAGGTTTACTAATTCTACAATTTTTTCTTCTGTTGAAATTATTGATATAGGATGTGTTTGATACTGTGTTTAGAATTTCAGTCAGACAAACAAACTATATATCTTACTTTTTTTAGCATAATAAATTTATCTTACTTGGTTATTCACCGATAACAGTACATGTGCAGATATGGTTCACACAGGCTCTATGTACGTGTGTCGATCACCTCCAAATACAAGTCTGATACAAATCCTTCTGTAATCCACGACTCATGGAATGATCTTGACAAAGGAATACTAATGCTCATTATTTTTCTACTGAGACTTAGCGTTCGTTTGGCATTAGGAAAAAGCTTACCTTCAACCGACTGATAACGAGCGCGCGTCCGCTGGCTCCGCGTCCGTCAGATCGTGTGTTGATCAGACGGACGAGAGCGTCCCTCGCTTCCGCGTCACACGCGGCCGTTTCTGAAACTGGGCGGCTGTTTCAGGACTCATTTATCCAGCCATAACGCTCTCGCGGTGCTCCCGCAGCTTGGTTGACTCGTGTGTCTGGGAGGCACTAGTAGATAAAGGGTCATCAGACCCGGTTCGTTTGGGCCTTTAGCCCCGGTTCCTGAACCGGGACAAAGGTGTCAGTACTAATGCTCTGACCCTTTACTCCCGGTTCAATCCAGAACCGGGGCAGATGGGTGTCCACGTGGCCTGTGCGCCAAGCCCAGGCAGGAGGGGCTTTGGTCCCGGTTGGTGGCACCAACCGGGACCAAAAGGCATCCACGCGTCAGCATTCCTGTGGCTGTGATTTTTGTTTTTTTTTTTGAAAGGGGAAGGGGGGTTGGAGGTTAATTTAGGTGTTTCATATTGTGTTAGCTAGCTAATTAATAGAGAGAAGTGTCCTCTCTTATGTCCGTGCTTGATCGACGCTACGTACTACACATACGTATAGAGAGGACTAGACACGCTAGCTAGTAAGCAAACGAAGGAAACAGAAGATCGTATAATCAACAAATATATATATATATATGAGGTATGTGTTAATGAACCCAATATCACCTACTAGTCTTTTCTTCAATTCGACGATATTCAATCTGCATAATATAGTGAGGATACTTATAAATACATGCAATGAAAGAGATCAGCTATATAGAGAGACTTAATGACAGAAGTAGTACTACTTACAGACAGTAGCAGGTGACCGTTGCTTTATCGAGGGCCAATTGATTGAAAAACTGATAGAACTCCTCAAATGGAATAGGCAACAGTTCAATTCCAACGAGGTCATGCTCCGGTTTAACTCTCAAATACAAGCTATCCCTCCCCCAGACTCTCTGTAGATTTTCAAGTACCAATCATGCAATCTTCGCATATTCGTTGATAGAGATCTTTCATTTTTGACGAGAGGCTTCCCGTACTCGTATCTTTGTATCTGCACGTCCAAGAAATCATATTGTACATCGTCGGACACGTAATCTCCAAGATTGCTATAACCGGGCACCATCCTCGGATCATTAGCGACCATGTCGCTAGACACCTTGAGCGGGGGGCACGATTGGTCCGCTTGTTCGCCGAGCTGGGCAATTTGTTTCCCAGCTCGTCCTTCTGCTAACCTTTGATCACTTTTAGTACTTTCCGACCGCTTCGCTGCTTGAAATGACTTTTGAATCATGCGGTCATAGTTGTCCTTCGGCTTACTTTTTGCTGGTTGCTTCAGGGCAGCAAGAGTGCGCTTTGCTTTCACCGGATCTATCTTCTCCTCCGGAGGTGGATGTCTCTGTGCTTTCAACCCTTCAAGCCAGTCCTTCACTTCGCCTTGAGCGATCTTCGTGTTTTCCTCGTCGGACCTCTCGTATGGTAACTTCTCTAGAGGCGTGAGAGAAGGACCGAATCTGCATCGCCTCCCGCCTCTGGCTGTACTGCTAGACGTCGCCAGACCAGACGAAGCGGCTGTCTTCTTTCCTTGCTTACGCGCCGGAGCAGGAGCAGCCGGAGCGGCGGCAGGTCTCTTCCGCCCTTCTGACTAGGCGGAGAAGGAGGAGCAGGCTGGCTGCTCGGGCGCGCCGGCGCAGGCGGAGAAGGAGGAGGCTGGCTGCTCGGGCGCGCCGGCCCAGGCGAAGGAGGCGGAGTGCCGCCACGCGCCGGAGAAGGAGCCGGAGTGCCTTGATCGTCACTCGCCGGAGAAGGAGGCGGTGGAGGAGGTGGTGGAGGAGGCGGAGTGCCCTGACTCGCCGGAGGAGGAGGAGGAGGAGGAGGCGGAGGCGTCCAGTTGAGAATGTTGATGAGGTCCTTCCGCCATAGGTATGGAGTCTTCAATGAAGAACCCAGCCGAGTCTCCCCTTCACCGGTAGGGTGGTCAAGCTGGATCTCCTCAAATCCCTCCGTAATTTCATCCACCATCACCTTAGCATATCCTTCTGGAATCGGCCGGCAGTGAAAAGTGTCGCCGGGTCCAGTAGGAAAAACAGAGCCAGCAACCGCCTTGACCTTCAGATTTATCCACTGCGTCATAAGGTGGCAATTTTATACCTCCGTGATAGCATCCACGGGATACCTAGCAGTAGCCGTCAAGACATGCTCCGGCTGAAGCAGCTCGGTGGAAGCCACGCTGCTTCTCCGCTGAGATGGCGGGGTAGCTTCGGGGGAAGCTTCGGCAATTCTTTTGTCCCGATTTGCTTCCCGTTCCTCTATCGCTTGTATTCTGGCCCGCATCGCCTCCAGTTCGGTCTGCTGCATTTTCTTCCTCCTCTCGTGGCATTTGTAGCCGCCTGCGTCCGGAAACCCAGCACGCCACGGAAGGGAGCCTGGCGTGCCTCGTGTCCATGCAAGGTGCTCGGGATTCCCGAGGGCCATTGTCAGCTCGTTGTTCTCTCTGTCGGGGAAGAACGTCCCTTCATGCGCTGCTTTGATATACTGCCGCATCTTCCTGAGTGGTGTTTCCAATTGCTTGTCCGTCCAAATGCACCTCCCTGATACAGGGTCCAAGGTTCCGCCAGCCCCGAAGAACCAATTCCGACAACGTTCTGGCCATTGCATTGTCTCTGGTTTGATCCCTTCTCAAGCAGATCATTCTCATCCTTGGCCCACTTAGGCCGGGCTCTGAGGTAGCCACCTGACCCCGTGCGATGGTGATGCTTCTTCTTTGCAGCATTTATCCGGTTTGTCGCCGACATCTTCTTACTCTTTTCCGATGTCTTATAGGCCACAAATGCGGGCCAGTCATCTTTGATCTTCTCATATATGCCCACGAATTCCGGAGTCTCTTTATCGCGGACAAACTTATTCAGTTTTTTCTTCCATGCCATGAACTGGTCTGCCATCTTCTAAAGAGCAGCAGACTTGATTAATTCCTCTATAACTGGATTCGCTGGATCATCCTCTGGCGGTAGGATGAAATTTGACTTCAGCTCAGTCCAAAGATCTTCTTTCTGCATATCAGTGACATAAGACACCTGAGCATCTTTTGCAGCCGGCTTTAACCATTGATGGATGCTGATCGGGATCTTGTCCCTAACCAGAACCCCGCACTGATTAACAAATGCGTTCTTTGTCCGGATGGGTTCAATCGGCTCGCCGGAGCGCGAGATTTCTGAGATCTCAAACTTTTCATCCGGCCTCAACTTTTTCTTCGCGCCTCGTCTCTTTACCGAAGATTTGCTCGATCCGGAGGGCTAGAAAAAGGAACAACGACGAGAGTTAATGAATGCATCAATTAACTAGTCAGCACAGGCTTAACTAACATATATACCTCCTGGCCGGACTCGGTTCGGTCACCGGAGCCAGCATCACGGTCTCCTTCTTGCACCGGCATTGGGTCACCGGAGCCGTCCTCACGGTCTACTTCTTCTATGTGCATTGGGTCACCGGAGCCATCAATATCATAGCCTAGATCTTTCAGCTGCAGCTCTCTTTCCACCTGCTCATTGGGTGTCGTTGAGAAACGACAAGACGGCATCTTGTCCGTCTGCGATTATGTCCATCAACATCGCTTCTTGTGCTAGGTCTCGGGTGTTGTCATCCATAGTTTCTACAAATATTTACAACATGCCAATTATTATTCAAACATGACAGATGGATATATTAATGGCAAACGTAGAACTAGCTTCGACCCTCGACCCCTGGACGACCCCCTCATGTCACATTTTGTCTAGTGTCAAAGGATTCAACAAAACCAATACTTCATCATTAGGCGAAAGTAACAGTCGCATGATGGTACGAAGCTCTCCAAAGTTATTTTGGAACGGAGTCCCAGAAAGGATAATTCGTAACAAAAGACGGATTATCCTATCAGGAACTCCGTTCCAAAACAACTTTGCATAACTTCGTACCAACATGCCCCGGTTACTTCTGGCAAATGATGAAGTCATGGATTTCTTCAATACTTTGGCACTAGCTAGGCAACCTCTCGACCCCTCGACCCTCGACTGCTCGGCGATCCACAACCCTAGACCCCCTCATGTCACATTTTGTCTAGTGTCAAAGGATTCAACAAAACCAATACTTCATCATTAGGCGAAAGTAACAGTCGCATGATGGTACGAAGCTCTCCAAAGTTATTTTGGAATGGAGTCCCAGATAGGATAATTCGTAACAAAAGACGGATTATCCTATCAGGAACTCCGTTCCAAAATAACTTTGCATAACTTCGTACCAACATGCCCCGGTTACTTCTGGCAAATGATGAAGTCATGGATTTCTTCAATACTTTGACACTAGCTAGGCAACCTCTCTCGACCCCTCGACCCTCGACTGCTCGGCGATCCACAACCCTAGACCCCCTCATGTCACATTTTGTCTAGTGTCAAAGGATTCAACAAAACCAATACTTCATCATTAGG
>LR738712.1:764643193-764656204 GCA_902687465.1 Secale cereale
TCTTTGTTGCTTTATTTATTTTATTTTGTTTCTACTTACAATGAAGTACTTATTGTTGCTATTTTTTCTTTTTTTGCAAGTTTTTTTTTGTTTTCTGCATTATTTATTTTCTTTTGTTTTTTGCTTTTTTTTTAATTCTTTCTGGTAAAACCAATTACAAACTTTCTGTTAGTGCAAGTAGTATTGAAATTTGAATAGTACAAACGGACAATGGTATCATACTCGTTTGTTACAAAGTTGGCATGGTATCATCATAATAGTTGCGGAAAAAAGTCTTCATTTTTTCTTCGCTTGTGTCATTTGCTTATTGCGCCGTAACCATGCAATCTTCATCGTTTATCAGGATGCTTGGGTCAGCCTTGACTTTGAAGGGAGGAATTTCATGAAACTTTTCATAATCTTCAGACATGTCTGTCTTGCCCTCCACTCCCAGGATGTCCCTTTTTCCTAAAAGAACTATGTGGCGCTTTGGCTCATCGTATGATTTATTCGTTTCCTTATCTTTTCTTTTTCTCGGTCTGGTAGACATGTCCTTCATATAGATAACCTGTGCCACATCATTGGCTAGGACGAACGGTTCGTCAGTGTATCCAAGATTTTTCAGATCCACTGTTGTCATTCCGTACTGTGGGTCTACCTGTACCCCGCCTCCTGACAGATTGACCCATTTGCACTTAAACAAAGGGACCTTAAAATCATGTCCGTAGTCAAGTTCCCATATGTCCACTATGTAACCATAATATGTGTCCTTTCCCCTCTCGGTTGTTGCATCAAAGCGAACACCGCTGTTTTGGTTGGTGCTCTTTTGATCTTGGACAATCGTGTAAAATGTATTCCCATTTATCTCGTATCATTTGTAAATCAATACAGTCGAAGATGGTCCCCTGGACAACAAGTACAACTCATCACAAACAGTGTTGTCACCTCTGAGACATGTTTCCAACCAACTGCTAAAAGTCCTGATGTGTTCACATGTAATTCAGTCGTCGCACTGCTCCGGGTGTTTGGAGCGCAGACTGTTCTTGTGTTCATCGACATACGGGGTGACTAATGTAGAGTTCTGTAGAACTGTGTAGTGTGCTTGAGACCAAGAATATCCGTCCCTGCATATTATTGAGTCACTTCCAAGCGTGCCTTTTCCAGTCAGTCTTCCCTCGTACCGCGATTTAGGGAGACCTATCTTATTCAGGCCAGGAATGAAGTCAACACAAAACCCGATGACATCCTCTGTTTGATGGCCCATGGAGATGCTTCCTTCTGGCCTGGCGCGGTTACGGACATATTTCTTTAGGACTCCCATGAACCTCTCAAAGGGGAACATATTGTGTAGAAATACGGGCCCTAGAATGACAATCTCGTCGACTAGATGAACTAGAACGTGTGTCATGATATTGAAGAAGGATGGTGGGAACACAAGCTCGAAACTGACAAGACATTGCGCCACATCACTCCTTAGCCTTGGTACAATTTCTGGATCGATCACCTTCTGAGAGATTGCATTGAGGAATGCACATAGCTTCACAATGGCTAATCGGACGTTTTCCGGTAGAAGCCCCCTCAATGCAACCGGAAGCAGTTGCGTCATAATCACATGGCAGTCATGAGACTTTAGGTTTTGGAACTTTTTCTCTGCCTTATTTATTATTCCCTTTATATTCGACGAGAAGCCAGTCGGGACCTTCATACTGAGCAGGCATTCAAAGAAGATTTCTTTCTCTTCTTTCGTAAGAGCATAGCTGGCAGGACCTTCATACTGCTTCGGAGGGATGCGGTCTTTTTTGTGCAAACGTTGCAGGTCCTCCCGTGCCTCAGCTGTATCTTTTGTCTTTCCATACATGCCCAAGAAGCCTAGCAGGTTCACGCAAAGGTTCTTCGTCACGTGCATCACGTCGATTGAAGAGCGGACCTCTAGGTCTTTCCAGTAGGGTAGGTCCCAAAATATAGATTTCTTCTTCCACATGGGTGCGTGTCCCTCAGCGTCATTCGGAACAGCTAGTGCGCCGGGGCCCTTTCCAAAGATTACGTGTAAATCATTGACCATAGCAAGTACGTGATCACCGGTAAGCATGGCGGGCTTCTTCCGGTGATCTGCCTCGCCTTTGAAATGCTTGCCTTTCTTTCGACATTGATGGTTGGTCGGAAGAAATCGACGATGGCCCAGGTACACATTCTTCCTGCACTTGTCCAGGTATATACTTTCAGTGTCAGCTAAACAGTGCGTGCATGCGTGGTATAATTTGTTTGTCTATCCCGAAAGGTTGCTGAGAGCGGGCCAATCGTTGATGGTCACGAACAGCAACGCCTTTAGGTCAAATTCCTCCTGTCTGTGCTCATCCCACGCGCATACACCGTTTCCATTCCACAGCTATAAAAGTTCTTCAACTAGTGGCCTTAGGTACACATCAATGTAGTTGCCGGGTTGCTTAGGGCCTTGGATGAGAACTGGCATCATAATGAACTTCCTCTTCATGCACATCCAAGGAGGAAGGTTATACATACATAGAGTCACGGGCCAGGTGTTGTGATTGCTGCTCTGCTCCCCGAAAGGATTAATGCCATCCGCGCTTAAAGCAAACCATACGTTCCTTGGGTCCTTTGCAAACTCCTTCCAGTACTTTCTCTCGATTTTTCTCCACTGCGACCCGTCAGCGGGTCAAGATGGCAACGGGGACGAAACCCATCGGGTTTTGCCTTCCGAAACCCATCCCCGCGAGAAAATCGTAAACCCGTCCCCGTCCCCATCACCGTGCACAGGGCTAGTTTTCTGCCCGTCACCTAAACCCATCGGGTTTCAGGGAACCCACGGGGAACCCACGAGAAAATCAAAATATTTAAACAAACATAGTGGCAACAAAGAATAACATTTCAGCAGCAAAACAAGCACATTTCAGCAGCATAACTTGAGCAAATTTCAACAAAAAACTGTAGTAGATGGTTTAACAGCTATATAGAGTGTACTTCGGCAGCATGATACCACATTTCAGCGACAAAGATGATCAGATTTCAGTAACAAAGATGATCAGATTTCAGTTCCATGGCTACTAGAACTGAACCTCAAAGAAGATTGGCTCAATGTTTTACCATTGCTATGGCCTTTCTTCATAGTACAAGACGCCAAATGAACATGAAGATGCTTTGTCCCATTCTTTGATTCCCCTCCAAGTTTCTTCCTACAATGAAGACATTATGCCTTCCATCGCCCACGGACCTTCACTTTCTTAAAATCAACCCAAACAATTGATGTGAGCTTTCTCTTGGAACCAACTACATGTCCTTCCTCAGCCCCATCTTCCACTTCATCCTCAACCCAAATGCATTTCGTGGGTATTGCCGGGTTTCGGGTTCGGGGACTACCGAAATGGGTGTAAACCCACAAATCGTGTCGGGATGTATAATGTGCCCAACAACAGCCCCGCGGGGATGAAAAGATGCCCATCCCCGTCCCCTAATGGGGTAAAAACCCTCGGGGACGCGGGTTTCGGGGCCCCGTTGCCATCTTGATCAGCGGGTGCTCTCAAGTTCCCGTCTTACTTACGGTCCTCACTGTGCCATCGCATCAACTTGGCATGCTCTCTGTTTCTAAACAAATATTTCAACCGTGGTATTATAGGAGCATACCACATCACCTTCGCAGGAACCCTCTTCCTGGCGGGCTCGCCATCAACATCACCAGGGTCATCTCGTCTCATCTTATACCGCAATGCACCGCATACCGGGCATGCGTTCAGATCCTTGTATGCACCGCGGTAGAGGATGCAGTCAGTAGGGCATGCATGTATCTTCTGCACCTCCAATCCTAGAGGGCATACGACCTTCTTTGCTGCGTATGTACTTTCGGGAAATTCGTTATCCTTCGGAAGCTTCTTCTTCAATATTTTCAGTAGCTTCTCAAATCCTTTGTCAGCCACAGCATTCTCTGCCTTCCACTGCAGTAATTCCAGTACGGTACCGAGCTTTGTGTTGCCATCTTCGCAATTGGGGTACAACCCTTTTTTGTGATCCTCTAACATGCGATCGAACTTCAGCTTCTCCTTTTGACTTTCGCATTGTGTCCTTGCATCGACAATGACCCGACGAAGATCATCATTTGATTCCTCTTGATCTTCGACAGCTTCACCTGTTGCAGCATCATTGGGCACATCGTCTGGTTCCTCTTGATCTTCACCTGCTCCCCCCATTGCAGCATCACCGTATTCAGGGGGCACATAGTTGTCATCGTACTCTTCTTCTTCGCCATCTTCCATCATAACCCCTATTTCTCCGTTCTTCGTCCAAACATTATAGTGTGGCATGAAACCCTTGTAAAGCAGGTGGGAGTGAAGGATTTTCCGGTTAGAGTATAACATCGTATTCACACATTTAGTGCATGGACAACACATAAAACCATTCTGCTTGTTTGCCTGAGCCGCATTTAGAAACTCATGCACGCCCTTAATGTACTCGGAGGTGTGTCTGTCACCGTACATCCATTGCCGGTTCATCTGCGTGCATTATATATAATTAAGTGTGTCAAAACCCATTACAGAACAACATAAATAAATAATTAAGTGAACAAATTAATAAAAGTTCATCATCACATTAAAACGAAAGTACATACATATATAGTTCTCATCTAACAACATATAGCTCTCCATACACATCGAAACTATGTAAAACATTTCAATGCGAAAACAAATGCGATCATAATCGCAACCAAGGTAACAATTGATCCAACGGCATAATGATACCAAGCCTCGGTATGAATGGCATATTTTCTAATCCTTCTAATCTTCAACCGCTTGCATCCATCTTGATCTTGTGATCATCGACGACATCCGCAACATGCAACTCCAATATCATCTTCTCGTCCTCAATTTTTTTATTTTTTCCTTCAACAATTTGTTTTCTTCTTCAACTAAATTTAACCTCTCGACAATAGGGTCCATCTTGATCTTGTGATCATCGATGACTTCCGCAACATGCAACTCCAATTCCATCTTCTCCTCCTCCATTTTTTCCTCTTCAACTAAATTTAACCTCTCCACAAGAGGGTCGGTTGGAATTTCTGGTTCAACTACCTCCTAGACATAATAAAACATCTATGCATGTCAGGTTGGTCGGCATAACTATCATAAACACTAAAACAAATAGTTATAAATTAAATATAATATACCACATCCGAATCATAGACAGGACGAGGGTCCACGTGGGCGGATATCAAAACCATCGCACTATATAATAACAAGCAATAATAAACGTAAGAAAATTAGACAAATATCTATCTAAAGCAATAATAACAAGCAATAAAAGCATGGACATAACAAGAGGCTCACCACGGTGGTGCCGGTGACGAGATCGGCGGGGGCGATCGACGGTGGCGAAGACGGGGACGGGACGTGACGGACCGCTAAACCTAGACAAATCTCGGAGAAAATATAGCTTCGAGAGGAGAAAAGCTTAACTAGTGTGGCTCGGGCATTCCATCGAACACGTTGTGTGCATAGGAGGTGAGCTAGAGCACCACTAACCCCTCTCCCCCTCGGCCAGAAAAAAACAGAGCAGTGTGCTCTGCTCTTGAGCGAGGGGGTATATATAGGCACCTCATTGGTCCCGGTTGGTGCTACAAATCGGGGCTAAAGGGGTGCCTTTGGTCCCGGTTCATGCAACCAACCGGGACCAATGGTGGCGGGCCAGGAGCAACACCCATTGGTCCCGGTTCGTCGCACCAACCGGGACCAAAAGGTCCAGACGAACCGGGACCAATGGCCCACGTGGCCCGGCCGGCCCCCTGGCCTCACGAACCGGGTCCAGTGCCCCCATTGGACCCGGTT
This sequence comes from Secale cereale, assembly GCA_902687465.1. Classification (NCBI taxonomy): domain Eukaryota; kingdom Viridiplantae; phylum Streptophyta; class Magnoliopsida; order Poales; family Poaceae; genus Secale; species Secale cereale. The sequence continues at coordinate 764,649,004 of LR738712.1, forward strand.
CTAGATTGAACCGGGGCTAATGGGCTGGACAAGCCTGGACCAAAGCCCTGTTTTCTACTAGTGAGGGCGACGGTGGTGGGATCTGGGAGGGCGACGCGGGCGGCGACGGCGCACGGTGTGGGGTGACGAGGGCGCATCCAACGTGGTGACGACGATGACGGCTTCGGGATCGGCGGTCCCGGCGGCGACACAAGCAGAAGCAGGTATGGCCGCGTGCTCCTTTCCCCGATTTCTGGTCGGCCCTGAGGTGGTTCTTCCCTGCTTGGCGGCTCCTCCTTGGCGGCTACGCGCCTCATCGCAGCGGTGCTCCATTGTAGGGAGACGCCCTCGTCGACGCCACTGATGGGATGCGTTGATGTGTAAGTGTTGTACTGTAGATGTGTAGTTGTAGCAGGGGATTGGAATGTCTCAGATCTATTGTTGCAGAAACTTATGATTCCTTTGTAGCTAAAATTGGCTCGTTATAGTGATGTGCTGTAGGAATTTTTGTAGTTCAAATTTGCAGTAGGTGCTCCGTGTATGCTATCCCTTTGCTATGCTGTAGTTTTTTACACCCGTCCTTTGATGTTCTAGGTTCTTGTAGCTCAAATTGGCTAGTAGATAATCTCTGAATTTTTGCAGCTCAAAGTTTTCTATAGCTTTTTGTCTTGAATTTAGTTATGCATTATTTTGATGCCTAGAGAGAAGTTTCTTTAGCCAATTTGATGTTCAGAAAGAAGTTTTCTGTAGGAATTAGTGATGCATCAGTGCTGTAGGGAATTAGTGGTGCAGACTTGATGTTCAGAGAGAAGTTTCCGTAGTGATGCAATACTGAATGTATTTTTTTTACTTCAAAGCTTCTGTAGCTCATGGTATCATCTTGTATTTTTTTCAGATTTACCTATCTGAAACTTGTTTGTAGGTTATGTTTGTAGCATTTTTATCTGGCTATGTGTGTAGGTTATGCTACAGGAATGTTATTGCTTCTGAAAACTAGTTGGATTAGCTAATGTTATTGCTTCTCTTTTCATTATTCTTTTTTCCAAGTGCCCATCCACAAATTTCTGCGTTTGTTATCAGGGAGAATTTTTTATGTATTTGTGCCTATCCTTTTTATTTGGCAGTTTTGATTGTGGGTTGTTTGTTATTCTGTACATGGAGAATCTAACTGCCGGGGGGTGAAGCCATTCAACACGGTATGACCAACTTTGTTTTCAAAACACTAGAAGTAAACATACTATCTGCAACACTCACATCACTTTGTGAATGTGACCCCTAACAGCATTTTTCTCCCGATTTAGTTCCTAATCCATGTTTTTTGTATTTCTGCTTTTTGTATGCTCAGGACACGAGGTCGTTGCTCAACTTCCGAACATTCGTTGCAGCGAAGCTTTTCAAGCACCCTCAAAACGCACTCAACTCAGCCGAAGAGTTCCAGAAACTGTTGAGAAGCTCGTAGAAGATGCCAATCGGAACAGAAACTATTGAGAAGCTCGTAGAATATGCCAATTGGAACAGAAGCTTGCTAGTTTAGTTTTTAGGTTTTTTGTGAGTCCATGTGTGCGCAACATCTTTTTATGTAACTGAAAACAACAAGTTGATGTTACATATCTTGTTTGTCTTTTGTGGAACTCAAGATGGAGCATGTATTATGCTGGGGCATGTCCTTTTTTCCTCTTTTTTTCTTTTGAAATGATGGAGCATCATCCATGCTGGTCCTGTTAATGTAAACCTGAGATGGATTGAGAGATGGTAATGAAAATGACAGGCTTTCTTTGCAGATTTGTATCTTTGCTCACCGGTATTTTGTTTGCTGAAACAGTGAAATCCTACCCCCCCCCCCACCCAATTTATATTACTGGATTATTGTTATATGCCAGGTATATTACTGGATTATATTGCTGAAACAATGGAGTTTTTACAATTATATTTTTTATGTGCTCTAGGGATGCATGTTGTAGCAAGAATGCACACTAAAACCATCTTGCCACATCATGTATATTTCCAGGGAGGACAAAATGTACAACTTGAATCACTTTTCAAAAGACAAAATGTTTCGAAGCACTGGAAACATGTTGTCGTAACATGAAAACAAAACAGGGAGGACAAAATGTACAAATTGAATCATGAAACAAACAACACATTCATGTGCTGGAGCAGTACTGGAAATATGGCACAGACCTCAAAAACTTTTCAAAAGACAAAATGTGAGCTATCTTGTATGTCTCAAATGCAGGCACACATAACAATTTGAGATCTCTTATTTTGTTCTGCTTTTCCGTAACATATGTTTCGCAAATTGAAATATATCTTAAATACATCATCAAGGTTACAAAATAGAAATTATGAATGTTTTTCCTCAAGCAGATGAAGTGAGGGTGAAAAGAAAATGCAAAACATCTTTTGGATGGGACCAACAACTTCCCCCTGTTTTCTCTCATTTTTTTGTTTCTTCCTAGAAGTTGAGATGCGCTGCTTGGACACTTCTCAGATCATTTGTCGAACTTGCACTCAAGTACGCACAAGTTGGTACAACATGTCCAACCTTGGAACAGAACTGACATTTAGGTGGTGCTGCCGCCGCCTCTGTCGTAGCTTTGAGTGGTCCACACGTCTGCACATTGTGCCCTTCTTCATTGTCGAACTTGCAACGAATACTTCTTTTTTCAGATTTTGGCTTCCCTGTTGCCCTTTCTTCTTTTCTTGTTTTGACTTCTTCTTCTGCTTGTCATCTCGCTGCTCTACCAGAGTCTTCTTCCTCTTATCTCTTTCAGTTGGTCTCCCTTTCCTAGGCACATGATCTGGGTTCTGTAGCATCTTCAAACTTTGAGGTTGCGGCAAAGATCTTTGATGCGGGATCTTTTAGCTTCGCAAAGAAAAACTCCGGATTCTCGGCCTTCCTCCTCTCAAAGTACTTCACGACCATATCCATCTCCTGGAATGTTATCGCTTGCCGGAGTTTTGCACATTCATTTGCAACATCTCATTTCACATACGTGAGTATCATGGGGTCACCTCCATGGATCCTACGTACCAAGGAGACCGATGCATTCTGAATTTGATAGGTTGACATCATGCAACGTCAACAATAGTTTGTAATTCTCGGATGGTATATTGTGGTGCGAGTGGTAGTATCTAACACGCACCGGTGGCTGCATCAATGGATGTGTATGCTCCGCAACAAAGCAAGTCACTGTCCATCTCTCCTCCCTAAGCCCAACAATCGTATGTGCGTTACAATCATGACGAATAATGATGTTCTTCTAGCGTTTTCTTGTTACATCCATACCAGCACTAGGCCGCTTGCTGGAGTTACTTGCTTCTGTTGCAATGCTCTCCGAGGTGCTACTTGTTTCCGGTTTATCGGGCATTCTAGCATACACACACACAAAGACCCTCTTGATCATTACTGCATCCTCTTGCTTCTGGCCCTTCTTATGGATGTACTTTGTTGAAGATATATGTGTCCCGAAACCCAACTTGAAGGCATAGTCATTGTAGAATTTCTTGGCATCCTCAATTGTGTCAAAGATCATGCCAACATAGGGCGGTAGTGGCTGCGATGAAACATCACCATCATCTGAATCATCTTGCATCGCATCATCAACATGCAACAAACCATTCTAATCTTCGTTATCATCGACAGAAATGTTCCCTTGGACATAGCTCCCATCCCCTTGAGACACAACTTTCTAAAATGAGGCACAATTGTTTTTTGTAAATAGAGCAGGTGTTGTGAAACAGTCATTTTTTCCTCTACATGGCATCAACAGTTCCATTGTTGTTTCAGAAATTCAGGAACACAGATACATGGCATAAACAGTTTTTTCAGCTATATTGCACAAAAAAATCACTGGTTGTGACATTTTCTCACACAAGCATACACATTCAAAAAAGAAATCAGAGACAGCAAATAGCTATGTGTTTCTTGTGTTGATAAACAACAAGTAACAGAGGAGATCATGTTGCAGAGATACAAGAAGGAGACATGGGTGTAGGGTTGTGCCTTGGGTTGACCCACAAACATGGAACAACATTAATATTAGCTGCCACGCAAATGAATTAAATAGCCATGCTTCTGATACAAAGGATCTTCATGAGTTTCAGAGACACACAGTTCAGTTTTTCAGATTCAGGAACTCACCCGGCTGCCCTGAATTGATCTGGTCGAAGTAGTTTCAGGAAACTCAACCAGGGGGTTTGTGAACCACGATGATAATCCAGCCCGCGGCGGAAGGTCCCCCGGCGGCAGTCGTAGTTGAGAATGACGGCGGCGGTTGTTCTCGAAGCAGGGGCCCGCGGCGAGCTCGATCTGCGTTGGATACCAGCATCTGCCGCGCGAAGTGGTGCGCCATGGTGTTGTAGGAATTTCTGCTGAAGGTCTCAGTCCCTCCAGCGCGACGGCGGCAGCGATTTTGCGGTGGTGGGTGCTGACGCCGCGTTGGCGCGGCCGTGTCTGGGCGGCGGACATGGGATTTGTTTCTGAAATAGAGTGGTTGTTGCAAGAAAGAGAGGAGGTGATCACGCGCGCGCGTAGTTGAATCCGACGGCTATCAGGGCGCTGATCCAACGGACATTGAGGAGGTGGATGTTTCTAATACATCCGCCGGCCGACGCGTAGCTTCGCCCTTGGCATTATGGTGGATGATAGTCAACTTGAATAACCAGCCTTTTCCTTTTCAAACGTTGTTTAACAAAATAATCTGTTAATAGCAGATTATATAATTAGTTGGGAACGAGGTGATTATAATTTCCTATGTTTCTCCTAGAGGTATGCCCAGTGATGCTTGAGCAATTTTAGAGCATTACAATATTCTTAATGGAGTGGACAATAGTAGAAACTTTTGGGTTCATATATCTATACAATTTTAGGTCAGATTTGATGCTACAATTCATTCATGGTAACTCTAATTGCTTTTCTCTCTCATTTCAGGCGAGGCTAATAAGTAAATAGATTGACAGATAGGACATTCATCTCTATACATGGTGGGACTTCAAACTTTTTTTTAAAGGATGATGTACCCCGGCTTCTGCATCTGGACGATGCATGCAGCCATATTATTAATTATTCACAAAGACCATACAAGATGATACATCAATAAGTCTGAAGCCACCATCTTGGCAACACCATTGCTACTCCTATTCCATTGATGAAGGCGTGCCGAATGTCCGGGTCTAATATTAAACATACATCGCTCGAAAGCCTAACATCTAAAGCCGGGTGTCCCATCCAAGCCACTACCTGGATTGGGTCTCACACCGGTCAGGCATACTCCCAGTGAGCACCGCACGCTGCAAGGGCCGTCACCTCCATCATCTCTCGGTCCATCCTCAGAACAAAAATGCTGCACCGACATTGCCAGGCCCCTCTGCCACCAACGCCACCATGACGCCAGACAACTTCCTCCTCATATGCGAGTCCATATCCAAACGCGTCCATCGCCAAACCTTTGCGGCGCCATGCCACCAGGATCCACCATCGGACTCGCGGTAGATGTAACACCGCTCCTCCTCTTGTCCCCTCCAGCTAGCGCGTGCTCCAAAATGAACACCCCCCCCCCCAGGAGGGACAACGGCATGGAAGGTGCCATCATCGTCCGATCCGGTAGACCCAGATCTAGGGTTTCCCCCGGAGCTCACACCATCGCCGCTTTTGGAGCTACGCAGCGCCCACCACCCATAGCATCTCTCGCCCGACCATCTGATCCTCCCAAGATGAAGCCTCCATGGAGGTAACGAGAAGGGTGTCGTCGCCGCCCGATCTAGACATAATTTTGGACTTTCGTCCGAGAGCGGTTCAGATGTGGATAGAAGGGACCTCGGCTTCTCCTCCAAGGAGGGTTAAGGCGTCGAGGGACGCCACCGATGCCGGGCCAGCCCAACCAGCCAAAGCTTCCTCCGGTCCCCAACCTATACCACCAAACCGAGGGCGGCGTGCATTTCGACCTCTCGTCACGCTACGAATGGGATCGGATCAAGCCGGGTGGGTCCTCATGGGTTCCGCGTCAGCACCAGCTGACCAAGTAGACTCCATAGTTCTCCACGACGCTCGTCTTCTGCGAGGCCCCACTGGACGGCTCCGGCACATTGGTGCTCACCGCCGGCACGATCAACAGGCTGGTCTCTGGCGGCGGTGGCGTGACGAAGCCGGTGGTGGTTAGCAAATCGGACGCTCAGAAGGAGCAGGGACTCTTCGACGGCAAGCCGACGGCGCAGCGGCGCCCTGCATTCGAGCTCGTGTTCGACGGTGTCAACTGCTTCGACACCGTCGTCATGCACTGATCATCTTGCTTTCTTGATTTTGATCTGTATGGAACTTGGATCAACGAGAGTGTTTTGACACGTATGTGGACTTGTGATGATTTGTTCATTCCATTGTACTAGACACTAGTGCATAAGCTTCATCACTACATCAGTTTATGGCTAATTCGCGTCAAAGTATATATAGATCGTTCAGTTTGTGCTGTCTGCTGCCTTTGGCACGCGTCCTTCATAGGAAAAATGCAACGGCCTACGAGCTGATTTGACTGTGTGCCATAGCAAGTAAACAACTCCTCGGACTGTTCAACGGCACACGCCCATCCCAGACACGCCCCCGCTCCTCTCTAACTCCAACTGTCGCCTCTCCCGGGCCAATCTCCTCCAGTTGCTCCCTTTTCTTTTGTTGGGACGATCTTGACTGAGCCTGCCGGCAGCAAATGAGCTCTTCCTTGGCCACACCGCTGCCTGGCACTGTTGGCGGCTGCTTTGCGACGCTCCTTGCATGAAGGATGTGACCCTGCTTCACGTCGTTTCCATCTTGATGGCGCTGTCTTCATCCCCTGGTTCGTCGCGATGACTTGGGTGTGCTCTGGGGCGTTCTCTGCTTGGTGATGCCCTTTGACTACGCCGGCGACACATAGGTGCTGTGGCGCCGTCTCGGCCTGGCGTAACCTTTTGACTGTACCTCGTGACATTGGTGGTGTCGTGGCGTTGTACAGTCTGTACCCCTTGACATTGTGTTGTCGCGGCGTTGTGCAGTCTGTACCCCATGACACATGTGGTGTCGCGGCGTTGTGCAGTCTGTACCCCATGACATCGGTGGTGTCACGGCGTTGTGCAGTCCTGGTTGGCCGGCGCCTTTCGATTGCGTCGACGGTGCAGTGTCATGGTTTGGTCTCGGCTGACTGTTGATGTGCCCCCCGTTGTGTTGTGCCCCCTCCCCCATGTGTTTTTTACTTTA
>LR738712.1:764656337-764735790 GCA_902687465.1 Secale cereale
TTTATCTCTCTTCCTGTCCCCCCCCCCCTATTGTTCTGGTTCACTTGAACCCTAACTTGTATTAGGCTGCAAAGTCTATAGGCAAAAAATAAAGAAAATTCAGGTGGCGGGCTTTTTGTATACAAGGCCACGAACTCATATTACAGGTACCAAGGTAAAAATCAATGCATGTGTAAGTCAATGTTGCAAGCTTACTTGTCACCTTGTTTGTCGAACTAATTAATGTGATTTTTCTCTCTCACGCACAACAAGCCAACTCTCTTACTCCTCATTGGTTAATTAATGTTGGGAATGCAAGCCAACCTTCTCACTCCCATGCGTGCAAGGGATATTAGGCCCCTCCCAATGCTCCACCTTGTAAAGGTGCTAAGGCTGCCATGTAGGCAAAAAGTCTGATGTGGCAAGGTAATTAAGAGGAGAGAGATGAGTGTGGTGACCCCAGGAAGAAACAATGCTAAACGCAAGAACCTAGGCAAAAGACTTAAATGAAAAAATCCCACCAATGCACGAAGAACTTTAGTTGCAAAATCATTAAATGAAGCATGCTTAGCACAAACAAGTTAAGCACCTATGCATTGAGGGCTTTAGTTGCTAAAGTTTTTAATGTGCTTAGCACCTCATGTTAGCACCAATGCATTGGAAGTAGCCTTAATGTCATTAGGTGCTAGTACGAGGCAAACGCCATCAAGTTTGCCTCGATTAATGTTAGTGGCCTTGTATAATTTCAAATTGTAATTTTGATAGTGGCATTGTATACAAAAATGGAGGGAGTAGTATTTTGGTTTTACGACAATAATCTAACTAAACAATAGTAAGGTCGACAAAACATAAACGAAATTAACCTTTAATATAGGTCGAGATTTATTGTATGAGATTCTGGTTCTCCTTTGAAAATGGAATATGACTAGATATCACTATGTCATTATCAATTTTTTGTTAAGGAAGAATATTATTAGAAATGGAATTATATAGGGTTAATTATCTTTTTGCCCTCAGTGGTATCCATGTGCTCAGTTTTGCCCTCATATGCGAATTGTGCTCAGTTTTGCCCCTAGTCCATGCACAGCGACTCGTTCCGTGAATTCTACCGTCTCCGTCAGGTCAACCTTTTGACTCGACCCTTACAGGTGGGACCAGGCGGCAGAGACGACCAATTGTATTCATACTGTTGCACGCGTGGCTTGTGGGACCCAACAGAGATCCGTTGAGCAGAGAGCCATTGCGGGTGTGCTATATAAGCGGGCGAAAGAGGCGGCGACCACAGCGACAGAGAGCACGGCGACACAGAGCACAGTTGTGACCACGGCGAGAGAGAGAGAGAGCACAGTGGTGACCACGGCGAGAGAGAGCACGACGGTGGGAAGCTAGCTGTGGAGGGCGTGGCGGTGTTGAGATCCCCTTCGGCTCCGAGCTCCATGTCTTCCTCAAGCTCCCGCGCCACCTCGCGGATGCAGAGCCGGGCGCGTGTGGACATTCCTGCCTTCATCTATCCGCGGTGCCGGGCGGGCGTTGATCGGAGGGTTTCTCTCACAACGAGGAACCAGAATCGTCCGTTCTACGTGTGCAACGAGAATGGGGTAAGAATCGGGGCAATTGCACCATTTTCGTGATCGGGATCTTTGAGCAATGGGTTGATCTGTTTGGTGTTCATGCAGGTGACATGCTTCTTTCTTTGGGTCGATGCTCTGGCCAAGACACTGATGAATGAACTGCAAGAAGAGCATGAAGAATGGTTGCACATGCTGCCACGAACGGCAGTGGCCGCAACACGAGCTCCGGAAGAAGAGATGGAGGGCAAAGCACACACTGACAGCGAGCTAGTTGTTGAGCTTAGGATGTTGAAGAAGAAGGTTAGGAAGCTTGAAGATCAAGCACAAATAGCATTACCCATTTGCAATTACTTTTGGGTAGTGGTAGGTATTGTAATCGCACTGGTTGTAATGTTGAAAATGTATGAAAAGGCATGAATTATGGAGGAATTTGTAAGCTTGAAATTGTATGAGAAATTCACCTAGTTTAAATGTTGGTCAAAGTTGTTTAAATGTTTAAAAAAAGAGAAGAAGTGACCAACATTTAAATATGTTGAAAAAAGGGAGAAGAAATGAGGAATTCAGAAACTTTTGATCAATGAATGCAGCTCTCTACTCTGCCTTTCTGTCAAAAAAAAGGTTCATTAATGGGCCAAATTCAGAGTCTAGAGCCGAGTGCATGATAGACTAATGGCCGAACTGCATCCAATTAGGCCCATTCGGGGGTTCTCTTACGTGTTTTTCTGTTTTCTGTTCTGATTTAATTTAGGCAGTAAATCATAATGCTGAAACTTTTTGTGGAAGCTAATTGAATTATTCCAGAGCCAAACAATTAAGTATAGAATTTTTTGTAGCTGTTAAATATTTAATAGCAATTTAATTGCTCCAATTCAAATACATTGTGATTTAAATCAAATACCAAATTGTCATGGAAAATGTGCCTTAGCTCTGGTAGAGGTTTACACCTGGTGCCAAAATAAATGAACATTTTTTAAGGGCATTACATTGAGAAAAAATAAATTGTCTAGAAAAATGAAGGGTGGAAAATGCAAAAAAAAGTGGTGCGGCTGGGGACTCGAACCCAGGACCGCGTTGGTTTGTGGCATTTAGGGTTGCGCTGGTAACCGCTAGGACAGATGGAAAGACTTTGACATGGGTAGGGAAGGAATGTATACATAGTGAGACAGTGAATGTTTGCACACGTGTGAGAGTGGTTTTCCTTTGTTTTGCACTGAAATTTTGGAGGGTTGGAAACATATGTTTGCACTGCCACGTGATTGTGGTTACAATGGCACTTGGTTTAGGGTTAGAGTGGCACTTGATTTAGGATTTAAATGGAACAAATTTAGGGTTAGTTCATGACTTGTTTTTTATTTGAATGAAAGAGAGGGCTTCTCACCCCCCCTTTGATTTTCATTTTTCATGAATGAAAGCCACAAGTTCTCGAGCTTCATGACTTGGTTTAGGGAAAAAATGATATGTTTGGGCACGGACATTTTTTAACACACATAATAACTTAGATAAGATGCAACACACATAATAACTTAGATAATAACTTGGGTAGATAAGTTCACGGACACGACACGACACGGCACACACGACATAGAAAAGCAACAAAATAAAATCGATAAAACTAAGAACATCTTCATCTTGGCCTCCTTCTTCCACCTTGGCCGCGTGCCCCTTCAACACCGTCTTCACTCCTCCTCGTTGTCGTCGTAGGAAAGGGAGTGCATCTGGCCTGGAGTGGGGAAGATGTTCTCGTAGTTGGTGAAGATGTTGTACGCCGTGAAGAAGATGGACTCCCAGCCGCACCAAAATACTTGGCCGAGGAGCTCGCGCGCGTCAAACGGTTTGGTGAAGGTGACCGTGAGCAGTTGGAGGATGCCGCTGCGGTCACGAACCTCGTTGAGGGTGAACATCCTCGGCGAGCCCCGTGGGAGGTGGGCATAGCGGGCTCTGAGGAAGGCGTGGGTGAGTTCGACGACACCCCTCCACCTAGAAGTCGCCCACACACGGAGCTCCCTCTCGACGAGCATGCCCGGTGGGTAGCGCAGCTCTGGCACGACAGGCGGACGGTGGAAGGTCGACCCGTTGAACTGCATCTTCGCTTGGGTGGAGAGGGCTCGGTCGCTTGGGTGGAGAGGGCTCGGTCGCTTGGGTGTTTGAAGTTAGAGAGAATGGATCGGATCTGGCTTGTGGGTGGGAGACGAAGAGAGGCACCCCATTTATAGGCCTGTGGGTGGGAGAGGAAGAGAGAAAGGATGAGAACGGTGCGTGTGTGAATCCGGGCGCGTGTGTGAATCCGTTACGTTTTGGGCTCTTAAAGTTTTGCACGAAAACGACGCATGGGACGCGTGCGTGCATCTGAATCACTTCATAGCGAAACTCTTTTACCAGGCCCGTGCATCTAACTCGTTGCCGTAATCTGAACCACTGCCGTAATGGCCTAACTACGTGCATGGCCACCTAGCTCGCCTCGCTAGCCTAGCGGTCATCGCTCGCCTCGCTAGCCTAGTGCGTGCATCTGAATCACTGCATAGACTAACTAGCCTAGCTGCCTCGCCTCGCTCTGAATCAGTACGTGCATGCACGTCCGGCTCCCCTCGCTCGCCTCGCTCGCATGCATGCACGTCCGGCTCGCTCGCGCATGCAAACGACGTCGCCACTTCTGGAGCTTCTAGTGCTGAGAGATCACCATCTACACAGTCAGGTACATCCCCAGGGGTTCTGGATTCTGGAGCTTCATTTCATATGTCTTCCGACTCTTCTGTCTTGTCCTCTCTTAGATCTCTTGATTCTCCTATTAATGTTCTTACTGCTGATGGTACTCCTCTTCGTGTTGCTAGTCGAGGCACTCTTTCCACTTCTTCATTTCATGTTCCAGATGTATCTTATGTTCCGCGCCTCACGATGAACCTATTTTCCGCGAGTCAGCTTACTGATTCTGGTTGTTGTATCATTCTTGACGTTGATTCTTGCACTGTTCAGGATCATCACACGAAGGCTCTGGTTGGGGCTGGCCCTCGCCGCCTTGACTCCCAGGGGCTTTGGGAGTTAGATTAGCTTCATGTTCCTTCTGCTGCCAGCACACTCGCCTATACATCTACCTTCGCCGCTTCAGCTACCACCTCCTTCCAGTAGTGGCATCATCGACTTGGTCACCTTTGTGGTTCTCGGCTATCGTCTTAAGTTCATCGTGGTCTTCTGGGGCCTGTCTCAGGAGATGTCTCCATGCATTGTCAAGGTTGTAGGCTTGGTAAGCAGGTTCTCTCTATGGAGGTTCTCATATTGAGGTTCTCTTTGTTTCGACACTTGGCTTTACTTTATGTCCTCTCATATTGAGGTTCTCTCTATTTGTAAGCATTTTGCCGCCATGGTCCACACTCAGTTCTCTACACATATTCGTGTTTTTCGTGCTGATTTTGCTGGCGAGTATATTTCCAAAGTGTTGCGTAGTTTTCTTGATGAGAAGGGAACTCTTGCTCAGTTCTCTTGTCCCGATGCTCACGCTCAGAATGGTGTGGCTGAGTGCAAGCATCGTCACCTTCTTGAGACAACACGTGTGATGATGATTGCCGCCTCTCTTCCGCCTCATTTTTGGGCCGAGACTGTCTCCACTTCTACATATCTCATAAACATTCAACCCTCATCTGCTCTACAGGGAGGTATTCCTCTAGAGTGTCTTTCTAATAATTCTCCTGATTATTCTGCTCTTCGGTTGTTTGTTATGTTCTCCTTGCCCCTCGAGAACGCACCAAACTAGCCGCTCAGTCTGTCGAGTGTGTTTTTCTGGGCTACAGTGATGAGCATAAGGGTTATCGGTGTTGGGATCCTGTCGGTCATCAGATGCGTATTTCTAGGGATGTGACTTTTGATGAGTCTCGTCCATTCTACCCACGACCATCCCTTCCGACCTTTTCTGTCGAGGATATCTCTTTTCTCACGTTTCCTGATACACCCCCATATGTGCCGCATATTCCCACTCCTTCTCGTACCACAATTGCAGATCCGACACCGTCTTCTCCTATGGTTTCTTCTCCTCCCTTATTGCATGACAGTCCACTTCCATCACCGATGTCTTCTCCATATCCATCACCTCCGATAGTTCCTTCTCATCCCACTTTTCCTTTTCATTATACCCGTCATCGACGTGTTATGGATGAATCTACTGACGTGCCATCTACTTCTGGTACACCATCTTCCTCATCCCAGCCAACTTATGGTCTTCGAGCTCGGCCTTGCCCTCCTCCTCATCGCTATTCTCCTAGTCATTATGGCCTTTCGGTTGTTCTTAAGCCTACCTCGTATCGTGATGCTATTGTTCACCATGAATGGCAGTTTGCGATGGCAGAGGAGATTGCCGCACTTGAGCGCAACAACACATGGGATCTAGTTTCTCTTCCTCCCCATGTTCGCCCCATCACTTGTAAGTGGGTCTATAAGATTAAGAGTCGCTCTGATGGTTCTCTTGAGCGTTATAAAACTCGTCTTGTGGCTCGTGGCTTTCAGCAGGAGAATGGTCATGATTATGATGAAACTTTGGCTCCTATGGACCATATGACCACTATCCGCACACTTCTCGCTGTGGCCTCTGTTCGCCACTGGTCTGTGTCCCAGCTTGATGTTAAAACTACCTTTCTTAATGGTGAGTTACGTGAGGAGGTTTATATGCAACCACCACCTAGGTATTCAATTCTCGTTGGAATTGTTTGCTGTCTTCGTTGCTCTCTCTATGGCCTCAAGCAAGCCCCTCGCGCTTGGTTTGAGTGTTTTTCCTCTGTGATCACTGTTGCTGGCTTTTCGCCCAATGATCATGATCCAGCATTGTTTGTCCACATTTCTGCTCGTGGTCGCACTCTTCTTCTTCTATATGTTGATGACATGATCAGTGGCGGAGCTATGGAGAGAAATCTGGGCGGGCCAGAGAGCACCACAATTACCAAATACTCGGTAGCTTGCAGGTATACATGCAAATCCAGAGAAGGAGCTGGCCTATGAGCTGCGTCGCCTCATGGAGTTGCGTATTGGCGGCCATGGGACTGGCGAGAGCCTGTGAGCACTAGGTGGCTGAAGTGTGCTACTGCGCGATGCGACGGTGGCCGGTAGCTAGCGTATGCTGCTGTGTGCCGCAGATGCAGCGACTAACGACTGCTCCTCTTCTTCCTCATGCGCGACGACGACCTGCAGTTCTAGGCTGGCTAACAGCCTAACTGGCTAAGTGTAATTTATCTTTTTGCTCCAACATTGGGCGGGCCACGGCCCAATCGGCCTTGCCGTGGCTCCGTCAGTGGACAGGATCATCACTGACAACGATTCGGAGTACATTGCCTTTGTCAAGGCCCGCCATCATTTGTCACATGTTCATTTCATTGTATTAGAACTTCAGAAATGCTTTTTATGAGAAGAAGTCCCAGTACTTAATTACTGGTGCATAAGCTTCCAAACAAATGAAAAGGAGCTACAAGGACAAAATAATGTAATGTATTTTTCTTTTTCTCTTGAGGGTTTCATAGTACTTGGATGAGCAATTTTACTTATGGCACACGCTACACGTCAGTTGGCTGATAAGTCTTCCCAGTTAACAACCGCCTTACCTACAGTCAGAAACCCCCCCTCCCCATATTGGACCTCCCGCAATGACCGCCAACATCGCGAACATCGACGATGTTTGCGAAACACATGCAACGTTGCAACCCTCGCAACATGGATGATGTTTCTAAAACAAAGGCGACGGTTGCAACCGCCATGAATTGCATCATCGACATCTCCACTAATACAAGATTATTGGTGTTGCAATCCGGCGCCACTAAACATCCTCAACTCTATAGTTGCCGCCGGGATATGACACCACCATCGATGACTCGGCCTCAGCTAGCCTCCGGTCTGTAGCATGGCAGCCGCAACAACTGGTGTGTTTCTAACATGACGGTTTTTGCGGCAACCTCGACATCCTGGCTTGCGCGAGTTTCCTTCAACATGGATGCAGCATCGACAGTGTGCGATGAATAGGCTCAGCTCGCCTCCGTTCTATAGCCTGGCAGCTGTTGTGATGGGCTAGGTTGCGGTAGCGCAAAGAGATTGAAGTACAACCAAGTTAACCATTTTTAATTTTTTAAACAGAGTTTACCTATTAATATGCACGGCTTTACAATATTGTATATATTGCCACACATAATAAAAAAATACTCAATGTATATAGGGTTCAAAGATTCAACTACCATTTCTTTTGGACCTAACTACCATTTCTTTTGCAAAAATGACCCCAAAGTCTCTCACCCACGATCCTCGCGTGCGGGTGTGTGCTTCTTCTGTCCCTTGTAAAACACTGGAGATTAGATTTACCCATGAAGGTACGACTAATTATCCGCGAGAGATGACACTTATCATCATTCATTACAAGCTTACACTGTGTATACATGCAATTATTATTTAGAGGTATATATGACCTAATAAGTTGTTGGAATTTTGCTAGTAGGCCTTTGGCCCAAAGCCCAACTAAAATTCTGAAATTCTTTTGGTCCATTCATGCACACATGTGAGTGGAGTGAGTGGCACTAAAATTTAGTCCCACGGAAGTTGAGAGAGAGTTGCACCTCTCTTTATAAGGTTAGCTCTTCTACCACTTTTATGAGCATGAGAAGATGAGACCTACACGCGCGCTCCTCCTCCTCGCACACCTCGACGCGACGCGCCGCGGGTTACGGGTTGCGGGAATGAGCCGAGCCGAGGACAGAGCTATGCACGCTGTCTATATTTTTGCTGCTCGGGAATAAATAATAAGTCGTAATTAACGGACGCGTTAATTGCTTAGCCATTTCCGATCCTTTTGGATCGTGGGGCTGTTACTTGGACATGGGGTTTTCTCCATGACCTACCCGGCCCGCATTATATAGTCATAAAATTGAAGAGTCACAGACACCCTTTACACACCTCAAGCACAGATCACGGACAAACTAACAGCTTTGCAAAATATTAAGCAGAACAGAACGAATTAAGCAACCGAGTATAACTACAAGAGTAAGAAAGTAAGACGCCTAAAGAATTGACAAAATATTACAGCTACTAATTTTATAGCAGGGCAGGAATCTAGGAACACAAAGTTGTATCGAAGGTATGGATGGCAAACATGGCGTGTGACTTGCTACCGGTGTGTCTTTAGAGAGAGGAGCGTCTTGAAGATTCCTGCAAGAACGCCAATGATTGTCACTACGGCGATGATGGTTCCTTTGTTCCTTGTGATGAAGCTCTGGACCATGATCCTCCTGCTCCTCTTCCACTTGTTGCGGTCAATCTCCGCCATGATCCCGCTGTAGAGGCGGCCGCTGTCCAGGCGCTTCACAACACTCTTGAAGAAGTCCAGCGTCTCCTTGTCGGTGAGCTCTGCTTGCACCACCTGCTTGTTACGCAGCTCGTGCACGTCCTCCTCCCGGTTCATGAGCATCGCCAGGAGGGCGAGGTACGAGCACACGGCCGTCTCCTTCATTACGTCGTCGTCGTCGAGGAAGAGGGGCGCCAGGTAGAGGTGTGAGAAGAGCTTTCCTATGAAGACGCCCATGTCCATGAAGTCTGACGTCATGCAGGGCTGGATGTTGATGGTCATCTCGACGAGCTCGGTGGCGCTTGCCGTGATGGCCATCGACGAGGATGGAGGCACTCCTTCGGTTCTCGTGTACCCGACTTTTTCCAACCGGAAGAGTGCAAGCAGATGTGGTGGGTTGCGATCACTAGTGTAGGGCTGAAATGGTTGAGCGCTCTCCCGATGCCCGCGGATCTTGAAGGTGCTTCCCATGGTAGAGATGAACTTGTCCACCGGCGCCGGAGATCGACCGAGGCTGTTGAGTGCTTGCACTATGGACCATGGAATCTGGTTCTCCAGCAGCATGATGTCGTTCTCCATCTCCTGGAGCTTGGTGTCACCGTGGTGGTAAGGAACGATGGTCGCTGATGCAGATGCATGCTTTGACCGTGTGAACGCGCACGTGCATTTATGAGGCAAATCAATCGTTGTTTCATAAGTAGTTAATTCCGCCGCTGCTCAATCCTTTTTTTTTCTTCTCATTTCCTTCAGCTGCTATGCTCCTGCATATATACTACTTACGTCATGATTTATTGGTCTTCGTTGTAATCTAATCTATGTCAAATTTTGACCATATATTTAACTAATAAAATATTCATGCATGTCACAAAAAATTATATCATTGAAAACTATGTTCAAATATGAATTCAACGATGAAATTTTTCTAGACATGCATAAACATTTTTTCAGTTAAATCCTTGGTCAAAATCTAGCACAAATTACAAAGAGGACTAAAAAACCTACGCAAGTATATACGACGTCCAGCTGACGTACGTACCCATCCGCTAAAAAATACTATATTACTTTGCGAAGCTGACGTACGTACCCATCCGCTAAAAAATACTCCCTCCGTCCGATAATACTTGTCATCAAAATGGATAAAAAGGGATGTATCTAGAACTAAAATACATCTAGATACATCCCCTTTCATTTATTTTGATAACAAGTATTTCCGGACGGAGGGAGTACATCCCTCACTTTTAAGATTTCTCGCCAACCGGAACACATATGCATGCCATCCCACACACATTCATTTCAAAATTACTAAGAGCACCAAAACCTTGTCGCACCAACTGTTGCCCATGCAACATTCTTCTCCAAATTCGCCCAATTTCATCCTCCTCTACTAAGGTCCCTACATCTATCTCCATACGGCCATCAGTACCATCGCCTCCCGCAACCCCGCCCGTGTCAGGTGCTTCTTCATCCGCTGCTGCTCACTCCATCTGCAAGGACAAGAGCAACTTAGTTACTTCAACGCCATGCACATGATCTACAAGACTACAACTTACCTACGCATACTTGTCTTTCTCCAAGCCCATGATCTAGCAAACTGGAGGCTCCTATTTTCACTGGACCTGCGCGGGCGGAGACAGACGACATAACCACAGTTGCGCACAAACAATTCAGCTACAACAATATCAAGAAAATACCAAAACTTGGCCGCAAACAATTCAAGGAAATACACTACTAGTACCTGAACCAGTGGAATGGAGCAGGGCAAAGGGCAGGTGTGGACCAGTAATAACCAGACCAGACTAAAACAGGGCAGTGAACCTCAGGCACAAATTAAACAAGAAAACAGCATAATCCTTTAGTTGCGAGGGAACAATAATGGAGTGAGACTACAGGATTGCAGTGAAGTTTGATAAATAAACTAGCAGAGGAGAGCAGTATAATCTTGGGCTGCAAGGTAAAAAAGCAACTAAAGCTCCACCATTGATATCTCTGATTACACAACCAAGTGCCTTGGTATGGCAAAAACCATGAAGTGTGGTTCGGGCCATTTTCAACATCTCCGTGCATATTCTACGAGTAAGAGCGGAATATATCTATAGCTCTCATCATACCCAAATGCCATTGTTTATTTTATTTTTTGTACAAATGGACAGAGTTATCCATCACCTTTACAAGATACTATCACTACAGCGAGCAAGTTTCTATAGCCAGGACTGATCATTGTATAACAAACTGGTTTCTTAACGCAAACCAAACAAGCTTCAGTTCAAAATGATATGATCTGGCACATTTACAAACATGGGCTCTGTTCTAAGCATTTCAATTCAGCTTCGGTAGTGATGGGACCACAAATTCACCAAGCAGGATGATTTTTATCACACATACCTTGTTCTTTAGGTGCTATTTCTCATTAGAATCCTTGTTATACTTGTCTTTGTGAAAGCCCATGATCTTGCAAATAGGACGGTCCGATTTTCAAAGGACCTGCATGGGGGGCGACAAGATAACCATGAAGGAAGAATCAATATGGAGGAAGAATCTGAAGGAAATGGCAACACTTGGACACAAACAACTGAAGAAGAAGGAAGCGCAGTACTACCTCAACTAGGTCCAACCCCGTCTTGGCAGACATCAGAAGAGCCTCCCGCATGGGAACAACATTATGCCCTGCGAAAAACAGAAGCATGCCATGTTCAGCATCTGAATGTCGAACGGAGCAGGTTCAGGTTTGTGCAAGCCCCTATCAAACTCCCTAGTACATTCATTTATACTTTTACATTTTATATATGGTTAACTTAAAGCGATCGCCATCGCCGGAAGAAAAGAAGCAAATATTCTAGATGAGGTAACAGTGCAAATTACAACAGACACATGAATCGTGCAGATGTGCTCCTACTGCTTCACTTGCCCAAACTTAAGATGATGATAACAAACCCACACATGTTGGTCGTAGGAAATAACCAATCAAGGTCAGGTTTCCTTTTTTCTCTTTATAAATCTGCTCCTAAAAGAAAACAGCATGCTAACTAATTTACTTGGCAAGGACAAGTCTGTCTACAAGTAATGCTAGAACAGAGAGAGCCCTCCTGTGAAACTAAATGAGGACAGACATAAAATTGGGTGGTTTGAGTGGCAAACAACGCAACCACGAGTTGTGCATCATTTACCAAATGAGTTGACGCTACTGTACTGTGGGGTGGATTGCAATTCCAGAGATTGGACTAGAGCATAGCAGTGGTAAGAAGGAGAGGAAAGCAGGGGGAGGTACCTTGTGCGGTGCGCCGTCGTGGTCGAGCTCGACGTCTTGGTCCTCCTCCGCATGCATCATGGTCGTCCCTGTCCATGGAGGGCGCCTGCCTGCTGCTTGGAGTCAATGAAAATGCAAATCAGTCACACTGGAGAGAGAGGACATATACATACAAGCATAAAAGCAGTGAATGCCCAATTGTTCTGCCTTGACAGGTAAAGATTTCATGGGTTTATGAAGAAAAAAATCCCTTCTTGGATGTATACAAGGGAAGGGTCATATTTCAAAAAGCATGCTGCAGTAGTAGTAGCAGCAGCAAACTGAATTTATTCGGATCATGAAAATCGTACGAGACTCGTGACTCGTGCTGCTATCAAGGGTAAATTGAGATGCTTTGAACCAGAGCATGATGCACAAGACAAGAGAGTATGATGAGATGGAGACGAGAAGAAGATGATCCATGACCTTGAGTTGCTGGTGCTCCATGGCTCCTCTCCTCTCCTCTCCTCTCCTCTCCTTGCAGCTGCATGCGTGAGGCAGAAAAGCACATCTCAGAGAAGGGGAGGGAAGGCGGGGGAATGGAAGAGAAGGGAAGGGAGGGCGAGAAAGGCCAGACCTTCCTCCTGTCACGGCGCGCGAGCACGACGGCAGGCGGGCAGTCCCGCAGGAGAGAGAGGAGGTCGTCGACGGGGAGCAGCATCAACGACGCGGGCTGCCTAAGCCCCGCCGGTGGAGATGGAGGAGGGAGGCCAAGAAGGCGTCCAGATTGGCGTGGGCATCCCTGCGAATCCGCTGCGGCGTTCACGGGTCTGGGACACCTGCTCCATCTGGGGCCTAGGTGAAGGTCGTCGACGGTGGGGGGCGGCGGCGGATCGAGGTCGGAGGGAGAGGATTGGGGCGGCGGCGGCGGCTGTGGGTGGGTGGGGAGGAGACGGGTGGGTTGGGCTACGTCAGACGTGCGTTTCCTTTTTCTCGGTTTCGTTTAATAAAAAATATCTACTGTGGAAATCCTGGAAAAATGTATTTGCATGTAAGGGCATGTACAATGGTTGCTAAGATAGTCTTATCTTAAGTTTTGCATGTAAATTAGAGATGACAAAAAACATGTCTACAATGGATCATCTCTTAGCTTTATCTTCAAAAATTAGTTATTCCTAAAAACATGGTGATTCAAATTGTGCTAAGGGATCATCTTTTGTCTTTTCTTAAATAAAAAAAGACAATCCTTTTCTTATGATTTCTCTCTCCTCCACCTCATCATTTATCCTATGTGATACTCTTAAGATATAATCATTATACATGCCCTAAGGCTCCTTGGAGAAGGCGTAGAAATTGGACCATCCCGCCGGAAGGATCTAGCTTTCAGGATGGAGCCATGAGACACGTTCATATGTTGGTCATAGAACCTTTTTTAGCATGGAACATAGGCCAATACTTGACGCATGACAGGCCCTGACCTTTTTTGGGGGCCTGTCTGCTATATTTCAGACATTACTTGCATTTAAAGGGTTTTAATGCTGGAATTTCATGATCTGAACTACGGCCACATGAAATCATGTCTGGAAATGGATGGAAAATTCCTACGTGCGGTCTTTGGCCCATGCATAGCCCTCATGCAGCCAAACAAGTGAGAGGTTAAGCCACTGGAGGTTAAGGACAGGGCCAAACATGTCTGATGGTGCAGTTCAAATCCATGGAAATGTGTACGAGGTCTAAAATTCCTCTTTGAATTTATTTTCGTTAGGTGCCCTATACATATGGACAGAGGGAGTAATTACTTCGTAAACTAGTCGGTTGTCCAAATATGGAGACCTTATCTTCACGTGACAGTCGATGACACCGGCCCGTAATGTCCTCTTTGAACCTTTCTCTACCGGCTTCGGATGGCATCTCCGGCCATCGATGGATCCTCGTGGCCGCGCCAGGCGTGGACGCCACACACTGGTCGATCCGGACCTGCAGCTCCTCATGGCGGTCCTCCGCCGCTCGCTCACCACAACTGAGACCAACGCATGGTAGGTCCTTCGTGAAAACGCGAAAACCCTCCAACTCACCATCAAGCGGTGGGAGCGTGACAGAAGGTCGTACGGCTGGTGAAGGATCAAGTGCGCGCGGTCCGTTGGATGCCCGACATCATACCCTGCGACTCTGACGATTGTCTACATATCTACAATCTCGAGCTCAAATGAATTATTTGTTTGGTTAAGTCTTGAAATCGTCGACGGTGGGGGTGAGGTGGTGGCGGCGGCGAATCGAGGTCGGAGGGAGAGGGTGGGGGCGGCGGGGCTGTGGGAGGGGAGGAGACAGGTGCGGGGCTGGTTTGTGGGTTTCCTTTTCTCATTTTCATTCAAAAAATATATCCGTCGTCTCGTCTCGGACGGACCGCGAAATTTTTGGAAAAATGCACGGGCTCTTAACTTTAGGCACCGAAAACCCGATTGGTCAGTATCGATCTCCCACGGATCAATGATCACTCTCCGCTCAATCCTCCTCACCCATCTTTTTCATTCTCAATACGACGATGGACACATCCACGTCATGTGGATGGCGCTCCATGTTTCTTCCTTGTCAGACCTGACCCGACAACCAACCCTGACCTAATAAGTTTCTTGATGCTATTAAAATAAACATGCCCCGGTCTTCTTCGGCTACGATGCACATCCCACCACTGCCCTCATTAAGAACATGACACCTGGTGAGGCACAGAAACTAAAGAGTGTGAGATGGAGGGAGAGATCGAGGTCGACATAGCGAGGAGTCCGTCGACCACCACACTAGTGATTCTCGACATAGCATGAACAATCGCAACAAAGTTACACCGTATGGCCCCAATGCTTTCAAGAGGGAATGAGTCCGATTTGTGAAGGTGGCGCAGGGCCCGTCCCTCCTTTGGCCTCTGAACTTTTTCAACAATAAACATAGGGCAAAACATGATGCATGCCAGGCACTAGCCTTTTTCGAGGACCGTGTGCTATATTTTGGACATTAGTTTTATTTCTAGGGTTTAAATCCATGGAAATTAATACGGGACCAAAAATTCACGGACTGGCATGGTGTGATTGTATGGCCCCACATGATGTGGTAAAATTTTGAGAGGGTGTCACGTAGGGCTCCTCGGAGAAGGCATAGAAATGGGACCATCTCACCGGAAGCATCTAGCTTTCAAGAGGGAACAAGTTCGATATTAGTGAAGGGGGCATGTGACCTGTTCATATGTTGGTCATAGAACTTTTTCGGCATGGAAAATAGATCAATACTTGACGCATGCCAGGCCACGACCTTTTTCGGGGCTCGTTTGCTATATCTAGGACATTACTTGAATTTATAGGGTTTTAATGACGGAAATTCATGATCTAAACTACAACCACATGAAACGATGGTCGGAAATGGATTGAAAATTCCTACATGCATGTGGTCTTTGGCCCATGCATAGCCCCCGTGCATCCAAACAAATAATAGGCGAAGTCACCTGATGTTATGGACAAGGTCCCAAACATGCTTGATGGTGCAGTTCAAATCCACGGAAAATTGTATGAGACCTGAAAGTAAAGGGACTTGCATGATGTTATCGTATGGCCACACATGGTGTGATAATTTTTTGAGAGGGTTCTTCAGAAGCCTCCACAAATACGATGTATAAATGGACAATCTCGTTGGAAGGATTCAGGTTTCAAGTGGAAACGGGACCGATTTGTGAAGGAGGCGCATGATCCGTTGCTCCATTGGCCTCATAACTTTTTCTGCACTGAAATAGGGCAATACATGACACATTCTAGATCCTGACTTTTTTGGGGGCACGTATTCCATATTTGAGACATTGCTTGCATTTCTATGGTATTTATGCCTAAGATTCAAAATCTTAACTACCGCCGCATGAAATCATGCGCGGAAACGGATTGAAAATGTGTGGTATTTGGCACATGCCTAGCCCCCACACAGCCAAACGAGTGAGAGACCAAGTCAGCGGGGATCAAAGATAAGCCCCCAACATACGTGAACTAAAATCACGACACTTATTTTGGATCGAAGGGAGTATCTCTTTTGCATGCATGATGTAAAAAAAATCATGTGTAACCGATAAAAGTAAATGTTGTAAATAATAAACCATGACCAACTAAAGGAGCAACCTAATGTTGTTATCCTTGTCACTAGATTTTGAGAGACTATTTGAATGAGTGCCTTTGTCCGTCTCATTTTGTTATACTTTATGTGCATCATTGGATCTAAATGAACGACTAGGAGCGATTTGAGAGGGGATCAATCCGTGGGAAATCGAAATCGGTCAATCATCAACTAGCAATCCACGGGGAACCCCTAATTCTTTTTGCCGATGTACGCAAGTTTTTTATTTTATTCAAACATACCATTTTTCTCTTTTTGACAAGCGATGGTTTATTTATTCATCTGTGAGAAACAACATATTGGATACAATAAACGAGACCACCTCTAACAAGACATTATTAAAGTTCGGAGTCATACAGTAGTAGCAAGCACTAAAGATAGCTACTGCCACTGAACTCGTCTTCCTTCTTGCAAGGCCTAAACCATCCCGGCGTTATCGGATACCGGCTCTAGCTTATTACTACATCCGACTATTCTAGCCAAGTTTAGCCGAAATCTAACCGATGTTGCCTCTACACGGATAGCATCGAAATAGAAGCTTTTCTTCTTCTTCTTCTTCTTCTTCTTCTTCTTCTTCTTCTTCTTCTTTATTTCTTTGATTTTGGCTATGTACATTAGCTATCAATCAAATAGTATCATATATATGATACGTAGGTACTAGTATTAGCTAGCTAAATTTGAATCAGTTTTAATCAACTGCTAGCTACTCCCTCCGTACGGGTCGATTTAGAGCATGGTTAATAGTATAGCCAACTGTTGGCTAGAAGAAAGTATCATGTCATTTATAGACAACATGTACACCAATTACCTATAAGTATGTGCTACTTTATTAATACATGGCCCATCTTCCACTCTCATATAGTGCTTAGGAGCACGTACTGCAGCTCGCTCTTGCATGAGAGCCCGCTTACATTCTCTCACGGGAACAGAAGGTTGCGGCGGTGGAACTAGGATTTTCTCTGTTGTTCTGATAGTTTCGGGGTACGTAGGTATATATAGGAGGAAGGAGGTGCTACTTCTCGAGCTTCCGTTGTATTCCCTCGAAGAGGAAAGGGTGATGCATCACTGTAGTGTAAGTATTTCCCTAAGTTTTTGAGAACCAATGTATCAATCCAGTAGGAGACCACGCGCGAGTCCCTCGCACCTGCACAAACAAATAAGAACTTCGCAGCCAACGCGATAAGGGGTTGTCAATCCCTTTATGTTCACTTACGAAAGTGAGATCTGATAGAGATGATAATTTGATATTTTTGGTATTTTTTATTATAACAACAAAAAGTAAAAGCGGAAAAGTTAAGTAGATGTAGATTGATATGTTGAGAATAGACCCGGGGGCCATAGTGTTCTCTAGTGGCTTCTCTCATGATAGCGAAATTCTACGGCGGGTAAACAAATTAATGTTGAGAAATTAATAGAAAAGCGAATAATTATGAGACTATCTAAGCATGATCATTATATATAGGCATCACATCCGAGACAAGTAGACCGAAACGATTCTGCATCTACTACTATTGCTCCACACATCGACCGCTATCCAGCATGCATCTAGTGTATTGAGTTCATAAGAACAGAGTAACGACATAAGCAAGATGACATGATGTAGAGGGATAAACTCAAACTTAGTGATATAAAACCCCATCTTTTTATCCCCAATGGCAACAATACAATACGTGCCTTGTTGCCCCTACTGTCACTGGGAAAGGACACCGCAAGATTGAACCCAAAGCCAAGCACTTCTCCCATTGCAAGAACTATAGATCTAGTAGGCCAAACCAAACCAATAATTCGAAGAGACTTGCAAGGATATTATAATCATACATAAAGAGTTCAGAGAAGAACCAATTATTTCTCATAGATAATCTTGATCATAAACCCACAATTCATCGGATCTCGACAAACACACCACAAAAAGAGATTACATCGAATAGATCTCCTCGAAGACCGAGGAGAACTTTGTATTGAGATCCAAAGCTAGAGAAGAAGCCATCTAGATACTAGCTATGGACCCGAAGGTCTGTGGTAAACTACTCACAACTCATGGTGAGGCGATAATGATGATGTAGAAGCACTCTGTGAAAGATCCCCCCTCCGGCGGAGCTTCGGAGCAGGCCCCAAATCGGATCTCACGGGAACAGAAGGTTGCGGCAGTGGAACTAGGGTTTTCTCTGTTGTTCTGATGGTTTCGGGGTACATAGGTATATATAGGAGGAAGGAGGGCACCGGGGGTCATAAGGGGCGCCCACGATGCAGGGGGCGCGCCCTGTAGGGGGGGCGCCCCCCACCTTCGTAGACGCCACCTCAGTCCTATTCGGTGGTTCTCAAGTCTACCGTGCGTGATTTTCTCCAAAAATATCTTTCCCGAAGGTTTCATTCCGTTTGGACTCCGTTTGATATTCCTTTTCTGTAAAACCCTGAAACAGGCAAAAAACAGCAATCTGGACTGGGCCTTTGGGTTAGTATGTTAGTCCCAAAAATAATGGAAAAGTGTATGAAAAAGCCCATTAAACATCCAAAAAATCATAAATAAGAGTATGGAATAATAAAAAATTATAGATACGTTGGAGACGTATCAGGAGGGCACCGGGGCCCAAACGTGGGGCCCACGAGGTAGGGGGCGCGCCCCCCACCCTCGTGGGCTCCACGTGTGCCCTACTCCGTGGTTCTCAAGTCTCCCGTGCGTATTTTTCTCCAAAAATATCTCCCCCGAAGGTTTCATTCCGTTTGGACTCCGTTTGATATTCCTTTTCTGTAAAACCTTGAAATAGGCAAAAAAACAACAATCTGGACTGGGCCTTCGGGTTAGTAGGTTAGTCCCAAAAGTAATATAAAAGTGTATAACAAAACCCATTAAACATCCAAAACATCATAAATAATAGCATGGAATAATCAAAAATTATAGATACGTTGGAGACGTATCAAGCATCCCCAAGCTTAATTCCTGCCTGTCCTCGAGTAGGTAAATGATAAAATCAGTATTTTTAATGTGGAATGCTAACCAACATAGTTTTTCAATGTAATTCTCTAATTGTGGCATGAATGTTCAGATCTGAAAGATTCAAGATAAAAGTCTATATTGACACAAGAAATAATAATACTTCAAGCATACTAACAAAGCAGTCATGTCTTCTCAAAATACTATGGCTAAAGAAAGTTATCCCTACGAAATCATATAGTCTGGCTATGCTCCCTCTTCATCACGCAAAATATTCATATCATGCACAACCCCGATTTCAGCCAAGCACTTGTTTTCATACTCTATTCTTTCAAACCATTCAACTTTCATGCAATACATGAGCGTGAGCCATGGACATAACACTATGGGTAGAATAGAGAGGTGGTTGTGGAGAAGACAAAAAGGAGGGAGATAGTCTCACATCGACTAGGCGTATCACCGGGCTATGGAGATGCCCATCAATAGATATCAATGTGAGTGAGTAGGGATTGCCATGCAACAGATGCACTAGAGCTAAAAATGTATGAAAGATCAACAAAAGAAACTAGTGGGTGTGCATCCAACTTGCTTGCTCACGAAGACCTAGGGCATTTGAGGAAGCCCATCGTTGGAATATACTAGCCAAGTTCTATAATGAAAATTCCCACTAGTATATGGAAGTGACTAAAAATGAGACTCTCTATCATGAAGAACATGGTGCTACTTTGAAGCACAAGTGTGGAAAAAGATAGTAGCAATTGTCCCTTTTCCTTTTTTCTTTTTTTTCTTCTTCTTTTTTTGGCCTTTCTTTTTTTTTCTTTGGCCTTTCCTTTTCCCCCTTTTTTTGGAGGGGCTTTATTGATTTAGCCTTTCCTCACATGGGACAATGCTCTAATAATGATGATCATCACACTTTCATTGAATTACAACTCGATATTACAACTCGATACTAGAACAAAGTATGACTTTATATGGATGCCTCCGGCGGTGTACAGGGATGTGCAATGAATCAAGAGTGACATGTATGAAAAATTATGCATGGTGGCCTATCCACAAATACGATGTCAACTACATGATCATGCATGGCAGTATGACAACATGATGCGTGTCATATGAACGGAACGGTGGAAAGTCGCATGGCAATACATCTCGGAATGGCTATTGGAATGCCAAGATAAGTAAGCTGTTTTATGGAAGGATATATAGTGGGTGTATGGTACCGGTGAAAGTTGCGCGATACAAGAGAGGCTAGCACTGGTGGAAGGGTGAGAATGCGTGTAATCCATGGACTCAACATTAGTCATAAAGAACTCATATACTTATTGCGAAAATCTATGAGTCATCAAAACAAAGCAATCAACGCAGGCTCCTAGGGGGGAGGTTGGTAGGAGTTAACCATCGCGCGCCCCCGAACTCCACACAAAGGTGCTCCATGTCAGACCCGACCCGACGACCAACTCTGACCTAATAAGTTTCTTTATTCTCATCGCAAAAGAATAAATAAATAAGTTTCTTTATTCTATTATAAATCTGAACAAAAATCAAGAAAACAAATTTTGTAAGGATACATAGAACTAATATCGTTTTCTCGCCATTCTGTCAAAAATAATGTTTTGTCGCCATGTGGGACCCACTCATTGGTGGCAAGCATTTAATTTGTTTTTCTCTTCCTTTCACCCAAAATGCAAATCACGCATCTCATCTGGCCAGACCTTGAGTCGGCAACAACCGGCGAGCTTGCCTCGTGATGACACCCCACGAATACCTTCACCATGTCGTGCACTCCAACCTTCATGTTGCCCGGCAAGCTCTCCGAGTCCTGATGGACCTCTCGGCCTCCTAAAGCTCTGGGCCACCCAGTGGTCCCTCCGTGGCCCGGCTTTCTCTGGCTACGATGCGTATCCCTCCACCTCCCTCATGATGCACCCGACACATTGTGAGGCACAAAAACTACGAGTGAGAGACGAAGGGAGAGATCGAGATCGACATAGCGGGAGTCCGTCGACCAACACTGGTGATTCTTGACATAGCATAAATAATCGTAACAAAGTTATACCATATGGGTTGTGGGTAGGAGGGGAGGAGACGTGCAAATTCTATCGTGGAAAAATTCTATCAGCGGCGGCTGGCTGTGGGTGGGAGGGGAGGGCGGTTCCTGGCTGGTTTGTGGGTTGGGATACGTCGATGTGGGCTTCCTTTTCTCATTTTCGTTCAAAAATATCTATTGTGGAAATTCTGGAAAAATGTATTTGCATGTAAGGCTCCTTACACAAGGCGTAGAAATGGAACCATACCATCGGAAGGATCTAGCTTTCAGGATGGAACATGTCTGATATTAGTGAAGGAGCCACGAGACACGTTCATTTGTTGGTCCTAGAACCTTTTTAGCATGGAACATAGGCCTATACTTGACGCATGCCATGGTCTGACCTTTTTTGGGCGCTTGTCTGCTATATTTCAGACATTACTTGCATTTATAGGGTTTTAATGCCAGAAATTCATGATCTGAACTATGGCCACATGAAATCATGTCTGGAAATGGATGGAAAATTCCTACATGTGGTCTTTGGCCCATGCATAACCCTCATGCAGCCAAACAAGTGAGAAGTTAAGCCACTAGAGGTTAAGGACAGGGCTCAAACATGTCTGATGGTGCAGTTCTAATCCATGGAAATTTGTACGAGGTCTAAAATTAAAGGGACTTGCGTGGTGTCATCGTATGGCCCACACAGGATGTGATACAATTTTGAGAGGGTTTCTCGTAAGCCTCCACATAGATGACGTATAAATGGGACCATCTCATTGAAAGGATCTAGGTTTCAAGAGGGAACATGTCCGATTTGTGAAGGAGGCGCATGAACTATTGCTCCATTGGCCTCATAACTTTTTCTGCACAAAAATAGGCCAATACATGACGCATGCCAGACCCTAACTTTTTTGGGGCACGTGTTCTATATTTGAGACATTACTGTCATTTCTAGGGTTTTTATTGTCAAATATTCAAGATCTTAATTCTGGCCACATGAAGTCATGAGCGGAAATGGATTGAATGTGGTATTTGGCCCATGCCTAGCCCCCACACAGCCAAACGAGTGAGCAGCCCAGTCAGCGGGGGTCAAAGATAAGCCCCCAGCACGCGTGATGGTGCGGTTTATGTCCATGGAAATTCTTATGAGGACAAAAATTCAAGGTACCTGTCATGGTGTGTTATTGTATGGCTCGACAGAGTCCGGTAAAATTTGAGAGGGTTTCACATAAGCCTCCCCGAAGACAGCATTGCGCCAGATGAAATATCACATCAAATAACAATACGTATGACCCGTGAGTAATCACTACTCCCTCCAATTTGAACTAAAACTAGGGGAATTGTTTTGGATCAAAGGGAGTTACCTTTTGCAAGCATAATGTCAAAAAAAGTGTAATCATTAAAAAGTAAATATTATAAATAATAAACCATAACCAATTAAAGGAGTAACTATAAATAACAACCTAATGTTGTTATCCTTTTCACTAGTTTTCTAGAGGCTATTTGAATCAGTGCCTTTGTGGGTCTAATTTTGTTATACTTCATGTGCGTCATCGGATCTAAATGAACGACTAGGATCAGTTTGAAAGGGGATCAATCTATGGGAAGTCGAGATCGACAATCATCAACTAGCAATCCAAATGCCACACCTAATTCTTTCTGCCAATGTACGCAAGTTTTTTTCTTTTCTGATTGGAACATGCCTTTTTATCTTTTTTTGGCAAACAATATTTATTTATTCATCTGTGAGAAACAATATTTATCAGATACAATAAAGGAGACCACCTCAACACCGGAGGTGACTCCATCATCCAAGTACCGGGGTGGGGATAAGAAATCTTTCTAACTTAGCAATTTCATGGGCAACTTGATTGCTCTGCCTATTACAGTGAGCTAACAGAACATGATTAAAGTTATGAGTCATATAGTAGCATTAATTAAAGATAGCTCCTTCCACTGAACTCAATCTTCCTTCTTGCAAGGCCGAAACCATCTCGGTGTTATCGGATTCCAGCTCTAGCTTAGTACATCCGACTGTTGTAGCCAAGTTTAGCCCAAATCTAACCGATGTTGCCTCTATAGTGATAGCATCGAAAAAGAAGTTCATCTTCTCTTCTTCTTTCTATGATTTTGGCTACGTACATGCACTAGCTATCAATCTACTAGTATCATATATATATATATGATACGTACGTACTACTACTAGCTAAATTTGAATCTTCTACCTCGATACGAGCCGATTTAGGCGTGTGTAGATTGGACTAGCCGAAATGCAATACTAGTTAATTTCTTCCTCTAATAAATGAGCACGCATACACCAGTACATGGAGGTTTTCCAAAACGTTCATTGGAGCATGCATAAGTAATTAATTCCTAGGTTCCCAACAAGCCACTCCACCGGTGCAGTTTCTTTGTTTCGGCTGCACTAATCCCAGAAATTAAGGAGGCACTAATCACAGAAATTAAGGGGGTTTTATTGAGTGTTGATGGCTGTTTTTGCGGATGAGATAATTGCTTTGGGAGAACAAGGCAAAAAACATGCATGGCG
Source organism: Secale cereale (assembly GCA_902687465.1). Taxonomy (NCBI): domain Eukaryota; kingdom Viridiplantae; phylum Streptophyta; class Magnoliopsida; order Poales; family Poaceae; genus Secale; species Secale cereale. The sequence goes on from LR738712.1 coordinate 764,680,060, forward strand.
ACTTATACACTTGGATTATCTGATTTTCGTTAGTTCTCTATACATCTGGACGGAGGGAGTAGTTACTTCGTAAACTAATCGGTTGTCGAAATATGTTGAACTTATCTACACGTGGCAGACGACGACATTGGTCAGTAATGTCCTCTTTGAACCTTTCTCTACCTGCTTCCGCTGGCGTCCCCGGCAACCGCTGGATCCTCGTGGCTGTACCCGGCGTGGACGTCACACACTAGTCGATCTGGACCACCAGCTCCTCACGGCGGTCCTCTGCCGCTCATTCACCACAACTGAGACCAACACATGGTAGGTCCTTAGTAAAAACACGAAAACCCGCCAACTCGCCGTCGTTGCGAAAACCCTCCAACTCACCATCGAGTAGTCGGAGCGTGACAGAAGGTTGGCCGGCTGGCAAAGTTATGCTGTGCGAATACACTTTGGAGATGTCAAACATAGTTGAATTAAATTCATAGCGAACACAGGATCACCACTGAATCACCCGCAAAAAAGAAAAAAAGGATCACCATTGAATCATATAACTTTGCCATTTGATATGGTACTCGACGAGTACTGCTCACCGGGCACTATAAATAACATTCTTCTAACCCCTGCTTCCATGTTACAAACGCTATTACAAGGCACACACTCTCCCTGGCACCATCTATGTGCTTCGAAAGTGTGCATGCATATATCATGGGAATGGAAGACATTAGGAAAATTGTTCCAGCTGGTGATCCATATCCTTCAGTAGCTTCAGCACGCTTGCACTCTCGGTTCGGCTAGCATGCACTATGGATTAAAATGCTCATGACCAATCAGTGGGACGGGCAGATATGAACAGTCTTCTTGTACACGTCGTTCATGACCGACTGCACGTTTGGATAAAGACGGTCGGCTAATTGTGCGAGGGACTTGCAATTGACACATGTACAGTTCTCAATTTGTTTGTTTGAACACCCCTACGACGTTTGACCTTAACTTAGCTGGCAGTAATTTATCCCTTAGCTTTGCAGAGAGAAAAGGTATATCCAAAGAATAACGGCCAAATACCTCCCAAGAACACCACGGACACAAGTCTCTACAATTTACTCTGTATTATGTACAACCCATGGTTTCAGTTAGTCAGTTAGAAGCACAAGTCAACAACGAATGGACACCGATCATTGGGCGATCAAACGAAGAAATAATTAATAGTCACTCAGGCGCTGCACGACTAACTGAACAATGGCACACGTTGGTCTTGAAGCAGTCGATCCGATCAAACTCCGGCGCGAACCGCGGTGATGGCGGCGACGGCGATTGCGGTTTCCCCTTGCCCGACTGCTGCTCTGTTTCTGCTTGCAGACCGCCCTGCTTCCCCTGTTGCCCTTCTGCTACAGCTTGGTCGTCCTTCTGCTGCTTCCTCCCCCGGCGAGAGAGACGAGCAAAGCTGCCGCCGGTGCCGGGGGCGATGTCCGCCTGTGACGCGCTCAGGATGGAGAAGGGCAGCACTTTGTCCGTACTAGAATGGAGACTGGGATAATTGCAGCAGTAGCTTCCCCAGCTGATGCTTTCATGCATGCACACGTGCTACTTCTCGAGCTTGCGTTGTATTCCCTCGAAGAGGAAAGGGAGATGCAGCAAAGTAGCGTAAGTATTTCCCTCAGTTTTTGAGAACCAAGGTATCAATCCAGTAGTAGACCACGCGCAAGTCCCTCGCACACACACAAACAAATAAGAACTTCGCAGCCAACACGATAAGGGGTTGTCAATCCCTTTACGATTACTTACGAAAGTGAGATCTGATAGAGATGATAGTTTGATATTTTTGGTATTTTTGGTTATAAGAACAGAAAGTAAAAGCGGAAGTAAAGTAGATTGTAGATTGATATGTTGAGGATAGACCCGGTGTCCATAGTGTTCTCTAGTGGCTTCTCTCATGATAGCGATATTCTATGGCGAGTAAACAAATTACTGTCGAGCAATTGATAGAAAAGCGAATAATTAAGAGACTATCTAGGTATGATCATTACATATAGGCATCACGTACGAGACAAGTAGACCGAAACGATTCTGCATCTACTACTATTACTCCACACATCGACCGTTATACAGCATGCATCTAGTGTATTAAGCTCATAAGAGCAGAGTAACGCCTTAAGCAAGATGACATGACGTAGAGGGATAAACTCAAACATAGTGATATAAACCCCATCTTTTTATCATCGATGGCAATAATACAATACGTGCCTTGCTGCCCCTACTGTCACTAGGAAAGGACACCGCAAGATTGAACCCAAAGCCAAGCACTTCTCCCATTGCAAGAACTATAGATCTAGTAGGTCAAACCAAACCAATAATTTGAAGAGACTTGCAAGGATATAATAATCATACATAAAGAGTTCAGAAAAGAAACAAATATTTCTCATAGATAATCTTGATCAAAAACCCACAATTCATCGGATCTCGAAAAACACACCGCAAAAAGAGATTACACCGAATATATCTCCTCGAAGACCGAGGAGAACTTTGTTTTGAGATCCAAAAAGAGAGAAGAAGCCATCTAGATACTAGCTATGGACCTGAAGGTCTGTGGTAAACTACTCACAACTCATGGTGAGGCGATGATGATGATGTAAAAGCACTCCGCGGAAGATCCGCCCTCCGGCGGAGCTCCGGAACAGGCTCCAAGGTGGAATCTCACGGGAACAGATGGTTGCGGCGGTGGAACTAGGATTTTCTCTGTTGTTCTGATAGTTTCGGTGTACGTAGGTATATATAGGAGGAAGGAGGTGCTACTTCTCGAGCTTGCGTTGTATTCCCTCGAAGAGGAAAGGGTGATGCATCACAGTAGCGTAAGTATTTCCCTCAGTTTTTGAGAACCAATGTATCAATCCAGTAGGAGACCACGCTCGAGTCCCTCGCACCTGCACAAACAAATAAGAACTTCGCAGCCAATGCGATAAGGGGTTGTCAATCCCTTTATGTTCACTTACGAAAGTGAGATCTGATAGAGATGATAATTTGATATTTTTGGTATTTTTGATTATAACAACAGAAAGTAAAAGCGGAAATGTAAAGTAGATGTAGATTGATATGTTGCGAATAGACCCGGGGGCCATAGTGTTCTCTAGTGGCTTCTCTCATGATAGTGATATTCTACGGCGGGTAAACAAATTAATGTCGAGCAATTAATAGAAAAGCGAATAATTATGAGACTATCTAGGCATGATCATTATATATAGGCATCATGTCCGAGACAAGTAGACCGAAACGATTCTGCATCTACTACTATTGGTCCACACATCGACCGCTATCCAGCATGCATCTAGTGTATTGAGTTCATAAGAACAGAGTAACGACATAAGCAAGATGACATGATGTAGAGGGATAAACTCAAACTTAGTGATATAAAACCCCATCTTTTTATCCCCAATGGCAACAATACAATACGTGCCTTGTTGCCCCTACTGTCACTGGGAAAGGACACCGCAAGATTGAACCCAAAGCCAAGCACTTCTCCCATTGCAAAGAACTATAGATCTAGTAGGCCAAACCAAACCAATAATTCGAAGAGACTTGCAAGGATATTATAATCATACATAAAGAGTTCAGAGAAGAACCAACTATTTCTCATAGATAATCTTGATCATAAACCCACAATTCATCGGATATCGACAAACACACCGCAAAAAGAGATTACATCGAATAGATCTCCTCGAAGACCGAGGAGAACTTTGTATTGAGATCCAAATATAGAGAAGAAGATATCTAGATACTAGCTATGGACCCGAAGGTCTGTGGTAAACTATTCACAACTTATGGTGAGGCGATGATGATGATGTAGAAGCACTCCGTGAAAGATCCCCCCTCCGGCGGAGCTCCGGAGCAGGCCCCAAGATCGGATCTCACGGGAACAGAAGGTTGCGGTAGTAGAACTAGGGTTTTCTCTGTTGTTCTGATGGTTTCGGGGTACATAGGTATATATAGGAGGAAGGAGGGCACCGGGGGCCATAAGGGGTGCCCACGAGGCAGGGGGCGCGCCCTGTAGGGGGGGCGCCCCCCACCTTCGTAGACGCCACCTCAGTCCTATTCTGTGGTTCTCAAGTCTCCCGTGTGTGATTTTCTCCAAAAATATATTTCCCGAAGGTTTCATTCCGTTTGGACTCCGTTTGATATTCCTTTTCTGTAAAACCCCGAAACAGGCAAAAAATAGCAATCTGGACTGGGCCTTTGGGTTAGTAGGTTAGTCCCAAAAATAATGGAAAAGTGTATGAAAAAGCCCATTAAACATCCAAAACATCATAAATAATAGCATGGAACAATAAAAAATTATAGATACGTTGGAGACGTATCAGGAGGGCACAGGGGCCCAAACATGGGGCCCACGATCGAGGCAGGGGGCGCGCCCCCACCCTTGTGGGCTCCACGTGTGCACTACTCCATAGTTCTCAAGTCTCCCGTGCGTGTTTTTCTCCAAAAATATCTCCCCCGAAGGTTTCATTCCGTTTGGACTCCGTTTGATATTCCTTTTCTGTAAAACCCTAAAATAGGCAAGAAAAACAACAACAATCTGGACTAGGCCTTTGGGTTAGTAGGTTAGTCCCAAAAATAATATAGAAGTGTATAATAAAACCCAATAAACATCCAAAACATCATAAATAATAGCATGGAATAATCAAAAATTATAGATACGTTGGAGACGTATCAAGCATCCCCAAGCTTAATTCCTGCCCGTCCTCGAGTAGGTAAATGATAAAAGCAGATTTTTTGATGTGGAATGCAAACCAACATAGTTTTTCAATGTAATTCTCTTAATTGTGGCATGAATGTTCAGATCTGAAAGATTCAAGATAAAAGTCTATATTGACACAAGGAATAATAATACTTCAAGCATACTAACAAATCAGTCATGTCTTCTCAAAATACTATGGCTAAAGAAAGTTATCCCTACAAAATCATATAGTCTAGCTATGCTCCCTCTTCATCACACAAAATATTCATATCATGCACGACCCCGATTTCAGCCAAGCACTTGTTTTCATACTCTATTCTTTCAAACCTTTCAACTTTCGCGCAATACATGAGCGTGAGCCATGGACATAACACTATGGGTAGAATAGAGAGGTGGTTGTGGAGAAGACAAAAAGGAGGGAGATAGTCTCACATCGACTAGGCGTATCAACGGGCTATGGAGATGCCCATCAATAGATATCAATGTGAGTGAGTAGGGATTGCCATCCAACATATGCACTAGAGCTAAAAATGTATGAAAGCTCAACAAAAGAAACTAGTGGGTGTGCATCCAACTTGCTTGCTCACGAAGACCTAGGGCATTTGAGGAAGCCCATCGTTAGAATATACTAGCCAAGTTCTATAATGAAAATTCCCACTAGTATATGAAAGTGACTAAACATGAGACTCTCTATCATGAAGAACATGGTGCTACTTTGAAGCACAAGTGTGGAAAAAGATAGTAGCAATTGTCCCTTTTCCTTTTTTCTTTCTTTTCTTCTTTTTTTGGCCTTTCTTTTTTTCTTTGGCCTTTCCTTTTTCCCCCTTTTTTAGGAGGGGCTTTATTGATTTAGCCTTTCCTCACATGTGACAATGCTCTAATAATGATGATCATCACACTTTCATTGAATTACAACTCGATATTACAACTCGATACTAGAACAAAGTATGACTCTATATGTATGCCTCCGGCGGTGTACCGGGATGTGCAATGAATCAAGAGTGACATGTATGAAAAATTATGCATGGTGGCCTAGCCACAAATACGATGTCAACTACACGATCATGCATGGCAGTATGACAACATGATGCGTGTCATCTGAACGGAACGGTGGAAAGTCGCATGGCAATACATCTCGGAATGGCTATTGGAATGCCAAGATAAGTAAGTTGTTTTGAGGAAGGATATATAGTGGGTGTATGGTACCGGCGAAAGTTGCGCGATACAAGAGAGGCTAGCAATGGTGGAAGGGTGAGAGTGCGTGTAATCCATGGACTCAACATTAGTCATAAAGAACTCATATACTTATTACGAAAATCTATGAGTCATCAAAACAAAGCAATCAACGCAGGCTCCTAGGGGGGAGGTTGGTAGGAGTTAACCATCGCGCGCCCCCGACCTCCACACAAAGGTGCTCCATGTCAGACCGGACCCGACGACCAAGTCTGACCTAATAAGTTTCTTTATTCTCATCACAAAGGTGCTCCCAGGCGCCCTGTGGGCGCGGCCAGGGGCTGGGCCGCGCCAGCTGGCCGCCTGGGCCACTGGTGGCCCCCCTGGCTGGCCCCAGGACTTTCCGGGTCTCTCCCATTGTGGAAATTCTTAATATAATTTTTCTGGAATTTTTCTGAAAACTTCACTGTTGAAATTTTTTCGAAGTTCAAAAAGCTGCGAAACTCTCTGAAAACTTGAAGCACTTAGTAGTATTGTGAAGCTTCAAAAACATAGATACTTGGTACAACAAGTATGACAACACTAAAAACAAATAAAAACATAGAAAGCTCAACTTTTTATCCATATAAAACACGTTCACTAGTAAGGTTGATCAAGTCTTACCAACAAACAAGCGGTATATAGGACAAAAAGTCTCACCTCCTACGAAGTAATCATTGAACTTTTACCTTGATGGACATTGTCCCTACCATGATAGTTTTGTATTTGTGAGGCACATGTAGTGGACAGTCCCATTCTCCAATTTTCACGGTATCGATATTCTCTATAGAGTTGAGGGCATGCCTCCTGTCGGTCTTCTTCGAAAAATATACCGTGTGTTCTTTATCATTCACATGAAAGGTAACCTTCCCTTTGTTACAATCAATAATAGCACCTGCGGTGTTAAGGAAAAGGTCTACCAAGAATAATGGACATGCTCCCATCCTCGGGCATGTCGAGCACAACAAAATCAGTAAGAATTAAACAATTAACAACTTCAACTGGAACATCCTCACAAATACCTATCGGAACAGCGGTTGACTTGTCAGCCATCTGAAGGGAGATATCTGTAGGAATTAGTTTCTCTAAACACAACCTCTCGTAAAGAGAGAGAGGCATAACACTCACTCCCGCTCCAAGATCACACAAAGCAGTTTTGACATAATTATTCTTTATGGAGCAAGGAATGGTGGGTATACCTGGATCACCGAGCTTCTCAGGAATCTTTCCACTGAAAGAATAGTTAGCAAGCATAGTAGATATTGCATCATTAGGAACTTTTCTTTTGTTAGTAACAATATCTTTCATATATTTTGAGTAAGGGAGTAACTTAATAGCATCAGTCAAAGGGATTTGAAGAAAAAGAGGTTTGATCCATTCACAAAACTTATTGTAATGCTCTTCTTCTTTAGATTTGATGGACTTACCTGGAAAGGGCATGGGTTTCTGTACCCATGGTTCTTTCTCCTTCCCATGTTTTCTTGCGATGAAGTCTTCTTTAGTGTACCTCTTACGTTTGTCAGGTGCTTCTTCTCGAACTTCAGGCGGATCATTCTTCTCATTATCATTACCTTTAGGTTCAGCACCGTCTTCAGTCTCCGCATCGGAAATAGATACACTGTTGGGATCAATAGCTGGCTCTTCATCTGCAATAGGATCATTAGAATTGTCAGTCTCTTTATGTTTCTTCTTCTTATTTGGAGACACAACAATTTCTTCTTCCTGCATTTGAGAATCTTGCTCGATTCTCTTCGGATGTCCCTCTGGATAGAGAGGATCTTGAGTACTAGTTCCTCCTCGGGTCTTAATCCCAAAAGCCTGCAATTTATCTTGTTTGGCATTGTTAGCAAGCAAATCTCTTTGCACATTAGAAATTTGATCGAGCTGAGTTTGAACCATATGAAAATGCTTCACAAGACATTGAACATCATTAACTGTTCTATCTAAAACACCAAGCAACTTTTTGATAGCAAGGAATTATCATGCAACTGACTTTCTATCCTCTCATTAAAATGATTCTGTTTCATAATAAAATTATCAAACTCATCTAAACATTGATTAGGAGGCTTACCATGAGGAATGTCACTTGCGTTGAAATCTAAAAGAGAGTGTACCTCTACCATAGGAGGTTGAGTAGTAGGCTCACACAGCTTCTCAATAGGGGGTAGATTCTTCACGTCTTCAGCTTTAATACCTTTCTCTTTAATAGACTTCTTTGCTTCTCGCATATCTTCGGGGCTTAGAACAAACATGCCCCTCTTCTTTGTTGGTGGAGCTGGTTCAGGGACGGACCAATCTTCATGGTTTTTGGCAATTCTGCCCATTAAATCTTCCGCGTCGTCCGATGTTCTTTTCCTAAAAACACAACCAGCACAACTGTCCAGATAGGACCTAGATTCATCAGTTAGACCAGCATAGAATATATCAATTAATTCATTCTTAGGGATTTCATGTCCTGGTCTAGCCCGAATCAAACCGTAGTACCTCCCCCAAGCTTTAGGGAGGGACTCATCCTGCAACTGTTTAAAGTTGTAAATTCTTTGTAAAGCAGCATGTTGCATATGAGCAGGAAAGTACTTATCAACAAAAGAATGCGCTAAGTCCTGAGGACTCTTAATAGAACCGCATGGAAGTGAATCATACCATGCTTTAGCGCCCTCCTTCAAGGAGAAAGGAAGAAGCTTGGTCACATAAAAGTAGCGTATCTTCTCATCTGTGGTAAACAGGCTACCTAGCTCACCAAGTTTAGTTAGGTGTGCAATAGCATCATCATTTTCTCTGCCATAAAAGGGGTCAGCTTCAACCATAGGTATAAGTGAAAGATCAACAGAGAAATCAAAATCAGGATCATGAATGCATATAGGAGATGTAGCAAACTCAGGATTAGGAACGGTTTTGTTTCTCAAAGAGTGTTTTTCAAATATTTTCTTAATAGTTTCAGGGTCAGAGCCGGCAAACTTTCTCAGTTCCCTGCATAAATCTTCATCAAGTATATAGTAATCATCACCAAGGAGCCTCTCCTGGAGTTTACTCAAATCAGGATAATCATAAGTTTCACCAATAGGGTAGCGAGCAACAAGAAGTTCAATTCCATATTTTTCAGCAGCAGCAGTAATTTGTTTCTCAAGAGCATAACCAAGCGAACTAATATCATCATCAAAAGTAGTAGAAGCATCATCAAGAGTATCAGACATAATAACAGATTCAGTAGGAGCATCATGTGGTGGTGGTGAGGCAAACTTACTCATAACAGAAGGTGAATCAAGAGTAGCACTAGTGCTCAGAGCAGTACCTCTTCTTGTAGTGGATAGTAAGATCGGAACCTTGGGGTCACCTTTCTTACCCATAGTGAATAAAGTGCAGCAGGTAGGATACCTCAAGTAGACTTGTAAATATTGCTATGCTCCCCGGCAACGGCGCCAGAAAACGGTACTTGATAACCCTCAACCGTAAGGGATCGAGATAGTCTTCGCGGGTAAGAATAACCCAATTTATTGATTCGACACACGGGGAGCCAAAGAGTATTTATAAGCTTTAACAGTTGAGTTGTCAATTCAACCGCACCTGAAATATACTAACTTGCAACAAAAGATAAGTGGTAACAGTGATATGATAGTGATGATAGTAATAGTGAAAGTAAACAACAAAGGTAAATAGCAGTAGAAATGTGCAGAAATAGCAACTAGTGACAGGCAAGGTTTAAAATACTGTAGGCTAGGGAGATGGATGGTTGGGCGCTGCATGGATGAGATAGATTCTAACTTGGGGCACAGCACACGGAAAAGTAATGATCATCTAGGAAAATATCAAACATTAGGCATGTATCCCGTAGGTAGTTGTACGTGCTTGCAATAAGAACTTGCACAACATCTTTTCTCCTACCATCCCGCTTCGAACGGGGCCAAAAGGAACTAATGGATATTAAGGTGCTCCTGTCAAAGAGCACCGGAACAAAGCAATGAACTCAATGGATACATGTAATCCTCAAACTACGGACCATCCCCTTTGGTGTCCCAAGCTGTCACTTTTGGGATCGCCGGTTCCGAACCGTAACAGGTGCATACAACTCATAGATAGGATCAAGAACACAAATATATTCATGCAAACACATATGGTTCAGATCTGAAATCATGGCACTCGGGCCCTAAGTGTCAAGCATTAAGAATAACAAGTTGTAGCAAAGATGATAAACACCATACTAGATGATAGGCAACATGCCCCCAACAATCTGACGAACTATTACATGATCTAACTCATCCAATCCCTACCATACCCTTCGCCTACAGCAAGGGAATTACTCACACATGAAGGGGGAAGTCATGGAGGGATGATGGAGTGGTGATGATGATGACGATGGCGACTATCTCCCCTCTCCGTAGGCCAAACCAGCCTCCAGATTAGCCCTCCCGAAGAAGAAAAGAGGGTGGCGGCGGCTCCGCGACGAAAAACAGCGAAAGGACTTCCGATCTGGGATTTCTCCGTCGGGAGGAAAAATACGGGCTAAAGTAGGGCACCAGGGGGTGTGGGGCACACCCAGGCGCCCCCCCGGCGCGGCCCGGGGGGGGGGGGGCGCCCACAGGGCGCCTGGGCACCCCCTGGCCCCTTTCTGGCCCCACTTCTGGCATTTTGTTTCTTCGGGTGCGTGGATTTTTCGTGATTTTTCATGCATTTTTTCTGAGATGCTTAAAAATCCGTTTTCCTGCACACAAATAAACCATACAGGCAGCTCTGCTGAAAACAACGCCAGTCCGGGTTAGTTTAGTCCAAATCATGCAAGAATGAGGTCAAAACAATATCAAAAGTGTTTGGAAAAGTAGATACGTTTGAGACGTATCACTCGACACCGTGCCGGACTGACTGTATACCGCAGTCACCGGTGTCGAGCAGTTCTGCGACGTCGAGAAGATGGCTTCCGAGGACGCGCTCGGACGGCTCAAGGAGTTCGAGGAGCGGACGCGACGACGTGTGCAGGCTAGTGGCGAGCGCGAGGATGGGCAGCTGATGATGATGGCGGCACAATGGGCAGCTCGGGAGCGATGACAAGGCGGACATGGCTTCGGCGACCACAACAACGACTGCCCGGCGAGCACAGCGTCGGGCAATGGAGGGAAGCGCCGTGTACGCTGCTACAAATGCGGGGAGCACGGGCAGTTCCGGCGCGAGTCCCCGCAGCTGCGGAAAGGACCGGCGGCGGAGCAGGCTCTCCTGGCCGACGCCAACGTCGACCACTACGAACTCCTCTAGGCCGTGGCTAAGGAGGTGTGTGTTGGAGTAAGCCATAGCGTGTGGTGTGGTCGGGCTCGTCGGGCGCGTCAGATGCGCGCTGGATGGGCGGGACACACTGGTGCGGTCGGGCTCGTCGGGCGTGTTGGGTGCACGCTGGATGAGCGGGACACACTAGTGCGGTCGGGCTCATCGAGCGTGTCGGGTGCACGCGGGACGTGCGAGACGCAGAGATGTGGCGTGTGTGTACCCGAGTCTGCTGCAGCCGTTGGTGATCTCATTACCGCACTGAGCCCCTATGCCGACGGCCAAGGCCGTCGGCATAGACCCGATTCCCGTCGTCATAGGTCTATGCCGACGGGCCTCGTCGGAATAGGGCTGTCGGCAACATATGCGTCGGCGTACCCCAGGGGCTCGTCGGCATAGATGACTATGCCGACGGCGTTCGTATAACTATGCCGACGGCCGGGCCGTCGGCAATGCTGCGTGCATAACGGTAACTGCCGGCGCCGCCTTCAAGTGCTGACCACACATAAGCGGCCACGTGGCACCTCTATGCCGACGGCCTAGCCTTTGGCATAGAGCTGCCATGTGTCACCCCCTAGTGGCTCCTAGATGCGTGGCTATGCCGACGGCTAAGCCGTAGGCATAGCCCTAGACCTATGCCGACGGCTAAGCCGTCGGCATACACGCACCACGTGTTGCCCACTTGTGGCTCGTAGGGTGTGGCTATGCCGACGGCTTAGCCGTAGGCATAGGTCAAGGTCTATGTTGACGTCTTAGCCGTCGGCATAGCCACGCCCTACGAGCTACCAGTGGGCGACACGTGTCACCTATGCCGACGGCTAGGCCGTAGGCATAGTTCTAAACCTATGCCTACGGCCAGGCCGTCGGCATAGGTGACACGTGTCGCCCACTAGTAGCTCGTGGGTGCCCTATGCCGATGGCTAAGCCGTCGGCATAGTTTCTGTCTGATTTTTTCCTTTTATCCCTGTTTGATTTTAATTCAAAATCACAGCAGATATACATATGATATCAATTAAAATTCACAGCAGATATACATATATAAATATCATGACAACCAACAGCATCACAACAATATAAGTATCATCACAATCATAAGCATCATCTCAAAGAAGATATAAGTATCTAAAGAAGCACACAAGTCATCTAAAAGACCATAATAGAGCACAAGTCTTCCAAAAGAACATAAGTATCTAAAGAGGACATCCACCACCACTGCCAAGTCCGCCGAAGCCCAAGTCGTCAATGCTCGCGGCAGCGCTACCGCCAAGACCGGCACCACCACCGGCCCCGTGGATTGGAGTGACCGGGCTCTGTGACTCAGGAGTGATGCCAACACCAGCACCACCACCAACGGTAGATCCACCGGCTCCCTGGATGTTGAAAAGACATGTTAAGGGGATACATATGATTGTATTGAATAAATAGTATGCTTTGGGTGAATAGTTTGGGGATGTACTAACCGGCGAGGGGCCCAAGCGTTGTGCCACAAACTCGTCAAACGTAAGCAGCACTGGTTGTGCGGGAGTAGGTGGTGCTGCTTCCAGTTGAGGAACCCGTCCGTCTGCCATCTCCTCAAGAGCGCGCTGCATCCTGCGATTGTTCTGCTCCTGCAATGCAAAAAGGCTCGTGTGCCACGCCAAGGTCTCCTGGTGTGTCTACTCCAAGTATGCCTACGGTATGACATGATGGAACTCATAAAACATCTCAATGTGGAAAATAAAGTGAGCAATGAACATAAGCGGGGAAATACTTACAGTTTGCCGCTCCTGGAAGAGGGAGTATGACTGCACACTAGTCATGGGCGTGCTCGTGCGCTGGCTCAGACTCGGGTCGGTATCTCGAAGTTGTGTGTAGGAGATAGAAGGAGTGATCACAGCCTCCAGAATCCGCTCACGACCGTGCGTCTTGGGCCCCATGCCCACCACCACCCTCACGTCCAGATCCGCACTAATGTGGTCAGATGTGCTAGGATGTAACCTCAGATACTCGTTGGAGTAGGCCTGCTTCTTCTCCGCGGTCTTGCTGTAGTACTTGGCCTCGCCAGGCTTGGGATTCCTTCGCGTATGGGCGATCTCCCACGCATCCATGTGTGAGAGTGGCCGCTTTAGTTTCTCGTCCTGCACCACCAAACAGAGGTTAGTCATACATAAGAAAGTGAAGGTAAATAGAACAAGAAGATTGTTTAATGAGGTCAGTCATACGTGCAGGTTCTTGTGGAGAAAGTGGTTCCGGTTTCCCTGAGCATGTACTCCCTCCTTCCCTCGGTTAGCCTTGTTTTTTAAGGCTTGTAGCCGCCCAGGCTCCATCCTTATCACACCACAGATCCACCAATGCAGCCCAGGACTCATCCTTTCCATAACACCAATTTGGACACACCTACATAATGAAAGCATAATGGCATGTAAACACGAAACGGTGAAGTGGACCAAAAACATCGGAATGAAAAATCTTTCATACTTACCGCCAAGTACTTGTCCCTATCCAAGGTAATGTCCTCCTTCCGCGCTTCTTCCTTGGTCATCATCACACCAAGAGCGTCGTGGTAGTATGTCGAGATGGCAACCCATCGCTCCTCGTACTAAAGCTGACACGCCTTCTTCTTGGCTTGGCGCAAAACGATCTGGTCGGAAGTGGCCTTGTGCTCCGGAAGAACTCGATAGTATTTCTACAATCATTAGTGAAACAAGAAATGGAAGAAGCCATGAGTTAATTCATTCATGAAACCATAATGGACTTGTCCTTCTGAAGAGAACTCACCCAGAAATTAGTGATCACGGCCTTGGCATGGGTTTCATGGTCTGCGTGGAGGGCCGCTTCCCAGTGGTCCCATCTCGCGGCCAAAACCCGACGGTCTGTGTGCCTGACTGGATCTGGACAGTACAGCCCCGGCCAGTGTACCTTTAGCAAGACGGTGATGAGGCCATTGGGAATACGGGCCCCTTTTGGATATATCCAGTTGCTGCAAAAGAATGAAATATTAGCATGTGGCAAGCAAAATAAAGAACTATCGGAATGAGCATGTGACAAGCAAAAGAATGGAATTATAAAGTGCCACTTACTCTTTCCCCGTGGGCTCAATGAGCCACTTCTGCTCCTCGGTAGCAGGAATATGTTTTGGTAGTTTTGCGTTACTATGCAGCCACCCCTTGTTGACAACCCCCTGCCCATCGTTGGAATATACAAGCCAAGTTCTATAACGAAAATTCCCACTAGTATATGAAAGTGACTAAGCATGAGACTCTCTACAATGAAGAACATGGTGCTACTTTGAAGCACAAGTGTGGGAAAAGATAGTAGCAATTGTCCCTTTTTTTCTTTTTTTTGGGACTTTCTTTTTTCTTTGGCCTTTCCCGTTTTTTTTCTTTTTTTGTGGAGGGGCTTTATAGATTCAGCCTTTCCTAACATGGGACAACGCTCTATAAATGATGATCATCACACTTTCATTACAACAGAAGATTACAACTCGATACTACAACAACAAAGTATGACTCTATATGAATGCTTCCGGCGGTGTAACGGTATGTGCAATGAAACAAGAGTGACATGTATAAAAAGATTATGCATGGTGGCCTTGCCACAAATACGATGTCAACTACATGATCATGCCATGGCAATATGACAATATGATGCGTGTCATATAAACGGAACGGTGGAAAGTTGCATGGCAATATATCTCGGAATGGCTATGGAAATGCCATGGTAGCTAGGTATGGTGGCTGTTTTGAGGAACAATATGGTGGCTGTTTTGAGGAAGGATATATAGTGGGTTTATGGCACCGGTGAGAGTTGCGCGGTACAAGAGAGGCTAGCAATGGTGGAAGGGTGAGAGTGCGTATAATCCATGGACTCAACATTAGTCATAAGAACTCATATACTTATTGCAAAAATCTACGAGTAATCAAAACAAAGCAATCAATGCATGCCCCTAGGGGGGAGGTTGGTAGGAGTTAACCATCGCACGCCCCCGACCTCCACACAAAGGTTGCCACTCTACAAATACCTCATGCTTTAACTTAGTCACATAACGGTTCACCATATGTGCATGCTACGGGAATCACTAACCTTAACACAAATATTTCTGAATTTCATAATTACTCCACTAGCATGACTTTAATATCACTATCCTCGTACCTCAAAACAATTATCAAGCATCCAACATCTCTTTCTACTCAATGCACTTGGTGTGATTTTTTTTACTACATTGACATTGGATGTTTATCATGTGAAGACTAGTTTCTTTAGCCTAAACACTTTACCATGCAGTTTTAATAGACTCTCAAATAGATCTAAGTGAAGCATGAGAGTTCAACAATTTCTACAAAATATTATCACCACCGTGCTCTGAAAGATATAAGTGAAGCACTAGAGCAAAAACTATTCAACTCAAAAAATATAAGTGAAGCACATAGAGTGTTCTAACAATTTCTAGGGCATATTTAACTCTCTCAAATAGGTGTGTCCAGCGAAGATGATTATGGCAAACTAACAAGCAAAGACTCAAATTATACAAGACGCTCCAAGCAAAACACACAGCATGTTGCGAATAAAAATATAGCTCCAAGTATAGTTACCGATGGATGAAGACGAAACAGGGGATGCCTTCCCGGGGCATCCCCAAGCTTAGGCTTTTGATTATCTTGAATTTACATAGGGTGCCATGGGCATCCCCAAGCTTAGGCCTTTGCTACTCCTTGTTCCATAGTCCATCAAAGCAATACTCAAAACTTGAAATCTTCACAACACAAAACTTAGAAAAAAATTCTCGTGAGCTCCGTTAGTAAGAGAAAGCAAACCACCACTCAAAGGTACAACATGGAATTTATTCATTGTTTATATTGGTGTTAAACCTACTGTACTTCAAGTTCTCTATGGTTCATATCCTCTAATATTACTCATAGATGCATCGGAATAAGCAAACAACACACGAAAAACAGAATCTGTCAAAAACAGAACAGTCTGTAGTAATCTGCTGGGCTCGCCTACTTCTGGAACTCCAAAAATTCAAATTAAATTGGTAAATTTGCACAATTTTTCTACCAATCAGCAACAAAAAGAATCAACTAAAAATCATGCTCCAGTAAAATCTGAAGACTACTTTAGCGAGCGCTAACGATTCTGTTTTTCACAGCAAGATCAAATAAACTTCACACAAGTCCTACCAAAGGTTCTACTTGGCACAAACACTAAAAAAACATGAAAATACATCTAATTAGAGGCTAGATGCAATATTTATTCCCTAACAGCAAAAAAAAATGGGTTGCCTCCCAACAAACGCTATCGTTTTACGCCCATAGCTAGGCACGATAGTTCAATGATGCTCACATGAAAGATAACAATTGAAGGACAAAGAGAGCATCACAAAATATGTGACAAACACATCTAAGTCTAACATGCTTCCTATGCATAGTCATTTTATAGGCAAACAAATTAGCAAGACAAACAAGATCTAGCATATGCAAGGAAGAAGAAAGGAACTAGATCAATCTCAACACGAAGAGAGGTAATTTAGTAACATGAAGATTTCTACAACCATATTTTCCTCTCTCATAATAATTTCATGTAGGATCATAAGCAAATTCAACAATATGGCTACCAGATAACATATTCTCAACAGGATCCACATGCATGCAAAGTTGACACTCTTCCATAATAGTGGGATTAACATTAACTAAAGTCATGACCTCTCCAAACCCACTTTTATCAAAAGTTTCATACGATTGAACTTTCTCCAAGTATGTGGGATCAAAAGTTGACACTCTTCCAAACCCACATTCAATACTAATGCAAACATTATTATCAATCTTATATTCATCACGAGGATTAAATAAATTTTCAAGATCATAAGAAGAATCACCCCAATCATGATCATTGCAACAAGTAGTGGGCATAGCAAAATAAGCATCCCCAAGCTTAGGGTTTTGCATGTCATTACTGAAGGAAATATGCCCTAGAGGCAATAATAAAGATGTTATTTGTATTTCCTTATATCATGATAAATGTCTTTTATTCATGCTAGAATTGTATTAACCGGAAACTTAGTACATGTGTGGATACATAGACAAAACAGTATGTCCCTGGTATGCCTCTACTAGACTAGCTCATTGACCAAAGATGGTTATGTTTCCTAGCCATAGACATGAGTTGTCAGTTGATCAACGGGATCACATCATTAGGAGAATGATGTGATGGACTAGACCCATCCGTTAGCATAGCACTATGATCGTTTAGTTTTACTGCTATTGCTTTCTTCATGACTTATACATGTTCCTATGACTATGAGATTATGCAACTCCCGAATACCGTAGGAACACCTTGTGTGCTATCAAACGTCACAACGTAACTAGGTGATCATAAAGATGCTCTACAGGTGTCTCCGAAAGTATTCGTGGTGTTGGCATAGATCAAGATTAGGATTTGTCACTCCGAGTGTCGGAGAGGTATCTCTGGGCCCTCTCGGTAACACACATCATAATAAGCCTTGCAAGCAAAAGACTAATGAGTTAGTCACGAGATGATGTGTTACGGAACGAGTAAAGAGACTTGCCGGTAACGAGATTGAACTAGGTATAGAGATACCGACGATCGAATCTCGGGCAAGTAACATACCGATGACAAAAGGAACAACGTATGTTGTTATGCGGTTTGATTGATAAAGATCTTCGTAGAATATGTAGGAGCCAATATGAGCATCCAGGTTCCGCTATTGGTTATTGACCGGAGATGAGTCTCGGTCATGTCTACATAGTTCTCGAACCCGTAGGATCCGCACGCTTAACGTTTGATGACGATCGGTATTATGAGTTTATGAGTTTTGATGTACCGAAGGTAGTTCGGAGTCCCGGATGAGATCACGGACATGACGAGGAGTCTCGGAATGTCTGAGACATAAAGATTGATATATTGGACGACTATATTCGGACACCGGAAGTGTTCTGGAAAGTTTCGGAATTTACAGGAGTGCCGGGGGGGGGGGGTTACCGGAACCCCCCGGGGGAATGGTGGGCCCTGGTGGGCCATAGGGGAGAGAGAGGGCAGCAGCCAGGAGGTGGCGCGCCCCCTCCCTAGAAGGAGTCCGAATAGGACAAGGGGAGGGGGGCGCGGCCCCTCTTTCCCTCTCCCTCTCCCTCTCTTTCCTTCCCCCTTCTTCCTTCTTTTGTAGTTCCTACTAGGAATAGGATTGCAATCCTATTCCTAGTAGGATTGCACGCTAGCCGCACCATAGGAGGGCCGGCCGGCCTCCCCCCTTGCTCCTTTATATACGGGGGCAGGGGGGCACCCAAAGACACACAAGTTGAATTGTTCCAGCCGTGTGCGGTGCCCCCCTCCACAGGAACACACCTCGGTCATACCGTTGCAGTGCTTAGGCGAAGCCCTGCGCCGGTAGATACATCATATCCGTCACCACGCCGTCGTGCTGACGAAACTCTCCCGTGAAGCTCAACTGGATCAAGAGCTCGTGGGACGTCATCAAGCTGAACGTGTGCTGAACGCGGAGGTGTCGTACGTTCGGTGCTTGATCGGTTGAATCGCGAAGAAGTTCGACTACATCAACCGCGTCACTTGACGCTTCCGCTTTCGGTCTACGAGGGTACGTAGGCACACTCTTCCCTCCATTGCTATACATCTGATAGATAGATCTTGCGTGATTGTAGGAAAAATTTAAAATACTGCGTTCCCCAACAGTGGCATCATGAGCCAGGTCTATGCGTAGATGATATGCACGAGTAGAACACAATGAGTTGTGGGCGATACTAGTCATACTGCTTACTAGCATGTCATACTTTGCTTCGGCGGTATTGTGACATGAAGCGGCCTGGACCGACATTACGCGTACGCTTACGCGAGACTGGTTTCACCGTTACGAGCACTCGTTGCTTAAAGGTGACTGGCGGGTGTCTGTCTCTCTCAATTTAGCTGAATCAAGTGTGGCTACGCCCGGTCCTTGTGAAGGTTAAAACATCACATACTTGACGAAACATCATTGTGGTTTTGTATGCGTAGGTAAGAACGGTTCTTGATAAGCCCGTAGCAGCCACGTAAAACTTGCAACAACAAAGTAGAGGACGTCTAACTTGTTTTTGCAGGGCATGTTGTGATGTGATATGGTCAAGACATGATGAGTTATACGGTTTTGTATGAGATGATCATGTTTTGTAATGTTATCGGCAACTGGCAGGAGCCATATGGTTGTCGCTTTATTGTATGAAATGCAATCGCCATGTAATTGCTTTACTTTATCACTAAGCGGTAGCGATAGTCGTAGAAGCAATAGTTGGCGAGACGACAACGATGCTACGATGGAGATCAAGGTGTCGCGCCGGTGACGAAGGTGATCATGACGGTGCTTTGGAGATGGAGATCAAAAGCACAAGATGATGATGGCCTTATCATGTCACATATTTTGATTGCATGTGATGTTTATCTTATTATGCTTCTTATTTTGCTTAGAACGACGGTAGCATTATAAGATGATCCCTTACTAAATTTCAAGGTATAAGTGTTCTCCCTGAGTATGCACCGTTGCGAACGTCCGTCGTGCCGAGACACCACGTGATGATCGGGTGTGATAAGCTCTACGTTCAAATACAACGGGTGTAAGCCAGTTTTGCACACGCAGAATACTCGGGTTAAACTTGACGAGCCTAGCACATGCAGATATGGCCTCGGAACACTGGAGACCGAAAGGTCGAGCGTGAATCATATAGTAGATATGATCAACATAAGATGTTCACCATTGAAACTACTCCATCTCACGTGATGATCGGACATGATTTAGTTGATTTGGATCACGTGATCATTTAGATGACCGAAGGGATGTCTATCTAAGTGGGAGTTCTTAATTAATATGATTAAATTGAACTTAAATTATCATGAACTTAGTCCTGATAGTTTTTGCATATCTATGTTGTTGTAGATCAATGGCTCGTGCTACCGTTCCTTTGAATTTTAATGCATTCCTAGAGAAAGCTAAGTTGAAAGATGATGGTAGCAATTACACGGACTGGGTCCGTAACTTGAGGATTATCCTCATTGCTGCACAGAAGAATTATGTCCTTGAAGCACCGCTAGGTGACAAGCCCCCTCCCGCTAATGTAGACGCTTTGAACGTCTGGCAGTCGCGGTCTGATGACTACACGATAGTTCAGTGTGCCATGCTTTACGGCTTAGAACCGGGACTTCAACGACATTTTGAACGTCATGGACCATATGAGATGTTCCAGGAGTTGAAGTTAATATTTCAAGCAAATGCCCGGATTGAGAAATATGAGATTTCCAATAAGTTCTACAGCTGCAAGATGGAGGAGGATAGTTCTATCAGTGAACACTTGCTCAGAATGTCTGGGTACTACAATCATATGACTCAACTTGGTTGCAAAGTTGACGAGGATAGTGTTATTGATAGAGTTCTTCAATCACTGCCACCAAGCTATAAAGGCTTCGTGATGAACTATAATATGCAAGGGATGCAAAAGACAATTCCCGAGCTCTTCGCTATGCTCAAGGCTGCGGAGGTAGAAATCAAAAAGGAGCATCAAGTGTTGATGGTTAACAAGACCACTAGTTTCAAGAAAAAGGGCAATGGAAAGAAGGGGAACTTCAAGAAGAATAGCAAGACAGTTGCTACTCCCACGAAGAAACCCAAGTCTGAAGCCAAGCCTGAAACTGAGTGCTTCTACTGCAAGGGGACTGGACACTGGAAGCGGAACTGCCCCAAGTATTTGGTGTTGGGTAACGTTGCATGGAAAACAAAAAATTTTCTCTACGTTCACCAAGATCAATCTAGTAAATGCAACTACGAGGGGAGAGTAGGATCCACATACCCTTGTAGATCGCTAAGCGGAAGCGTTAAGAACGCGGTTGATGGAGTCGTACTCGCCGCGATTCAGATCGCTGAAGATCCAAGCACCGAAGCAACGGTGCCTCCGCGTCCTTCACACGTACGGCTCGGGGACGTCTCCTCCTTCTTGATCCAGCAAGGGGTGGAGGAGAGGTTGATGGAGAACCGGCAGCACGACGCCGTGGTGGTGATGGTGGAGAAGAACTCCGGCAGGGCTTCGCCTAAGCACCGCGGGAGAAGAAGATGTTATGGGAGAGGGAGGGCAGCACCGAGGCACGAACTTGTGTTTGCTGCCCTCCCTTTGCCTCACTATATATAGGGGGGGTGGAGAGGTGAGGGGCGCCCTAGGGTTTCCCCTAGGGGGCCGGCGGCCAGGGCAAGGGGAGGGGGCGGCGGCCAAGGCTGGCCCTAGGGTTTCCCCCCCTAGGTGCCTTGCCCCCCAAGGCTAAGGGGGTGCGGCCACCCTAGGGGGTCCCACCTCCCTTGGCGCACAAGGAGAGGGCCCAGGGGGGGCGCACAGCCCCCTGAGGGCTGTGGTGTTCCCCCTTGTGGCCCATTAGGCCCAGAACTTCTTCCGGAACCCCCGAAACCCTTTCCGGTACTCCGCCGATTTCCCGATGCTCCCCGGAACACTTCCGGACTCCGAAACCTTTCATCCTATATATCAATCTTCGTCTCCGGACCATTCCGGAGACCCTCGTCATGTCCGGGATCTCATCCGGGACTCCGAACAACCTTCGGTAGCCATACACTTTTCTCACTAACAACCCTAGCGTCACCGAACGTTAAGTGTGTAGACCCTGCGGGTTCGGAAACCATGTAGACATGACCGAGACACTCCCAGGTCAATAACCAATAGCGGGATCTGGATACCCATATTGGTTCCCACATGTTTCTCGATGATCTCATCGGATGAACCACGATGTCAAGGATTCAGACAATCCCGTATACAGTTCCCTTTGTCTCGTCGGTATGTTACTTGCCCGAGATTCGATCGTCGGTATCTCTATACCTAGTTCAATCTCGTTACCGGCAAGTCTCTTTACTCGTTACCGTAATACATAATCCCGTGACCAACTACTTAGTCACTTTGAGCTCATTGAGATGACGTATTACCGAGTGGGCCCGGAGATACCTCTCCGTCACACGGAGTGACAAATCCCAGTCTCGATCCATGTCAACTCAACGGATACCCTCGGAGATACCTGTAGAGCACCTTTATAGTCACCCAGTTACGTTGCGACGTTTGGCACACACAAAGCACTCCTACGGTGTCAGTGAGTTACATGATCTCATGGTCATAGGAACTTATACTTGACATGCAGAAAACTATAGCGATAACTGACACGATCAAAAGCTATGTTTAACGTTTGGGTCTCGTCCATCACATCATTCTCCTAATGATGTGATCCCGTTATCAAATGACAACTCATGTCTATGACCTGGAAACCGCGGTCATCTTTGATCAACGAGCTAGTCCTGTAGAGGCTCACTAGGGACACAAAGTCTGTCTATTTATCCACACATGTATTTGAGTTTCCAATCAATACAATTATAGCATGGATAATAAACGATTATCATGAACAAGGAAATATAATAATAACTCTTTTATTATTGCCTCTAGGGCATATTTCCAACAGTCTCCCACTTGCACTAGAGTCAATAATCTAGCATCACAAGGTAATGAATCTAACACCCATAGAGTCTTGGTGTTGATCGTGCTTAGCCCGTGGAAGAGGCTTAGTCAACGGATCTGCAACATTCAAATCCGTGTGTACTTTGCAAATGTTTATGTCCTCCTCCTTGACCGAATCGCGGATGGAATTGAAGCGTCGCTTTATGTGTCTGGTCCTCTTGTGAAACCTTGGTTCCTTGGCTAGAGCAATGGCACCAGTGTTGTCACAGAACAGAGTCATTGGGTTCAGTGCACTAGGCACAACTCCAAGATCTGTCATGAACTCCTTCATCCAGACACCTTCTTTCGCCGCCTCCGAGGCAGCTATATACTCCGCTTCACATGTAGAATCAGCTACCACGCTTTGCTTGGAACTGCACCAGCTTACCGCTCCCCCGTTGAGAATATATACGTATCCGGTTTGAGACTTAGAGTCATCCGGATCAGTGTCAAAGCTTGCATCGACGTAACCCTTTACGACGAGCTCTTGATCACCTCCATAAACGAGAAACATATCCTTAGTCCTTTTCAGGTACTTCAGGATATTCTTGACCGCTGTCCAGTGATCCATACCAGGATTACTTTGAAACCTTCCGGCCATACTTATGGCAAGGCTGACATCTGGTCTTGTGCACAGCATTGCATACATGATAGAGCCTATGGCTGAAGCATAGGGGACGACACTCATCTTTTCTCTATCTTCCGCAGTCACTGGGCATTGAGTCTTACTCAACTTTGTACCTTGCAATACCGGCAAGAACCCCTTCTTGGATTGATCCATTTTGAACTTCTTCAAAACTTTATCAAGGTATGTACTTTGTGAAAGTCCTATCAAGCGTCTTGATCTATCTCTATAGATTTTGATGCCCAATATGAAAGCAGCTTCACCGAGATCTTTCATCGAAAAACTCTTATTCAAATACCCCTTTACGCTATCCAAAAATTCTATATTGTTTCCAATCAGCAATATGTCATCCACATATAATATTAGAAACGCTATAGAGCTCCCACTCACTTTCTTGTAAATACAAGCTTCATTGTAAACTTGTATAAAACCAAACGCTTTGATCACCTCATCAAAGCGAAGATTCCAACTCCGAGATGCTTGCACCAGCCCATAAATGGAACGCTGAAGCCTGCATACTTTGTCAGCATTCTCTGGATCGACAAAACCTTCTGGTTGCATCATATACAACTCTTCCTTAAGAAAACCGTTAAGGAACGCTGTTTTGACATCCATCTGCCAAATTTCATAATCGAAATATGCAGCTATTGCTAACATGATTCGGACGGATTTAAGCATCGCTACGGGTGAGAAAGTCTCATCGTAGTCAATCCCTTGAACTTGTGAAAAACCCTTTGCCACAAGTCGTGCTTTATACACGGTGACATTACCGTCAGCGTCCGTCTTCCTCTTAAAAATCCATTTATTCTGAATGGCCTTCCGCCCTTCAGGTAATACTTCCAAAGTCCATACTTTGTTTTCATACATGGATCCCATCTCGGATTTCATGGCCTCTAACCATTTGTCGGAATCCGGGCCCACCATCGCTTCTCCATAGCTCGTAGGTTCACCGTTGTCTAACAACATGACCTCCAAGACAGGGTTACCATACCACTCAGGTGCAGTGCGTACCCTTGTCGACCTACGAGGTTCGGTAGTAACTTGATCAGAAGCTTCTTGATCATCATCATTGGCTTCCTCTTCAACCTCTGCAGGCTCCACAAAAACATCTTTCTGTGCTGCGCTACTTTCTGGTTGAAGCAGAGGTTCAATAACCTCATCAAGTTCTACCTTCCTCCCACTCAATTCTTTCGAGAGAAACTCTTTCTCGAGAAAGAACCCGTTCTTAGCGACAAACACTTTGCCCTCGGATCTGAGATAGAAGGTGTACCCAACAGTTTCTTTTGGGTATCCTATGAAGACACATTTGTCCGCTTTGGGTTCGAGCTTTTCTGGCTGAAGCCTTTTGACATAAGCATCGCAACCCCAAACCTTGAGAAAAGACAACTTCGGTTTCTTACTAAACCATAGTTCATACGGTGTTGTCTCAACGGACTTAGATGGAGCCCTATTTAAAGTGAATGCAGCTGTCTCTAACGCATATCCCCAAAACGATAGTGGCAAATCGGCAAGAGACATCATAGAACGTACCATATCTAATAGGGTTCGATTACGACGTTCGGACACACCATTACGCTGTGGTGTTCCAGGTGGCGTCAACTGTGAAACAATTCCACATTTTCTTAAGTGATCACCAAACTCATAACTCAGATATTCTCCCCCTCGATCAGATCGTAGGAACTTGATCTTCTTGTTACGATGATTTTCAACTTCACTCTGAAATTGCTTGAACTTTTCAAAAGTTTTAGACTTATGCTTCATCAAGTAAATATACCCATATCTACTTAAGTCGTCAGTGAAGGTGAGAAAATAACGATATCCACCGCGCGCCGTTACACTCATCGGACCGCACACATCGGTATGTATGATTTCCAATAAGTCACTTGCCCGTTCCATTGTCCCTGAAAACGGGGTCCTTGTCATCTTGCCCATGAGGCACGGCTCGCACGTGTCAAGTGATTCAAAATCAAGAGACTCCAAAAGTCCATCAGCATGGAGCTTCCTCATGCGTTTTACGCCGATATGACCCAGACGGCAGTGCCACAAGAAAGTGGTATTGTCATTATCAACTCTACATCTTTTGGCATCAATGTTATGAACATGTGTATCATCACTATCGAGATTCAATAAGAATAAACCCCTAACTTCGGGTGCATGACCATAAAAGATATTACTCATATAAATAGAACAACCATTATTCTCTGACTTAAATGAGTAACCGTCTCGCAATAAACAAGATCCAGATATAATGTTCATGCTTAACGCAGGCACTAAATAACAATTATTCAGGTTCATAACTAATCCCGATGGTAATCGAAGAGCGAGCGTGCCGACGGCGATCACATCAACCTTGGAACCATTTCCCACGCGCATCGTCACTTCGTCCTTCGCCACCCTCCGTTTATTCCGCAGTTCCTGTTTAGAGTTGCAAATGTGAGCAACCGAACCGGTATCAAATACCCAGGCACTACAACGAGAGTTGGTAAGGTACACATCAATAACATGTATATCACATATACCTTTGTTGTTGTTGGCCCCCTTCTTGTCCGCCAGATACTTGGGGCAGTTCCGCTTCCAGTGGCCGTTCCCCTTGCAATAGAAACACTCAGTCTCTGGCTTGGGCCCAGCCTTGGGTTTCTTCACTGGATTAGCAACTGCTTTGCCACCCTTCTTAGAGTTACCCTTCTTGCCCTTGCCATTCTTCTTGAAACTGGTGGTTTTATTGACCATCAACACTTGATACTCCTTTTGGATGTCTGCCTCAGCGACTTTCAGCATTGAAAACAGCTCGGCGATGGTTTTATTCATCCCTTGCATGTTGTACTGCTGCACGAAGCTCTTGTAGCTTGGAGGGAGTGACTGGAGAATTCTGTCAATGATAGCCTCATCCGGGAACACAAGTCCCAGATCAGCTATACGGGTATAGTACCCAGACATCTTCAGCAAGTGCTCACTGACAGACGAATTCTCCTCCATCTTGCAAGCAAAGAATTTATCGGTGGTCTCATACCTCTCGATCTTAGCATTCTTTTCAAAGATGAACTTCAACTCCGTGTACATCTCATATGCACCATGACGTTCAAAACGCCTTTGAAGTCCTCCTTCCAAGCCGTACAACATGGCACACTGCACTATCGAATAGTCATCCGAACGCGTCTGCCAGACGTTCATAACGTCCGCAGAGGCTCCAGGAGCGGGGGGTTCACCTAGTGGTGCATTTAGGACATAAACCTTTTGGGCAGCTGTGAGGATGATCCTCAGATTGCGGAGCCAGTCCACAAAGTTGCTCCCATGATCTTTCAGTTTAGCTTTCTCTAGGAACGCATTAAAATTCAGGGGAGCTACTGCGCGAGCCATCTACAACAAAAATTTGCAAAGACATTTTAGACTATTGTTCATGATAAGTGAGTTATTACCTAATCAAATTATTTATAACTCCCACTCAAATTGACATCCCTCCGGTCATTCGAGCGTGACATGATCCAAATTCACCAACCCAAGTCCGATCATCACGTGAGATGAGGTGGTGTCAATGGTGAACATCAACATGTTGATCATATCTACTATATGACTCATGCTCGACCTTTCGGTCCTCCGTGTTCCGAGGCCATGTCTGTACATGCTAGGCTCGTCAAGTCTAACCCGAGTGTTCTGCATGTGCAAAACTGGCTTGCACCCGTTGTATGCGAACGTAGAGTCTATCACACCCGATCATCACGTGGTGCTTCGAAACGACGAACCTTCGCAACGGCGCACACTCGGGGGAACACAATTTTATCTTGAAATTTTAGTGAAGGATCATCTTATAATGCTACCGTCGTCCTAAGCAAAATAAGATGCATAAAAGGATTAACATCACATGCAAATCATAAGTGACATGATATGGCCATCAACTCGTGCTTTTGATCTCCATCTCCAAAGCACCGGCATGATCTCCATCGTCACCGGCGCCACACCATGATCTCCATCATCATGATCTCCATCATCGTGTCGCCATCGGGGTTGTCGGCGCCCACCATGCTCTTACTACTATTGCTACCGTTTAGCGATAAAGTAAAGCATTACAAAGCGCTTAATGATTGACACGTAGGTCATACAAAAATAAAGACAACCCTATGGCTCCTGCCGGTTGCCGTATGCATCGACATGCAAGTCGATATTAACTATTACAACATGATCATCTCATACATCAAATATATCTCATCATGTCATTGGCCATATCATATCACATGCATACCCTGCAAAAACAAGTTAGACGTCCTCTAATTTGTTGTTGCATGTTTTACGTGGCTGCTATGGGTATCTAGCAAGAACGCTTCTTACCTACGCAAAACCACAACGGTGATATTCAAGTTGCTATTTAACCTTCTACAAGGACCGCCTTGTTCTATTCCGATTCAACTAAGATAGGAGAGACAGACACCCGCCAGCCATCTTATGCAACAAAAGTCACATGTCTGTCGATGGAACCGGTCTCATGTACGTGGACATGTAAAGTTGGTCCGGGCCGCTTCATCCTATAATACCGCTGAATCAAGAAAGACTAAGGAGGGCAGCAATTTAAACATCAACGCCACAAACCCTTTTGTGTTCTACTCGAGAAAGCATCTACGCAAGATCCTAGCTCATGATGCCACTGTTGGGTAACGTTGCATGGAAAACAAAAAATTTTCTCTACGTTCACGAAGATCAATCTAGTAAATGCAACTACAAGGGGAGAGTAGGATCCACATACCCTTGTAGATCGCTAAGCGGAAGCGTTAAGAACGCGGTTGATGGAGTCGTACTCGCCGCGATTCAGATCGCTGAAGATCCAAGCACCGAAGCAACGGTGCCTCCGCGTCCTTCACACGTACGGCTCGGGGACGTCTCCTCCTTCTTGATCCAGCAAGGGGTGGAGGAGAGGTTGATGGAGAAGCGGCAGCACGACGGCGTGGTGGTGATGGTGGAGAAGAACTCCGGCAGGGCTTCGCCTAAGCACCGCAGGAGAAGAAGATGTTATGGGAGAGGGAGGGCAGCACCGAGGCACGAACTTGTGTTTGATGCCCTCCCTTTGCCTCACTATATATAGGGGGGGTGGAGAGGTGAGGGGCGCCCTAGGGTTTCCCCTAGGGGGCCGGCGGCCAGGGCAAGGGGAGGGGGCGGCGGCCAAGGCTGGCCCTAGGGTTTCCCCCCCTAGGTGCCTTGCCCCCCAAGGCTAAGGGGGTGCGGCCACCCTAGGGGGTCCCACCTCCCTTGGCGCACAAGGAGAGGGCCCAGGGGGAGCGCACAGCCCCCTGAGGGCTGTGGTGTTCCCCCTTGTGGCCCATTAGGCCCAGAACTTCTTCCGGAACCCCCGAAACCCTTTCCGGTACTCCGCCGATTTCCCGATGCTCCCCGGAACACTTCCGGACTCCGAAACCTTTCATCCTATATATCAATCTTCGTCTCCGGACCATTACGGAGACACTCGTCATGTCCGGGATCTCATCCGGGACTCCGAACAACCTTCGGTAACCATACACTTTTCTCACTAACAACCCTAGCGTCACCGAACGTTAAGTGTGTAGACCCTGCGGGTTCGGAAACCATGTAGACATGACCGAGACACTCCCAGGTCAATAACCAATAGCGGGATCTGGATACCCATATTGGTTCCCACATGTTTCTCGATGATCTCATCGGATGAACCACGATGTCAAGGATTCAGACAATCCCGTATACAGTTCCCTTTGTCTCGTCGGTATGTTACTTGCCCGAGATTCGATCGTCGGTATCTCTATACCTAGTTCAATATCGTTACCGGCAAGTCTCTTTACTCGTTACCGTAATACATAATCCCGTGACCAACTACTTAGTAACTTTGAGCTCATTGAGATGACGTATTACCGAGTGGGCCCGGAGATACCTCTCCGTCACACGGAGTGACAAATCCCAGTCTCGATCCATGTCAACTCAACGGATACCCTCGGAGATACCTGTAGAGCACCTTTATAGTCACCCAGTTACGTTGCGACGTTTGGCACACACAAAGCACTCCTACGGTGTCAGTGAGTTACATGATCTCATGGTCATAGGAACTTATACTTGACATGCAGAAAACTATAGCGATAACTGACACGATCAAAAGCTATGTTTAACGTTTGGGTCTCGTCCATCACATCATTCTCCTAATGATGTGATCCCGTTATCAAATGACAACTCATGTCTATGACCTGGAAACCGCGGTCATCTTTGATCAATGAGCTAGTCCTGTAGAGGCTCACTAGGGACACAAAGTCTGTCTATTTATCCACACATGTATTTGAGTTTCCAATCAATACAATTATAGCATGGATAATAAACGATTATCATGAACAAGGAAATATAATAATAACTCTTTTATTATTGCCTCTAGGGCATATTTCCAACATTTGGCGGATAAGAAGGATGGCAAGGTGAAAAAAGGTATATGTGATATACATGTTATTGATCTGTACCTTACTAATGCTCGTAGTAGTACCTGGGTATTTGATACCGGTTCGGTTGCTAATATTTGTAACTCGAAACAGGGACTACGGATTAAACGAAGATTGGCTAAGGACGAGGTGACGATGCGCGTGGGAAATGGTTCCAAAGTCGATGTGATCGCCGTCGGCACGCTACCTCTACATCTACCTTCGGGATTAGTTTTAGACCTAAATAATTGTTATTTGGTGCCAGCGTTGAGCATGAACATTATATCTGGATCTTGTTTATTGCTAGACGGTTATTCATTCAAATCAGAGAATAATGGTTGTTCTATTTTTATGAATAATATCTTCTATGGTCATGCACCCTTGAAGAGTGGTCTATTCCTATTGGATCTCGATTGTAGTGATACACATATTCATAATATTGAAACCAAAAGATGCAAGGTTAATAATGATAGTGCAACTTATTTGTGGCACTGCCGTTTAGGTCATATTGGTGTAAAGCGCATGAAGAAACTCCATAGTGATGGACTTTTGGAATCACTTGATTATGAATCACTTGGTGCTTGCGAACCATGCCTCATGGGCAAGATGACTAAAACTCCGTTCTCCGGAACTATGGAGCGAGCAACAAATTTGTTGGAAATCATACATACCGATGTATGTGGGCCAATGAGTGTTGAAGCTCGCGGCGGGTATCGTTATTTTCTGACCTTCACTGATGATTTGAGCAGATAAGGGTATATCTACTTAATGAAGCACAAGTCTGAAATATTTGAAAGGTTCAAAGAATTTCAGAGTGAAGTAGAGAATCATCGTAACAAGAAAATAAAATTTCTACGATCTGATCGTGGAGGAGAATATTTTCACAACTCACGCCACCCGGAACACCACAGCGTAATGGTGTGTCCGAACGTCGTAACCGTACTTTATTGGATATGGTGCGATCTATGATGTCTCTTACCGATTTACCACTATCGTTTTGGGGTTATGCTTTAGAGACAGCTGCATTCACGTTAAATAGGGCACCATCTAAATCCGTTGATACGACACCTTATGAACTATGGTTTGGCAAGAAACCAAAGTTGTCGTTTCTTAAAGTTTGGGGCTGCGATGCTTATGTGAAAAAGCTTCAACCTGATAAGCTCGAACCCAAGTCAGAGAAATGTGTCTTCATAGGATACCCAAAAGAGACTGTTGGGTACACCTTCTATCACAGATCCGAAGTCAAGATATTCGTTGCTAAGAATGGATCCTTTCTAGAGAAGGAGTTTCTCTCGAAAGAAGTCAGTGGGAGGAAAGTAGAACTTGATGAGGTAATTGTACCCTCTCCCGAATTGGAAAGTAGTACATCACATGAAATTGTTCCAGTGATTCCTACACCAATCAGTGAGGAAGTTAATGATGATGATCATGAAACTTCGGATCAAGTTTCTACTGAACGTCGTAGATCAACCAGAGTACGTTCCGCACCAGAGTGGTACGGCAACCCAGTTCTGGAAATCATGTTACTAGACCATGATGAACCTACGAACTATGAGGAAGCGATGATGAGCCCAGATTCCGCAAAATGGCTTGAGGCCATGAAATCTGAGATGGGATCCATGTATGAGAACAAAGTGTGGACTTTGGTTGACTTGCCCGATGATCGGCATGCCATCGAAAATAAATGGATCTTCCAGAGGAAGACCGACGCAGCCGGTAATGTTACTGTTTACAAAGCTCGACTTGTTGCGAAAGGGTTTCGACAAGTTTAAGGAGTTGACTACAATGAGACTTTCTCACCTGTAGCGATGCTTAAGTCTGTCCGAATCTTGTTAGCAATTGCCACATTTTATGATTATGAAATCTGGCAAATGGATGTCAAAACTGCATTCCTGAATGGATATCTCAAAGAAGAGTTGTATATGATGCAACCAGAAGGTTTTGTCGATCCAAAAGGTGCTAACAAAGTATGCAAGCTCCAGCGATCCATCTATGGACTGGTGCAAGCATCTCGGAGTTGGAATATACGCTTTGATGAGGTGATCAAAGCTTATGGTTTTATACAGACTTTTGGAGAAGCCTGTATTTACAAGAAAGTGAGTGGGAGCTCTGTAGCATTTCTAATATTATATGTGGATGACATATTATTGATTGGAAATGATATAGAATTTCTGGATAGCATAAAAGGATACTTGAATAAGAATTTTTCAATGAAAGACCTCGGTGAAGCTGCTTATATATTAGGCATCAAGATCTATAGAGATAGATCAAGACGCTTAATTGGACTTTCACAAAGCACATACCTTGATAAGATTTTGAAGAAGTTCAAAATGGATCAGTCAAAGAAAGGGTTCTTGCCTGTATTACAAGGTATAAAGTTGAGTAAGACTCAATGCCCGACCACTTCAGAAGATAGAGAGAAAATGAAAGTCATTCCCTATGCCTCAACCATAGGATCTATCATGTATGCAATGCTGTGTACCAGACCTGATGTGTGCCTTGCTATAAGTCTAGCAGGGAGGTACCAAAGTAATCCAGGAGTGGATCACTGGACAGCGGTCAAGAACATCCTAAAATACCTGGAAAGGACTAAGGATGTGTTTCTCGTGTATGGAGGTGACAAAGAGCTCGTCATAAACGGTTACGTCGATTCCAGCTTTGACACTGATCCGGATGACTCTAAGTCACAAACCGGATATGTATTTTTATTGAACGGTGGAGCTGTCAGTTGGTGCAGTTCCAAGCAGAGCGTCGTGGCGGGATCTACGTGTGAAGCGGAATACATAGCTGCTTCGGAAGCAGCAAATGAAGGAGTCTGGATGAAGGAGTTCATATCCGATCTAGGTGTAATACCTAGTGCATCGGGTCCAATGAAAATCTTTTGTGACAACACTGGAGCAATAGCCTTGGCGAAGGAATCCAGGTTTCACAAGAGAACAAAGCACATCAAAAGACGCTTCAATTCCATCCGCGATCTAGTCAAGGAGGGAGACATAGAGATTTGCAAAATACATACGGATCTGAATATTGCAGTCCCGTTGACTAAGCCTCTTCCACGGGCAAAACATGATCAGCACCAGGACTCCATGGGTGTGAGGATCATCACTTTGTAATCTAGATTATTGACTCTAGTTCAAGTGCGAGACTGAAGGAAATATGCCCTAGAAGCAATAAAAAAGATGTTATTTGTATTTCCTTATATCATGATAAATGTCTTTTATTCATGCTAGAATTGTATTAACCGGAAACTTAGTACATGTGTGGATACATAGACAAAACAGTATGTCCCTAGTATGCCTCTACTAGACTAGGTCATTGATCAAAGATGGTTATGTTTCCTAGCCATAGACATGAGTTGTCATTTGATCAACGGGATCACATCATTGGGAGAATGATGTGATGGACTAGACCCATCCGTTAGCATAGCACTATGATCGTTTAGTTTTACTGCTATTGCTTTCTTCATGACTTATACATGTTCCTATGACTATGAGATTATGCAACTCCCGAATACCGTAGGAACACCTTGTGTGCTATCAAACGTCACAACGTAACTGGGTGATCATAAATATGCTCTACAGGTGTCTCCGAAAGTATTCGTGGTGTTGGCATAGATCAAGATTAGGATTTGTCACTCCGAGTGTCGGAGAGGTATCTCTGGGCCCTCTCGGTAAGACACATCATAGTAAGCCTTGCAAGCAAAAGACTAATGAGTTAGTCACGAGATGATGTGTTACGGAACGAGTAAAGAGACTTGCCGGTAACGAGATTGAACTAGGTATAGAGATACCGACGATCGAACCTCGGGCAAGTAACATATCGATGACAAAAGGAACAACGTATGTTGTTATGCGGTTTGACCGATAAAGATCTTCGTAGAATATGTAGGAGCCAATATGAGCATCCAGGTTCCGCTATTGGTTATTGACCGGAGATGAGTCTCGGTCATGTCTACATAGTTCTCGAACCCGTAGGGTCCGCACGCTTAACGTTTGATGACGATCGGTATTATGAGTTTATGAGTTTTTATGTACCGAAGGTAGTTCGGAGTCCCGGATGAGATCACGGATATGACGAGGAGTCTCGGAATGTCCGAGACATCAAGATTGATATATTGGACGACTATATTCGGACACCGCAAGTGTTCTGGAAAGTTTCGGAATTTACCGGAGTGCCGGGGGGGTTACTGGAACCCCCCGGGGGAATGGTGGGCCCTGGTGGGCCATAGGGGAGAGAGAGGGCAGCAGCTAGGAGGTGGCGCGCCCCCTCCCTAGGAGGAGTCCGAATAGGACAAGGGGAGGGGGGCGCGGCCCCTCTTTCCCTCTCCCTGTCCCTCTCTTTCCTTCCCCCTTCTTGCTTCTTTGGTAGTTCCTACTAGGAATAGGATTGCAATCCTATTCCTAGTAGGATTGCACCCTAGCCGCACCATAGGAGGGCCGGCCGGCCTCCCCCCTTGCTCCTTTATATACGGGGGCAGGGGCACCCAAAGACACACAAGTTGAATTGTTCCAGCCGTGTGCGGTGCCCCCCTCCACAGAAACACACTTCGGTCATACCGTTGCAGTGCTTAGGCGAAGCCCTGCGCCGGTAGATACATCATATCCGTCACCACGCCGTCGTGCTGACGAAACTCTCCCGTGAAGGTCAACTGGATCAAGAGCTCGTGGGACGTCATCAAGCTGAACGTGTGCTGAACGCGGAGGTGCCGTACGTTCAGTGCTTGATCGGTTGAATCGCGAAGAAGTTCGACTACATCAACCGCGTCACTTGATGCTTCCGCTTTCGGTCTACGAGGGTACGTAGACACACTCTTCCCTCTCGTTGCTATGCATCTGATAGATAGATCTTGTGTGATCGTAGGAAAAATTTAAAATACTACGTTCCCCAACAATTAACACAATTGACATTAATAGATTTTACAATAACATCATTGCAATCATGCTTTTTATTTAACAAGCTATCATGAATCACTTTTTTCTTTTAACAATTTCTCACAATTTCCAGATTCATAAATTTCAAGCAAAACCCCATAAAGATAATCTAGTGCCCTCAACTCACTAGCAATTGGTTCAACATAGTTGGATCTCTTAAAGAGATTAGCAAGTGGATGAGGATCCATAATTTAGCAAGCGAAGATGCAAGCTAATAGAAGGCACATAGCAACACAAGCAAACAAGAGGCAAGCGAACGATAAACACACGGTAGAAGAAGGGCAAATAAAACGACAAAGGTGAAGTGGGGGAGAGGAAAACGAGAGGCAAATAAATGTAATGCGAAGGATAAGGGTTTGTGATAGGTACTTGGTATATGACTTTTGCGTAAGCCTACCAGGCAACGGCGCCAGAAATTCTTCTTGCTACCTCTCGAGCTTGCGTTGTATTCCCTCGAAGAGGAAAGGGAGATGCAGCACAGTAGCGTAAGTATTTCCCTTAGTTTTTGAGAACCAAGGTATCAATCCAGTAGGAGACCACGCGCCAGTCCCTCGCACCTGCACAAACAAATAAGAACTTAGCAGCCAACGCGATAAGGGGTTGTCAATCCCTTTCCGGTCACTTATGATAGTGAGATCTGATAGAGATGATAATTATATTTTTGGTATAGAAACAGAAAGTAAAGAAAGCAAATAAACAACAGCGACATAAATTGGCTAGTTAAGAGAAAGTAATATGATAGTGATAGACCCGGGGGCCATAGTTTTCTCTAGTGGCTTATCTCATGATAGCGATATTCTACGGCGGGTAAACAAATTACTGTCGAGCAATTGATAGAAAATCGAATAATTATGAGACTATCTAGGCATGATCATTGTATATAGGCATCACGTCCGAGACAATTAGACCGACTCCTGCCTGCATCTACTATTATTACTCCACACATTGACCGCTATCCAGTATGCATCTAGTGTATTGAGTTCATACGAACAGAGTAACGCTCTAAGCAAGATGACATGATGTAGAAGGATAAACTAAAGCAATATGATGAAAACCCCATCTTTTTATCCTCAATGGCAACAATGCAATACATGCCTTGCTGCCCCTACTGTCACTGGGAAAGGACACTGCATGATTGAACCCAAAGCCAATCACTTCTCCCATTGCAAGAACTATAGATCTAGTAGACCAAACCAGACCAATAATTCGAAGAGACTTGCAAGGATATTATGAGCACACATAAAAAGTTCAGAGAAGAACCAAATATCTTTCATATATAACCTTGATCATAAACTCACAATTTATCGGATCTCGACAAACACATCGCAAAAAGAGATTACATCGAATAGATCTCCTCGAAGACCGAGGAGAACTTTGTATTGAGATCCACAGAGAGAGAAGAAGTCATCTAGATACTAGCTATGGACCCGAAGGTCTGTGGTAAACTACTCACAACTCATGGTGAGGGCGATGATGATGATGATGATGATGAAGGCCTCCGTGATGGATCCCCCTCCCGGAAAAGGCTCCAAGATGGGATCTCCACGGGAACAGCAGCTACGCCCGGTGGAATTAGGGTTTTCTCTCTGCGTATGGAGTTTCTGGGGTACGTAGGTATATATACGAAGAAGAGGGGCACCAGGTGCACAGGGGCTGCCCTCGAGGCAGGGGGGCGCGCCCTGGGAAGGGGGGCACGCCCCCCACCCTCGAGGGTGGCCCTTCTGTTTCCTGGCTTGGCCCCGAAGTCTATCGTGCGTGATTTCTTCCAAAAATATCTCCGACGAAGGTTTCATTCCGTTTGGACTCCGTTTGATATTCCTTTTCTGCAAAACCCTGAAATAGGCAAAAAACAGCAATCTGGACTGGGTCTTCGGGTTAGTAGGTTAGTCCCAAAAATGATATAAAAGTGAATGATAAAGCCCATTAAACATCCAAGACTTCATAAATTATAGCATGGGACAATAAAAAATTATAGATACGTTGTAGACGTATCAGTATCGAGTAGAAGTTGAATGATCGATGATGATGAGTATGACTTGTTATTAAGATATCAATGATGAGTTATTTATTATTATGATCGACGATGCATGATGCTAAGTTGTTATATTAGTATATCAGTAGGTGAAATGAACATGGATTAGATTTAAGTGGAGGCAACATGTGGTGCACATATTTCACCCACTTCTACATATAATAACTAATCATGGTCATAAAATCATATGATGAAAGTACTGTATATAAAACCACAACGAAAATAAGCTGTATTTTTACAAATACAGGAAAAGTTAGCTATATCGCTTTTCAGAAGAAACACTACTCCCCACTTACTACTATCAGTAGCGCTTTCCAAACAAAAGCGCTACCGCTAACTAGGTATAGCAGTAGCGCTCCCTTTACAGTGCTACTGGTACTAGTTAGTTGTAGCGCCTTAGTAGTATCGCTCGTACAACCGCTACTGCTAGCTATAAAACAAGCGCTACTACTAGGGTTTTCCCTAGTAGTGTGGGGAGCAACTTTTTAGAAATGATAGATTTCTAGTATATGTGTTTTTTTTTGTTACCCCGTAAATTAGTTTAAATATATAATAGATGTAAGACTTCTTTAAGAAAGAGTCACATTTAGCATAAATGGGTATTACACATATATTCATCTTTTTTCTTTGCTCTATTTGTTTTTTTTTTGCCAGAAAATCCGATCTATTCAATTTTTATTGTGGTAGTACAACGAATACAAAAAATAATAAAAATTACAAAACATGCTTTCTCCAATAACAACCACAGGTGCCGGATTTCTAATAGTAAGCTTGTTTGTGGCTACGTACAATCTGCTCATCAATTCTGCCATTTTTTTAGATACTGCTCACCTACCGTGCTGGAGACGTGGAGTCCATATTATGTAAGATGCCCATATATACCTTCCTCCTCGTGTGCCCCTAACCCTATGATCAATGCTCAAAAAAAAAAACCTATGATCAATTACCGTGCATTTTGTATTTGTATGTCTTGCTTGAAACATACTCATTGAAATGAAAGCTACTGGGAACAAATTCAACAAGATCAACCTAAGCTCAAGCTGAGGGATCCAGCTTCGTTGTTTGCAGCCTAGACCTGTGCGTGCGCGTCTCCGGCTTGAACTTGGAGGTCGCGCGGAATCTGTGCGGGACTGTATAGGATTGCGACCATGCCATGTGAGGTTTAATGGTCTCGGCGTCAAAGAAAAGAATTTCTTTCTGGCGGTGGACATACTCAATTACTCATGCTTATCAGCAAGACTGCAGCTGAGGACGCTTCTCATGATCTAGAAGTGAAGGTGTGCGTCTTTCTTTTGGCACCCGAGCTTGTTCTCGTGTGTTTCCACCCCTACTGTAAGGAACAATCATTCTGCTAGACATAGTGATATCTCAAATCAAGATCCAATTAGTCGTGATCCACACGGTTTCTGTGCAACATAGCAAAGCAAGGCCAGGATATTCTTTTGCCAAATGGCAAGCTTGGAATGTAAAATTAGGTCCTCTGTCAGTCTCTGCCCCTTATTTTGTTCTCTCCTCACTGTCATTCTCTTCCACTTATAATTGTATTTTTTAGGCAGATTCTCAACGTCAACCAGAGCCACACCTCTTAATTGCATTGTTCCTACATGCGGACACGCTAAGGCATCGCCCAACCGAACGATCGCCCGCGGCACTATGTCGGTGATGGAGAACGGTGAGCTGCATCTGGGCATGGTCGAGGAGAACGGTACTCGGTATCTAACAGATCTTCACAAATGCATGTGTCCCGTTGTCTAGAAGTTGATTTTCAAGTTTAAGATGAATTCCAATGGCGACGTCATCAAGCACAAGACCAGGCTTGTGGAAAATCAGTTCGTGGACATCGACTTTGATGAAGTGTTCACTCCTGTCGAGCACAAGGTTGTGCGGCTGGGTAAGGCTCACACCCCCATGGATGAAACACCAAGCTGGACAGTAATGTTTTCGCTTGGGTTCACAGACACGGGGTCGCCGACCACCGGCTACTTCTCGGTGTATAAGTTGATGATCTCGTTGTCACAGTGGCCAGCACCGCCGCCAGCGCTACATTCCAGGAGGACATGGCGTGATGCTTCCTGATGAACGACCTATGTCTCTTCACTTAATAACTTGGTCTCGAGGTACGCCGGCCTGGCAGGTAGTTCACTGTGTGCCAGGCATCGTACCTGGCGAAGTTACTGGAGCGCGCCGGCATGTCTTAGTGCCACCCAGTCCACGTGTCAACGGAGCCAAGTCTTCGCCTAAGCAAGACGAGCACGCAGCTGCCGGTCGATACTCCTTTGGTGTTGTGCATCAAGCTAGCTAGAAAAAATATTATGACAACTAACATGGATCATGTTTGAATTATCTACTTCGGCTTGCCTTCTTCTACCTGCTATTAGTTGCACCCACATAGGTTGCTAGGATGAGATGTCGCATGAAAAATTCTATCTGGCGAGGGGCACCTTCCCTCACTTTTGCTGACTATATGCCACACCCGTCATCGGGGAATTTGCAGGAGTAAATTGTCACCCAATTTTTACCATTCAAACAAATCATGAGAGTTGTCCATCAGAAGAGGTGAGAAAAACTACAGTTGGCTCTTCTCATGGAACAAGTAATTCAATGATGAGAAATCTGCAAATTGTTTACCATTGATGATTAATTAACCATTTGGGATATATAGTAGGTGGATATATTTTCCATTGAGAACAAGATGACGTATATACCATACTATGTGTTCGATTTTGTTTAGTTTGGTTATGTCGGTGCTGTAAAGAACAAGTGTCAATGTTGTCTGCCGCTGCAGGAATATGTGATGTATTTACATGTATAAGTATTACATATGAACTAGGTATAGCCTACCCCAACTTGTTTGGGACTGAAGGCCTTGTTGTTGATGTACATATGAACTGGGTATATCATGAAGTAACTTATGCTTTAGTAGTACTATGCTGTTGCAGTCTCTCTTTATCTTCTTCTACAATACCATTGATTGCTTATGAACTCCAGACCAAAATATGTTACCTGTTTAGGCAAGGGTAATAATAATTGATACAATTGGGAGCTTGGAACCCGTTGATAGCCTCTGTTTTTTGTGTGCATCTTGAGTATCTCAACTCTCCCATTTGGTGTTTTCAGTTTTCTAGGTACTTCGAGCATTCCGTGGGAAAGAGGATGCGGTCGATACCGTTGGGGCGCATCGTGGTCATGCAGGGGGTCTTAGTCGGCGCCAGCAGCAGGGTAGAGGTTGTGGGTGTCCTTGTGTGAGGCAAGTGGAGCAGCAGCAGAAGAGCAGAACGACATGTTTATTCGTCGCGCTGCGTTGGTTAGTTGTGGTTTCGGTCAGTATTACTTCCATGTTTGTTTTAGTGGGAGGAGGATGGATGGATGATTCCTCTGGCTTTGGTTTGATCAAACCCAACCCAACCCAACAGCAATGGAGAGGCTGGTAAGATTGGGAAGGCACGGCATGCACTTCACTTGGAAGTGTTCTAGGACCTGTATGTAATACGGTGGCTGATAAACATCAGTCATTGGTGCTATCTAGGCTGGAGGGGAGGCCCGTGTGGTATCGCACGGTGAAACTCTAGCCTGCGTGCCGATGCCGATGTTTGCTGGCTGGTGGTGTTGGCGAAACTGTTGTTACAAAACTAGTGTTTGTTTATGTGGAATCTGTAGTAGAATAGAATGAAAATATATGGTCTGGTTTATCATGCTTATTGGCTTGGACATGAACACTAAAACAAGTGAACTTACAGAGCGGACTCTCACTTTCATCCTCATGCATCACTCCTTCAAAAATAAATTGACCCACACACCGTACAACAATTGTCGTTCTACGGTCAAATTTTATTTTATAAAATAGAAGTATGTTACAGGGGAGAAGAAAAGAGAAAAGGAAACAAAGCTCCAAACAAAACAGAATTAACCTATGCCAGTTTTTGGAAACATAGAAACTGGAATCACTCCTTCATTCAGTAGTCCTTCATTTGTTATTTCACATAAGGAGGCCACTAAAAAACAACAGAAAGAAGAAGATGACACCGCCGCCCTTTTAGTTATAGTCATTGACTTATTACGAAGACTATTTAAATAAAACTAAATACTACGATCAAAGAAACCTTTGTTTCCTAGGTGTGTCAAATCTTACCAGATTTTGCTTGTTTTCCGTTGATTAGGACTTGGTGGATGTGATGGAAGAAACTTGAGTAAATCCAGGCAGCCTTAAGTAGCCTGGGCCCTTCTCCCCGCAAAAAAAAATAGTATAGCCCGGGCAAATCCCAGCGGCGGTCGAGCAAATTTCGCTGCCTCCTTAATTATCTCGCCTTACTCCTGGAAACCAGGCGCTCTTCAATTCTCCACCAAAAGCGAAGCGACGTATCCTTAATTACCTCGCCTTCCGTCTCGCTCTCGTCTCGATCCAACCCACCTCGATCCATTGGCTGCCCTTCCTCTCGCGCGAGTCACCCGGATTGATCTCTCATCCAACGCCTCAACACTTTCCTCGCTCGATGCGATCCGATCATGAGCGCACTGCCCTATAAAAGGCCGACGACCCCTTCCCTCTCCCACCACCCGTTCTGCTGTGCCCCACGCATTGTTGCTCATGTTTCTGCCAAGCAAGCGCCGCGCCGGAGCACGGCTGTGCCGTGTGAGCCCTAGCCCGAGCATGGTGGTCTCGGTCTGAGGAGCAACCTGCTGTGGCTCCCACTGTCGTCTCATGACGACTGGTTAGCTCGCTCCCTGTCTTCTTAACCAAAGGCGCCCATTGGTTTCTTTATTGCTCGATCTACCCATCTGCCATCTGCAGGTTTGTGATATGCCCATGCTTGCTATGTGTTTGTTGAAATTGCAAATATACATATTAGCTGCATGTGCTTTTTCTCCCGGGCAACAAGTACTTTGGGCTACGTTTTTATTTCAGTATTAACCTTAACCACACCTATCGGCAGAGCAATCAAATCGAGACGAATACTGAAGGCCATTTTGCCTGCCTATGCGATACCTCTTGTCTCAGCCATGGAAAATCAGGGAGAGGACAACAGGTAGACCCTCCCTTGTAACCCCATTTTTCTCTCCATTCTATATCCCGTGGCCTTCCCGTTTGTGATTGGGAAAGGCAAGTATTACTCTTGTATAATTTTTCTGCAAAAGAGCGTTAAATGGTTCAGCAGCAGTCCAAAATCAAGAATACGTGTGAACAAACTTGAAACCCAATGAAGAACAGGGTTGAAGCAACCTGGATGCGAGGCGTGCTAGTCTAATTTATCTTTTTGCTAACTCATATAATGATAAACATGTCGGTTTCCTTGGTTTTAAGCAAATCAGTTACATAATCTTAACACATCTGACAAAGAGAAAGAATGCCATGTAAGCTGCTATTTTTCTGGAAGGTGCTCACTGTAGCATCTAGTTCAGAACTATACCAATGAGTTAACTAAATTTCTTCACTGATCGAGAGGCACATTCAGTTAACAACTAGGCTAATCAAGTTCATTATTTCAGTACATTTTAGTGGCAACTTTACATTCTGAAGTTAGATGCTTACTTAAATTCACAGTAAACTGAAGCATGGGTCCATCTCTACCTCACTCAGTTTTCTAAGCAAGATTTAGTTTCATGAGTATGTGAAGATTACAAAGATATAAAAGCAAACCATTTGCCTAATGGATTAACATAGTATATGATCTATGCTAGTATCGAACAGGAAAAGAATCGAAGAACTGTTGTTGATATAATGTAGCATTTTGCTCTAGTCCGCCTAACTGTCCATGTTCACCGTTTGTAGAAAGTAGCAAGTTTGTTATGCAATTAATTAGTAGATGGTGCTCCTTTCTGCAGATTTCATACTTCCGTAATTCTAATAAGTTCTGTGCACATGCAAAGAAAGTTGGTATCAGTGCAATTCGTTTGTGTTAGAAGTATATCGTTGTAATCTCAAACTCTTCCCTTATCCCTTGTTCTACTCAAACTCTTGTAACTCCACATCTTGTACGCCAAGGCAAGGCTTGTGCCACATATCAATATATATCCACCGCGGCTCCCCTCGAGGGAGTAGGAACGCTTCCATAATTCTTACATGGTAATCAGAGCCACCTCTTCCCATAACATCTAGCGCATACCAAACAAACCCTAGATCACACATCGTCGTCTCCATGGCTTCCTCAGCCAGCGTCGCCCTCAACCTTGGTTCGCCGCCATCTGAGAAGCTAGCAAGAGGGAACTACATCCTCTGGAAGACGCAGGTTCTCCCAGCCCTGCGAGGTGCGCAGGTCACGGGGCTCCTGGACAACTCTGACGCCGCTCCGCCCAGGCTGGTGGAGACTACAAAGGCGGACAAAACCACGGCCCTAGAGCCGAATCCCCTGTACGGGCCCTGGATCGCTAAAGACCAGCAGGTTCTGTCATATCTCCTCAACTCCATGACGCCAGAGATCCTTGCACAAGTAGTCGGGAAGGATTCTACCTTCGATCTCTGGACAGCAGTCACAAACCTCTTCGCCTCACAATCACAGTCCCGAATAACCAATCTAAGAATCGCAATCACCAATACCAAGAAGGGCACCATGTCGAGCTCGGCATACATGGCAAAGATGAAGAGCCTTGGGGATGAACTAGCTGCTGCTGGGCGTCCCGTATCTGATCCGGAGATGGTGGATTATATCCTTGCAGGACTGGACCGCGACTACGACTCTGTGGTGGCGGCGATCGGTGCTGTCAAAGCCACCATCACTGCGGACGATCTCTTCGCGCAGATATCTGCCTTCGATCAGAGGATGGAGATGCTAGGCGATTCATCATCAGGCAGTTTCCATTCATCTGCAAACGCGGTCTATAGAGGCCGTGGTCAGTCCCGCGGCAGGTCTCGCGGGAGAGGAGGCAGGGGGCGCGGCCGTGGTGATCGCGGTGACCGCCAGCCCTCTCCTGTCAATGGAGGCAGCGGCTTCAGGGGACGTCCTCGACAACAACACCAACAGCAGGTGCGCGAACAGCAACATGATTATCCTGAATGTCAGATTTGCTACAGACATCATCCAGGAGGTGCACGTGTTTGCTGGTGGCGCTACGAAGAGAATAATCAAGAAGAGAAGGAGGCGCATGCCGTCTCCTATGGCGTAGACACAAACTGGTACGCCGACAGTGCAGCAACAAATCATATTACAGGAGAACTTGACAAGTTAACAATGCGGGAGAAATACAACGGAGGCGACCAAATTCGCACGGCAAGCGGTTCTGGTATGAATATCACACATATTGGTAGTTCAATTGTTAAAAACCCCATAAAAAGTTTACACTTGAAAGATGTCTTACATGTTCCTCAAACATCCAAAAATCTTGTTTCCGTTCATAGATTCACTCTTGATAACAATGTTCTTATAGAATTCCATCCTCATTTTTTCTTGGTTAAGGACTTGAGAACAAGGAGAATCATCCTTAGAGGACGGTGCATGGGAGGCCTCTACCCACTCATATCATCATCATCATCTTCCTTGTCCAATAAGCAAGCAAACATTGTCACCAAGCCATCATCATCAAAGTGGCATAGTCGTTTAGGTCATCCATCTTCAGTCATAGTTAAATATGTTCTTAGCAAGAATAAACT
The DNA here is from genome assembly GCA_902687465.1 of Secale cereale. Classification (NCBI taxonomy): domain Eukaryota; kingdom Viridiplantae; phylum Streptophyta; class Magnoliopsida; order Poales; family Poaceae; genus Secale; species Secale cereale. Next base: position 764,724,332 of record LR738712.1, read on the forward strand.
CTCTTATGAGAATAGTATTGAGTCAGTTTGTGATCCGTGTCAACAAGCAAAAAGTCATCAATTGCCTTACCCTATCTCTACTAGTGTGTCTACTGCTCCCCTCCAACTTATATTTTCAGATGTATGGGGACCAGCACCAACTTCAGTTGGTAGATTCTCTTACTATGTAAGCTTTATTGATGATTTCAGTAAATTTACTTGGATTTACTTATTGAAGAAACGGTCTGATGTATTCCAAGTCTTTATCAATTTCCAAAATCTTGTTGAACGCAAACTGAACTCCAAAATCATTGCCATGCAAACTGACTGGGGTGGTGAGTATGAAAAACTAAACTCTTTCTTCCAAAAGCTTGGTATATCCCATCATGTCTCTTGTCCCCATGCTCATCAACAAAACGGATCTGCTGAAAGGAAGCATCGGCACATAGTTGATATGGGGCTAGCATTACTAGCAAATGCATCCATGCCACTAAAATTCTGGGATGAAGCGTTTTTAACTGCCACATATCTTATCAACTTACTTCCAAGCAAAGTTATCAAACTTGAAACACCCATTACACGACTTCTTGGTGTCACACCCAACTACACATCTCTTCGTATTTTTGGGTGTGCGTGTTGGCCCAATCTTAGACCCTACAACACACGCAAACTTGCTTTCCGCTCCAAAAAGTGTGTCTTTTTAGGCTATAGCCCCATGCATAAAGGGGTCAAATGTCTTGATGTTCCTACTGGTAGGGTCTACATATCCAGAGATGTTGTCTTTGATGAATCAGTATTTCCTTTTGCCTCTCTTCATCCCAATGCCGGTGCACTCCTCCGAAAGGAAATTCTTCTTCTCCCTTCACATCTTCAGTCTTTTGATCATGGGGGCGACAATTGTACTAATCAATATGATGATATTTCTCCTGGTACTGGTTCTTCTCTATTGCCTGTGCAGGTACCTGAAGAAAACGGTGCTCAAAATGATCAAAACCTCGAAAATATAGCTCAAAATGATCCTATATTGCATGCTGGAGAAGAAGACGAACCTGGCGCGGATAACGAAGTCGATCCGGCGGCGCCTGAAACTCCTGTGCGCGTCCAGTCCTCGGATCGCGCGAGCAAATCCTCCTCGGATCGCGCCCCTGTCTCCTTCGGCGCGGACCCGTGGTCGGGCCACTCCAGCGCCCCCACGTCATCACCAGGCGGGACCAGCAGCGGGGCCGAATCCCCCTCGCCTCGCGTGCGCATGCAGCTGCGGTCGGGGAGCGGATCCGCTACACCGGCTCGATCTGTGCGCACCCGTGTGCGTGTAGAGGAGGCAGCCACACCAGCGGTTACAGGATCTTCTGTGCATGAAAGGACAAATTCGCCAGCAGTGTCACATGCAGAATCTGGTGGATCTTCTGTGGCGAATTTCCCAGCAGTTCAGCCAGCGGCTCCTTCACGTATTATGACTCGGCTACAGAGAGGTATACGGAAACCTAAAATAAGGAATGATGGGACTATACCATATGGGATGTTGTGTATTTCAGGTGAGCCAACAACGTTGAGCAGTGCACTTGATGATCCAAGATGGAAGAAAGCAATGGATGAGGAGTATTCAGCACTTATGAGAAACAAAACTTGGCATCTTGTACCAAATCAGAAAGGTAAAAATATCATTGATTGTAAATGGGTATACAGAATTAAAAAGAAGGCAGATGGCTCCATTGACAGGTATAAGTCACGTCTAGTTGCAAAATGCTTTAAACAACGTTATGGTATTGATTATGAGGACACCTTTAGTCCTGTTGTGAAAGCTGCAACTATCAGACTTGTGTTGGCCATTGCTGTGTCCAAAGGATGGAGTTTAAGACAGCTAGATGTACAAAATGCGTTTTTGCATGGTGTTCTGGAAGAGGAAGTATTTATGAGACAGCCACCTGGATATGAGAATAAGAAGCTATCACATTATGTTTGCAAACTTGACAAGGCACTCTATGGTTTAAAACAAGCACCCAGAGCATGGTACTCCAGATTGAGCTTCCAGTTGAAACATCTTGGCTTCTCTGCTTCCAAGGCTGATACATCCTTGTTCATTTATAACAAAGCAGGGGTGGTTATTTTTGTGCTTATATATGTTGATGATATCATAGTTGCAAGTTCTTCACAGAATGCTACTAATGCTCTCCTACATGATTTAAGCTCAGAATTTGCCTTGAAGGACCTAGGTGATTTGCATTTCTTTCTAGGTATTGAAGTCAAGAAAACCCAAGATGGTATTGTGTTGAATCAGGAAAAATACATCGTTGAACTTCTGACTCGCATGGGAATGAAGAATTGTAAACCAGTGCCTACACCTTTGTCTTCCTCAGAAAAGCTCTCAGCATATGAAGGTGAACCACTTCAAGAGGAGGAGAGCACAAGGTATAGGAGTACTGTGGGAGCATTACAATACCTAACTCTTACTCGTCCAGATATTTCATTTGCTGTTAACAAAGTCTGTCAATATCTACATGCACCTACTTCTGCACATTGGTCAGCTGTTAAGAGAATTGTAAGATATGTGAAGCATACTATGGGAACAGGACTTCACTTCAAACGGTCTAATTCCTCTCTTGTGAGTGCATTCTCTGATGCTGATTGGGCAGGATGTAGTGATGACAGAAGATCAACTGGAGGTTTTGCAGTATTCTTTGGGTCTAGAGTGCTAGAAAGCAAGCCACTGTGTCACGGTCAAGCACAGAAGCTGAATACAAGTCTTTGGCAAATGCAACTGCTGAAATCATATGGGTTGAATCACTACTTGAGGAATTGGGGATCAAGAAAAATCGTATCTCATGCCTATGGTGTGATAACTTGGGAGCAACATATTTGTCTGCAAATCCAGTGTTTCATGCAAGGACAAAGCACATAGAAATTGATTTTCACTTTGTAAGAGAAAGAGTTGCAGCAAAGAAACTTGAGATACGGTTTATTCCCTCCAAGGATCAAGTGGCAGATGGCTTTACAAAAGCATTACCAGCAAGACCATTTGAAGAGTTCAAGAGTAATCTTAATTTAGGATAGTTGAGATTAAGGGAGGGTGTTAGAAGTATATCGTTGTAATCTCAAACTCTTCCCTTATCCCTTGTTCTACTCAAACTCTTGTAACTCCACATCTTGTACGCCAAGGCAAGGCTTGTGCCACATATCAATATATATCCACCGCGGCTCCCCTCGAGGGAGTAGGAACGCTTCCATAATTCTTACAGTTTGCAACCTGGCATTCCAACTGGATGGATGGATGTAAGTATTTGTCCCGCACTTTATTTCTTTCTTTCAGAAAAAGAAAGCAAACAAAGCAGATTGAGGAAAAGGGGTATTTACTTGGACTGGGCTAGTACTACTAATTAGCTAGGGTCAAATAATGAAAATCAAATCAAATGTCAGGCAGCCATGCAATGTATGTGTGTGTGTGTGTGTGTGTGTGTGTGTGTGTGTGTGTGTGTGCGCGCGTGTGTGCGTGTCTTTGTTTTAAGGGTTGGAATTATCCATATTTACTTGCATAACATAACATAGCATACATGGAGATGTGTTATGAAAATTTCCTCAATACCACTGAAATATGTTCGTATGGATGGATTCATACCTTAGTTTCCTGCCAAGGGAGGCGGCGCGGTGCATACCACAAAAAGTCGGCGCGCTGGTACAGCGGTGGACCGCGGGCCGCGGCGCTATGGCTCGAAGGGGCAATGCAGCGGCGATGGCCAGGTCGAGGCGACGGCGGGGAAGACCTCAGGGCGGTTGCAGGGATCGCGTGCCACGCTCGCTACGGCCCGACGGGGCGAGCGACGGCATCGCGAGGGTTGGTGCAGCCTCGGGTACGGCCTGGAGCGGACGGCCTCGGTGTGGCGGTTGACCGCAGATGCGGCACTACGGCCAGAAGGAGTGACGCAGCGGCAGCACACGAGTTGGTGCAACCACGGGAACGGCCTCAGGGCGGGGGCGAGGACCACGTACGCCGGCGCTACGGCCTGAAGGGGTGACGCAGCGGTGAGGCAGATCGGTGGAGCCACGGGGAGAACCATGGGGCGGCGGCGCTGCGTCCCGACGGGGCGACGCAGCGACGGCCCGTTGCTCAACCGGCGGAGATGTACGGGTACTCGACGGAAATCTTCGGGATCTTGCGAAGCTGCACCAGTTCGGAGATGCAACGAGCGAGATCGTAAAGACTCGGAACAACGCGCTTCATACAGGGATGCAAGCAGTCGCGCTGCTGGACGGAAACCGGCGATGTGCACGGATGCATGGTGCACCCAAGCACACCCACGCGTGATGCATCACGTAGCGGTGTAGATCGACTTGGCCTGGTGAACCGATGCAAGCGGCTGACTGCGCCATGCGGCAAACCATCATGCCCGCGCGTAGGACGACGGGCTAGTATGTGACAACGCGATCGGCCATCACACCAGTGCACGTGTTGCACGCGTGAACCAAGGGCGCTGGGCAGCCGATTCAGATGAAGGCGGAGTTGTTGTTGATGTCGGAGTAGAAGCACGGGGTCGATAGCGCCGATGGGCGACGCAAACCGATCGTAGATTGAGAAACAAAAAATAAAACGCAGACCAAGATGACCGACATGAGAGAGAAAAACCCAGAGTAAGGGCTCGGAAAAAGACTCTATAGGACAGCCGGTGAACACAACAGGCGGACGAACCCTATGTACGAGCGGCGCGGCCCCCGGTGGCGGTCATGGAGGCTGACCACCCCAGGGGCGGCGCGCGGGTGCGGAAGCGGCGGCGGCTAGGGTTTAGGAACGATTAGGCTGATTCCATGTTATAAGAGGGAGATGGAGATTGGTGGAATAGTTGTTGTATTGCTTGAGCCTCGTGGGGATATATATTGGAGTACAATAATCAACTTGGAGTACAAGACAAGCTAGAACTAATCCTAGTCTATCTCGTCTTTCCTAATAATAAATTGAAGGAAATATGCCCTAGAGGCAATAATAAAGTTGTTATTCATATTTCCTTATATATCATGACAAATGTCTTTTATTCATGCTAGAATTGTATTAACCGAAAACTTGATACATGTGTGAATACATAAACGAAACAGAGTGTCCCTACTATGCCTCTACTAGACTAGCTCGTTAATTAAAGATGATTATATTTCCTAACCATAGACATGAGTTGTCATTTGATCAACGAGAACACATCATTAGGAGAATGATGTGATGGTGAAAGTGCAACTATCTCCGAGTGGTTTTGGTAATTAGTAACAACATATAGCTCATTGAAATAATGCTATCTCAAGATTAATATTTCAGGAAAGTTCAATGATTGACATGACATGGACTAGGAATGTGGATCCCTCAAAATGCTAAGGACATGTATTGGCTCAAGCTCAAGATTCTACATTTTCTATTTTGGTGATCCAAGATCACATTGAGCCCATAGGAAAGCCAATACTATTAAAAGGTGATGAGGTGTTGCTTAATGGCTTGCTTGCTCAAAATGCTTAGTGATATGCTCCAAAACCCTCAACCATTTGCACACATCCACATATGTACCAAACCAAAAGTCAAACTCGGCTCCATCGAAAAGTTCTATCCGGCGCCAATGAGTTCATTTGACATAGTCACTGCGAGAAACCCTAATCATTTCAGTGTCACCGAAAGAGATCTGGGTCTCACGGAGATGGGATTGCGAACTCTCTGTTTCCCTTCGTAATATTTCGGTCGCACCGAGATGAGCGATTGATCCCACTGAGTTCGCAATGCAAACTCTTTGTTTCCTCTTCGTAACGTTTCGGTCCAACTGAAACGATGGAATCGGTCCCACCGAGTTTGCCTGACCAACTATCTGTAAGCTCATTACCAAAATCGGTCTCACCGAGTTTGTGTAATCGGTCTCACCGAGATTACGTTATGCCCTAACCCTAATGAAATCGGTCCTACTGAGTTGATCATATCGGTCCCACCGAAAAGCCTAACGTTCACATTATGAACTAAATCGGTCTGACCGAGTTCTCTGAATCGGTCCCACCGAGTTTGGTAAATTGTGTGTAACGGTTAGATTTTGTGTGGAGGCTATATATACCACTCCACCCACTCTTCATTCATGGAGAGAGCCATCAGAACTTACCTACACTTCTACCATACATGTTCTGAGAAGAGAACCACCTACTCAAGTGTTGAGATCAAGATATTCCATTTCTACCATATGAATCTTGTTCTCTAGCCTTCCCCAAGTTGCTTTCCACTCAAATCATTCTTCCACCATATCCAAATATGTGAGGAGCTGTTTCAGTGTTGAGGAGACTATCATTTGAAGCATTTGAGCAAAGAGTTCATCATCAACACACCGTCTATTACCTTTTGGACAGTGGTGTCTCCTAGTTTGGTTGGTTGTTACTTGGGAGCCTCTCACAAGATTGTGGAGTTGAACCAAGGAGTTTGTACATGCAAGGAGATCGCCTACTTCGTGAAGATCTACCCTAGTGAGGCAAGTCCTTCGTGGGCGATGGCCATTATGGGATAGACAAGGTTGCTTCTTCGTGGACCCATCATGGGTGGAGCCCTCCGTGGACTTGCGCAGCCGTTACCCTTCGTGTGTTGAACATTTTGATATATTATACGTTTTTTCGACATCGTATGCAAAACTTATAGCCGTTTTAGTTTTTCGTAACACTTTTTTGCAAAACATGTCGAAATTTATTTATTTTTAAATTTTCCTAACTAGTATATGTAGTAATATAACTACATCTCGAAGGATTTTATTTTTTAAAGTTTTTATCATTTTCTTTTGTTTTTTTTTTTCAAAACTGAAATGGCGATCCACAGGGGGAGGGGGGTAGAGTTTGAGAAATGGGCCCTTTAGTCACCGGATAAATACCGGAGTACCGGGAGGTTACCGGAACCACCGAGGGTATATGGGCCTTGATGGGCCTTAGGGGAGAGAAACAGGGCTCGCAAGGGATGGGCCGCGCGTCCCCCAAAGCCCTAGTCCGAATTGGACTAGGGGGGAGGGGCGGCGCCCCCTCCTTTCCTTCTCCTCCTCTCCCTTCCTCCCCCCTCTCCTACTCCTTCTAGGAAAAGTCCTAATCATAGTGGGAGAAAGACTGCCCCCTTGGCGCACCCTCTCCCTGGACAGCCTCCTCCTCCCTCCCTCCTTTATATACGTGGGGAGGGGGCACACCATAGACACACAAGTTGATTAGCAACCCTTGTGCGGTGCCCTCCTCCACAGTACACACCTCGGTCTTATCGTTGCAGTGCTTAGGCGAAGCCCTGCGTCGGTAACTTCATCATCACCGTCACCACGCCGTTGTGCTGACGGAACTCTCCCGCAACGCTCAACTAGATCTAGAGTTCCTGGGACGTCATCGAGCTGAACGTGTGTTGAACACGGAGGTGTCGTACGTTCGGTGCTTGGATTGGTTGGATCGCGAATACGTTCTACTACATCAACCACGTCACTAGATGCTTTCACTTTCGGTCTACAAGGGTACGTGGATACACTCTCCCCGCTCGTTGCTACGCTTCTCCTAAATAGATCTTGCGTGATCGTAGGATTTTTTTTTAAATACTACGTTCCCCAACACATAACTCATCCAAAAACATCATCTGGTCACTATCCTCTTGGGGTCCGTAGACACTAGTGATCGTCCAAGAATCAGCACTCGAGTTATTAACGATAGTGGCAGAGAGGAAGTGCACGCCTGTGGCTGGTAAGTTCTAGAAGAGGGTGAACACATCAGTACAGGCAATGAGGATGCCCCCTTTGGAGCCATCAGCTGGCTTATAAATGAAGTTTGTGCAAATCTGGCCCCCAAGATCTCAACGACCAGGCTCTTGGAGATGTTGGGAAGTTTTGTTTTTTGGAAGCAGATGATGTTGCACTGAGTAGCGTTGACAAAATTCAGGATGGCACGCCTCCTAGCTGGGCTGTTGAGATCCCTTGCATTCCAATTCAGTAACTGTATATCCATTGGGCTTGGGTTCTCAAGTAGGCATGCAAAGTGACAATCAGAATACAGAAGCAGACAGGTTCCCATCAATCCGACAATAAGCATTGACATAACAAAGATACAACGGCTCCATGGCACAATGCCACAGACAACACGAACAACGACGACTCCCAAGCATCTGGCTGACCAAGCAAACACATCTGACTGCAGACCAGCAGACACACACTCTAGCGGAAGAAAGAACTAAACACACAGCAGACTGAAACATTACAGAGCTAAACATTGGGAAACCAGGGGAACACCAGGGGAACAGCGATCCAGGTGGCTCAGGTTCTGACGGCGCTTCCGGCACGGGACTTTGCATTGGCGCAGGCCAGGGAGTTGACTGCATCCATGAAGGCGGCCAGTAGCGGCGCCTTGTAGATCTCCCTGTACCTCTCGAGGTCAGCCTGAACAGAGGAGCAAAACAAAAACAGTTTATCCTAACCTCCCAAGTAAAGACACATGAACACTGATTTTCAGAGCAAGCTTGAGATAGAAAAGCAGAGAAATGGTTACCACGAGCTAATAATATATACACATGTGCATTGAAATCGCCGCAAAGAAATGATAAGAAAATTGAATTCAATTAGTTTCATGCATTCACTATTGGAACTTGGAAGTACTAATTAACAGTTTCCTCTACAATCTTGATTTTCTTCCTTGAACTAGAAGGATGATCAAAACTTGGTAGTATTGAGTGGGAAGCTACATGCGATGAAGATTTCTTTCTACCTCTACTCTTTACCTCCTCTCTTGCTACCCAAGTCCCTCGTTTTGTATCTTGCTAAGGCAGACTAGAAGGATAGCCTAAACAACTTTTGGCAGAAATAGTCTTATGTCCATATCTATCTGAATGCAATATATATATATATATGCATATACAGCCTAGGGTTTGATTATAAAAAGGATAACGGTGCTAGATGATTTCTTATTTTTGATAACGGAATAGATGGTTTGGTACATGTTGGGCCCGAACCCTAGCTCTCGGCCTATCTCTCTCGCGAGGATGCGTGTTCATCCGGGCATGCAGCGGGCGGCATCCACGACCGGTGCGCCGCTTCAATGGTTGAGACAGTGAGAAGTCGCGTCCGCTCTTAGCTGTCTTCAATGTTGTGCATCGAACTCTACATCGGCATATGAATGCGGGCAGCTGGCGTCGAATGGGAAGCGTGTGCCCACCGCGTGGTATGGCTTCCACTGTCTTGACAACACGGTCCGGGCGAATGCTGGTCGGCGTTGGAGATGCCCTTAACGGGTAAACGTACACAAGCATTATATCAATGAAAAAAAAATAGTCATGTGGAATAAAAGAATGAACAAATAATTAAATTCTCCACCAACATTGAGTTGTCCGAGTAGTGCTTTCCCTATATATCTGAATCGACATCCATGTGAAAAGATAGCAAGGTTCAGTAGGTCATCCACACAGTTTGATATTTCCTCTTCCCATAATTTTACATGTTAAGACACAAATAAGTCATACACACACAGAGAGAGATACAATAACTAGAGAAGAATTAAATAGGCACAATGAACATGTAGGAATCGGAGACGTCAGGAGAGAAACAATATTTACCCAATGAGTTAATTGGCCAGCAGTAAACACCATGATCTCTCAGAGAGTCAACAGTCGGGCCAATTTTCGAGAATCACATCCCCTGGTGATAGCTAGCACGGCTACTTTCAGTGGCAAATGAGCTTGTATCCTTGACGCTTCTCCGCGGAGCTAGTTCCGCTGTTGTTAAACTTGTGTTCTCCTTGTCGTCCGTTCATATATATACCTTGTTATGCCAATTCTATTACTTGAGAAATAAATAGATCTGGCACCCTTTTCTCCTTGTAAGTGATTCGAGTCATATCTAAGAGAAGAAAAACTATTTCGCTAATTGTGTGAGTTTGTCAGTGATTACATGTTACCTTAACTATGAACGTGATGGATTAGCCAACGAGTTAAGCGTGAATGTTGAGTTCAGACTTCGGACATTCAGCGATTTTAATTCACACGCATCTTCTTTTTTTAGGTTGGGCCGCTCCATTTCTGGATTAGTTTATCTGAATATCCCTACCACGTCAAGCCTTAACTCCTTAGCTACCCTGCCAAGAATTTACTTAGCTAGGCAGACAACAAAAGCTTATCCATTTAATCAAACTGAAATGGGTCCCTTGCTCCACAGCAGATAGGTGGGATTTGAGGCCACGCATCAATTTCTCACCGTCTATAGCCGGAGCCTGCAATGCTTGAAGTGTGTCGGGTATTTTGGGCAGAAGCTCCTTCTGCCCAATCATGGGTCAGTCCAGAACTAAGTAAAGGCCCCATCACCAATCTGAAAAATCACCGAGGGCTCAAACAGTTGACGTGTAGGAAGGTCGAAACGCATAGGTAACCCAAATCCAAGGCCCGGTCATGTCTATCCTGCAGAGTATATGTAGCATATTTAGTCAGTGTGTGATCTGAAATTCTGAATGTATCAGGCACGTGCTGGTCACAGGAACAATGCGAGGAAGTTCAGTGTCTCCAGGTTTGCAGAACTGTAGTAGGAGTTGGGTTTTACATGCCCAGCTTGCTGCTATTTGGCAAAAGGTTGAACTGTAAAACGAATTTGACTATACATGTCAAAATTGCTCGCTTACCAATGTTGGACAGAACACTGAGTGTAGAGTGGAGATAGTTCGAATTCGATTTCGGTATCACTATGTCTTTTTATCCTAAAACAAAGACATACAACTTCTCTTCTTGATTGAGCGAAGCAAAGGTGAGCGAAGCACCCAGCAAGGCAGCAAGTGCATGAGTATATGTTGGTCTCAGTGTTGCACATAAGCACGAGCATGTGAGTGTAGATGTGTAGTTCATCATCCACCGGTCTTGCTTCCTGTAATTCATGGCCTGATCATCATCGAACTGGTTGGTTAGTGGTACTCAATGAGAGAGCCCAACCACCCATGGTATCGTTGGAGAATGAGAGTAGTATCACTGCCTCCGACCAGACACAATGAGGGAGGCGACGCCAGCCCGCTTCACTCCAGATTTCGACGGCCTCAACTTCTTTTAGTCGGTAGTCTTGTTCTGAGCGCCTCATGGCTCGCTCGCCGCCCGCCGGCCGTCGATGCTGAGTATTCTCGCTGGCTCGGCTGTTCTTGGGTTGCTTATTAGTGATGAACCACTTGTAATCTGTACCGAGCAAGTGAATAGTTTGTTTACGAGGCGTCCGTGAATCTATTAAGGATCCTGTGTTCCAATGATTTTATGTTTGATATTGATATTTAATGGGGAAATTCAAGCATAATTCTTCAGCTTGTCATATTTCATCCTTTTGCTATCATGATCAAATCTTCTAATCGTAAATAGCTACCTCTCACTAAGAAATTTTCCAGCCCTCCGGTGATGCCATGTCATGTTGGCTCATGTCACGTTGATTATTTTTTTCTCCCTGGTGCCGCTTCTCTTCCGCACGGTCGCCCTGTCGCCTCTACTTCCTTAGAACGGTCACCTGTACCCCCCCCCC
>LR738712.1:764741303-764763954 GCA_902687465.1 Secale cereale
CCCATAGTGTACTTTTAGAATTAATAAAAAAACTAAATCAATTGCAGGGTATAAAAGTATATTATTGAAACTATATTTGGATTGAAATCGTGTTTGATGGTATTTTAGGCCTTTTTGGTCTTTTCATTTTGTGCCAAAATAGGAGCCTGAGCTTGCCCCCAACGATAAGTGTTCCAATATGAACCATTCCTGGACTTTGCCTTGTTTCGCATTGAGCCATAGGATGACTGAAGAAGTGTAGATTAACGGGTTCAGTTCCTGACATGTAGTCCATCCAAAGTTGAGGCCTGAATTAATGTTCTGTTACAAAGTTTCTAAAATCATAAAAAAAAAGTGTTTGGCCGAAAAATCAGTACATGAGTTAAAGGAATACCAAATCCGTTGGTGGCGTGCATTTTGACCTCATGTCACAGTGCAAATCGGATCAGATCAAACGGGGAGTCATGGTGAATTCCGTGTCCGCACTCGCTGGCATGGAGACAGTCACACAAAGTAGACTCCAAGGAGGCCACACGGCAGTCCTGCTCTTGCACGTGCCCTCTGAGTTCGAGACGAATACCGGCCAAGAACCTATAAAATCCGCACCACCGGCGTCTTCTACGATCACCAAACAAGAATCTCGACGTTAGCTCGACGAGCAGCAGCAAGGAATCATTTGTTGGTGCGAGACAGCCTGATCGAAGCTTCTATCAAAGTTCGACGAGCAGCAGCATGGAGCCCGTTTTCTGCGAGGTGCCCCTAGACAGCTATGTCACGTCGGTGCTCACCGCGGGCGCGAGGAGCAGGCTGGCCTCTGGCAGCGGCGGCGCGACCAAGCCGGCGGTGGCTAACAAGGTGGACGTTGAGAAAGAGCAGGGATTTTTGTGTGGCAATCCGACGGTGCAACGGCGTGCTGGGTTCGAGCTCGCATTCAACGGTCTCAATCGCTTCAACTCCGTCGTCATGCACTGAGCGTGTTGTTTTCTTGAATTTGATCTTTATAGAACTTGGATCAAGTGGAATATTTTGACATGTAACTTGTGATGATTTTTTTCATTCCATTGTACACAGTATGACAGTAGTGCATAAGCTTCATCAATACAGATAAAATTAATTTAAAGTGGGTACATTTGAGTATGAATTTATGGCTAATTAGCATCAAAGTGTATGTGCGTAGATCGTTTTTCTTAGGAGCAGTGCAATGGAGAGGTTGGGAAATATTCTTCCGGCTTTGCTTTCTAGTGCATGGTCTGTCTGTGCCTGAAGAGTATGCGAGGAAGAGAATGACTGAGGAGAAAACAAAACTAGAGTCTATGCGTGGCAGCGTGGGTGTAGAATCGTGGTAGGAGTTCAATTTTACATGCCAAACTTGCCACCTGGCAAAGTAATGGTCTGACGGACCTTGCTTTTGGCAATATCGGACAAACAACTTGATGGATTAGAGCTAATTCAAAAAACAATAGCAGAGGTAATTCGAATTTCGTTTAGGAGAAGACAGACTGAGAGTCTGAGACACTTTCTTCTTTATTTCGAGATGGAGAAGCAAAGGTGAGCAAAGGACACAATAATTAGCAGAAGCAAAGTAGAGCACCCTGGGTACCTGTGTGTAGTTCACCATCCACCGGCAGAGATTAGTCAACAGCGGCAACGGTGATTGATACGGCGTCTCATCTCACTTTGCTTCTCGTCATATGCCACACGGAGTCGGGGTGCCCCCTTTGCCGGGCCCGTCAACTTGACGGTTGCGTCACGGCTCCATGGCCCAACTCCTTTCCTCTTTCCTCCCCTCTTACATAAATACCGATCACGAGCAGCAACATCGGAAAACCTACACGATCAAACAAAACCAACCCATCACAGAGCCAGTTGACACAGTCAGATCAAGAGACCGATCGAGGAGATAGGGGCGGGCCTAGCTGATTGTGTGACCATGGACAAGATCCTGCCTTTCTCGATCATGAGCTCGTCGCTGGCAGACATCACAGGTGCCACGTACACATAACAAACCTGCCCCGGCGGAGCCGTGACAGGAAGCATATGTTAGAGCTAAACATGCCGTCTACGAGTGCCGAGTAGTACTCATACTAGTGTGTCCGAGTAGTACTCAAAACAGTGGCCGAGTAGGATAAGTCTTGGGCTGTTTAGCTCCTTTATATACCATGTAACCCCACGATGTACAGCAACAACACCGATCAGATAAAAGAAATACAAAGAGAAGCAAGGCTCGATACGAGCCTTTGGCGATCCATTGATTAGTTTGCGTTCGCTGAGTTCCGCCGAGTTGCTCCGTCAAAGATCGTTTCGATCCATAGCAAAGCTAGCTAGGCAGCGCAGCGTATACGTTTGTGCACATCAATCAAGCAGTCTGCCTGCTTGCTTGCGTGATAGTTTGCACGTACGTGTGCACTGCTACGGGAGGATTTAGTCGTTCTAAATCCAACAATTGGTATCAAGAGCCTCGACGATCTACGATCTACGATGGGGGACAGCGGCGCTGAGTCAGTCAAGTCCAGCAACGGTGGTTCCAAGACGAACAAGATCGGCGACAAAGTGAAGAAGGGTGGCAAGTCAGCAACCAGTGGTGGCAGAACGGGCGGCGCGAACGTACTCGCGCATCGCAACATCCCCATCCAGTACCCGATGCTCAACGACGCTAACTACGGCGTGTGGGCGGTCAAGATGAAGATTATTCTCCGAACCCTACGAGTGTGGGAGGCCATCACGCACGACGATGTCGATGAGGAGTGCGACGAAGGTGCCATGGCCGCCATAGCCCAGTCTATTTCGGATTCCGTGCTGATGACATCGGCGGAGTACGATACGGCAAGAGAGGCGTGGAACGCACTCAAAGAGATGAGAATCGGAGAAGATCGCATCACGAAGGCTCGGGCACAAGTGCTAAAGCGCCAATTTCACAAGTTGCAGATGGAGGAAACTGAATAGGTGAACGACTATGCCATGCGTCTGACTACTTTGGTGGGAGAGATCCGCGCGCTTGATGCAAAGCTCGAGGAGACCGAGATTGTGGAGAAGTTTTTCAGTTCAGTGACTGATAAATTCACGTACATCATCGGCACGCTCGAGCAGCTTTACGACATCGACGACATGACCATAACGGAGGCGATCGGACGCTTGCGGACATGGGAAGAGAATGCTCGTGGCTGTCGGAAAGGCAACGGAGGAGGTAGTGACCAACTCATGTACTCACGCGCAAATTGGGAGTCCCCAAGTAGCAAAGGAAGGCGCAATGTTGGCGAAGGCTCAAACAACGCGAAGCGCAGCGGACAAACCGAAGAAGGCAAAGGTAAAGGCAAGCCACAAGGTCGTGGTAAGGCCGACCGATCTAAAGGGCGGAAGCAACGAAACTTGGATATGTCTGAGGTCAAGTGCTATAACTGCAACGAGATGGGTCACTTTACGAAGGATTGTCCGGAGCCTAACAAGAGGGAGATTAAGGCAAATTTGGCGAAGCAGGAAGACGAACGTCCAGGTCTTCTGATGGCCGAAGCTTGTGATCTCGTGGAGCCTAACAAGCGGGAGATTAAGGCAAATTTGGCAAAGAAAGAAGACGAACGTCCAGGTCTTCTAATGGCCGAAGTTTGTGATCTCGCCCA
Source organism: Secale cereale (assembly GCA_902687465.1). NCBI lineage: Eukaryota > Viridiplantae > Streptophyta > Magnoliopsida > Poales > Poaceae > Secale > Secale cereale. Next base: position 764,744,897 of record LR738712.1, read on the forward strand.
AACGATGATTGTGAAACCAAGCCGGAAGGTGCTACTTCATGAGAAGAAAGTAACACCAAAGTTATCCAGAAATCAGAACGTGTCGTGGTATCTAGACACGGGTGCCAGTAACCACATGACGGGGTGCAAGGAGAAGTTCCTCGAGCTGGAATATGATGTTCAAGGATCGGTCAAGTTCGGTGATGGTTCAAATGTGGAGATTTGCGGGCAAGGTTCTGTCCTCTTCGAGGGTCTCACTGGAGAACATCGCATACTCACCGGAGTATACTACATCCCACGGCCTCGCAACAACATCATCTCTGTCGGGAAACTTGACGAGAATGGATGCAAGGTGGATATCGAGAACGGAGTGATGACGATCTTCGACAACCTCCGAAACGTGCTAGCGTGTCGTATGCGGAACAGGCTCTATATCCTCAACCATGATCAATCTCAACCGGAGTGTTGGCTCGCCAAGAGTGATGATGATTCGTGGTTATGGCATGCTAGATTTGGACACATTAACTTCTACGCCTTGAAGAAGATGTCGAAGATGGAGATGGTATCCGGGATGCCATTTATCGACCATGTTGATCGAGTATGTGACGGGTGCTTGGTTGGAAAACAGCACCGCAGGCCGTTCCCTGCTCAGTCTACCTATCGTACAAGTGATGCACTCGAGCTGCTCCATGGTGATCTATGTGGCCGTATCACCCCAGCAACTCACGGAGGAAAGAAGTATTTCTTCCTTGTGGTAGATGACTACTCAAGATACATTTGGGTCGTGCTCCTACGATCTACTGATAAGGCGTTTGAAGCATTTAAGAAGCTGAAGGCTGCAACAGAGATGGAACACAAGCTGAAGGTTCGCGCTCTACGGACAGATCGCGGCGGAGAGTTTACGTCAAACGAGTTCAACGACTATTGCGAGAAGATTGGCATAAAGAGGTTCCTCACGGCACCTTATACGCCATAGCAGAACGGGGTGGTTAAAAGGCGCAATCGAACCGTCGTTGACATGGCGATAAGTTTACTCAAGAGCAAGAACTTGCCGGGGACCTTTTGGGGAGAAGCTATCTCGACGGCGGTCTATCTTCTCAACCGGGCTCCAACGAAGGCAGTGATCGGCAAGACTCCATATGAAGCAATATACGGACGTAAGCCGAATGTGTCTCATCTACGGACATTTGGGTGGGTGGCGCATGTGAAGACGGCGGAGCCGCATCTCTCAAAGCTTGCCGATCGTAGCACTAAGATGGTGTTCATCGGATACGAGAGGAGTTCCGGCACAAAGGCATACCGCTTCTACGATCCACGAACCAAGCGTCTACGGATTTGATGGGCATGCCAGCTGGGTTGGGGAAGCTCTGATGACGATGAATGAGAGATGGCAATCTTTGGTGGCCGGCGGTGAAGACGATGACTAAGGCGACGATGCATTTCTTACCGCCTCATGGGCATCATCATGGAGACATGGCGGAGCTCAGCGGAGCTCCTGGACATGGTTAGACGGCGTGGGGAGTACCGTGGCTATGCAGATGGTGGCGACACGGGTGGCCTCCGCAAGCCCTCGTGCTTCCGGACACGAGCTTGAAGACGATGTCGGGCGGTGGTGGTGGGCAGGGCTGGCTACATGGCCCGGCTACAGGTAAGGTTCTCTCTTCCTTTTTTTCCTTTTGTTCCATTTTTTCATTTTTCTTTACAAGGGGTAAATATGTCTAGAAAACGTCCATTTGACGGTCAAACCCCTTTCACCGGATGGAAATGGCACATAGGGGTATCTCCATAACAGCATCAAACGGAAGAGGGGTATAGTTGAGTACTGCTTTTATTTAGGGTTAAAGAAGAGGTCGGGACCAAATTAGGAGGGAATATGGAATTGGCCCAATATACAAAGGAAAGGGAAAGCTACACTAGATTTATAGGCTCGAGTGCTAAACGGAGTCTAATCCTATACTTGGAAAGCACATGGCAAGGTTCTGCGATCTTTCTCATAAGCAAAGACAGAACACAAGGTGTGTAGAGTCGAAAAAGATTCTAGTGCTAAACGGAGTCTAATCCTATACTTGGAAACCAGCTTGTAGCAGTACTACACTAGTATTATACAAATGAAAAAACGGCATTTGAAATAAAGCAATGAACATATAAATAAATTCTCCACCCACCTTCACATGTGCCAGTAATGCTTTCATTATATATCTATGTCTACATCCTCATGAGCAGATTGCAAGGTTCAGTAAATCATCCACATTGTTTGATATTTCCTTGTTCATTCAGTTGACATGTTAAGACACGAACGTCTAGGTGCGAGCACACACAAAGAGAAAAGAACGAGAAAAGAATCAGATAAATGCAATGAACATGTAGGAATCAGAGATGTCGGGAGATAAACAATATTTACACGATGCATCCATTGGCCAACAGTGAACGTCATGGCATCTATAAGCTGCAGGATTCTGACAACTTTATGGAACTGGCCTGCGGCAATGATAGGATGCCCGAGCATGTTCAGAAGCAAGCGAGCTTTGACACTTCTTGCTTCTCCATGTTGCTAGTCCCACTATTAGCAAACGTATGCTCTGCTAGTCATCCGTTCAACAATGCTGGGCTGTCTCCATTTGTACTTGAGCAACCCACTATATTGGCACCAATTTCCTTCTTGTAACTGGTTCGAGTGACAAACTGAAAATTCCAAGAGAGAGAAAGGATGCTAGGCTAATTATGCGAGTTTTTCCATAACTATATGTTACCCCAGATATGAACGTGGCGCATTAGCCACATAGTTTAGTGTGAGCTTGAAGTTTGCACATCTAACGAGTTGTAATTCACACGCCTTCACTTCTTTTATGTCAAACCTTAACTACCTGGTCAATAAACTCCACCGCGAACCGCTATGTTCAAAAAGAATATAAATCCACCGCGAACCGCAGCGACAGCGGCGACGGTGACTGCAATTTCCTCTTTGCCCGGCCATTGCTCTTCCTCCGCCCGCACACAACCCTGCTTCCCCTGCTGGCCTGCTCCAGCGGTTGTCCTCCTGCAGCTTCCTCCCCCGTTGTTTGCGCCGCCTCCTCGCAACACCTGTTCTTCTTCTTCCTTGAGATGCCTCTCACAACTCTCTTCTCGTGTGGTTTCTCTCTTATCTCATGAACACACACGTTCAGGACACACACACACGCACACCCAAGAGAAATACAATGGCTTTGCCAAAGGACTTCCTAGGTGAGCACACAGTGGCTACACGTTCTCTTATGCAGCCCTCACGGCGACTTTCTCATTACTCAACATAGCGCAATATATATATAGGGGGACATGGGCACTTCGTGCCACGCTCTCAGGCAAATCAGGACGCCAGACTTGCCCACTAAGGCCTAATACAATGATATGTGCTTAAGGAGATGCATAGAAAACTAAACCGGGCTTTTCTGAAGTATCAGTGCTTATTTCTACCAGAAATTCTTCTGATTAAGCGTTTATCCTGATTTATTTCGCCAAACACCTATCCTAAGCACCTTGCATTGTATAAAGCCTAACACCACTAACCAACTGATTACGGCCTAAACTCTCTCCCTGATCCATGTTGCTCGGCCACCACCTATGACTAGTCCAACTACATGCATGGAAAAACTAATTACGCACTAGGACTGAACAAACTCCCGCATGCACAGCTAGTACAACAAACAGAACGACCTGCCGGTTCACCCGATCCATATTGATGCAGTCCATGCCGGCTCCAGCCTCCCACATGGCTTGCCGCTTTTCACGGAGTCGCTGTATTACATAGCACATCAGCATCTCGCTGTGCTCACCGCCTCACATGGCAGCCTGGCAGGGGCGGAGCCAGAAATTTTCGCCAATGGGTTCATTCACTAACTAGTTGTGATTTTTTTTAATGAACTAAGTCTTATTTGGTGACATATTGCAACGAGATTATATCAGTCAAAAAAAGCACAATGAATATGAATATGATATCACTTATCACACATATTTGTTACTTTAAAAAATAAGAGTGCATAACATACCGATGAGATGAAATTATAAAATCACGTGTTTACATATTATAGATAAAGTAGAACCACAATAAGCTTCATATTTCAGATCCAACTTGTCATCTTTCTGAAAACATTAAAGAAAATAACAAGTTAGTTTGGCAAGTTTAAAATAAAAGTGACATCATGTGACATAATCATGTAAAGTCACTTACAGAGCGTCCCTTTTCGATTTTTTATCGCCTTAAAAAGATCAAACACAGCATCATTACTAATGGTAGAAAACATCTCTTTCTCCACATAGCAAATTAGACAATCACTCATGAACTGGTCACCAATTTTGTTACGCAACTTTTTCTTGACAACATTCATAGCCGAAAAGCATCGCTCCACGGATGCTGTTGCAACTGGTAGTATCAATACTAACTTTAGAAGATGATAGACCAAAGGAAAAGTACCATGTTTATTTGTCTGCACCATTAACTTTGCGAGATCCGTAATCCCGTCCAAATTAGCAAACCTTTCATCCGCTCGCACATTATCAATGTAAGTGCGCAATTCAGGACCAAGATCATCCATTTTTTTGAATCAAAATCATCTGGATAAAACCCAGCTAGCTTCACTAAGCTATCCAAGTTAAAAGCAACGAATCCATCGTTTGGGTTAAAAGAAGCCATGTGACCAAGTAATGCAGAATTTACCTCACCAAAACGGTCATCAAACTCTTGAAGTTGCTAGTCAATAACAAAATTAAGACACTCTACTCGGTAATGCTGAAGGTTTGTCTTATTAGTTTTTTGTCTTGGTTTGTGTCGATTGATATATTGCTCCTGCATATCCGCATTCTCAATGTGATATTCTTCACAAAATGAATATGCCTTCTGTATCAGTGAGTCCCATCCATTCTCCCTTAGTTCTTGTAGCTCATTCCTTGTCGACTTGACACATGACATGGCATTTAGGATGTCTTGATCCTTCTTTTGTAAAGAATGTGACAAAGTATTTGCATTTCCTAATATATGAAGCATCATGTGCAAATAAAACACAAAATCAAAAGTCTCAAAATATGCTACAAGACCACGTGCCTGACTTTTCTTTTCATTTTTTCCTTCTTTCTCCACATATTTCAGAACAGACATGATTGCAGGGAACAACTTCACTAGACTTGAGAGAGTTCTGTAGTGTGAGCCCCAACGTGTGTCGCCAGCTCTCTGAAGAGTTTGATCTTGATTTAACCCTCTGCCAGTGCTAATCTGCCCACTACCTATGGCTTTTATTACATCCTCTCGATGTTTCTCTCTAATCATGTCCTTTCTTTTGCAAGAAGCTCCAACCACATTAAATAAAATGGAGATCATGTAGAAAAAATCTGAAATATCTTCATGCTTCTTTGCTACTGCTACAATAACCAACTGGAGTTGGTGAGCAAAACAATGCACATAATAGGCTGACTTATTCTCTTGCAAAATCTTTGCTTTCAAGCCATTGAACTCGCCGCGCATATTGCTAGCCCCGTCATAACATTGTCCTCTGACTTGTTTTATGCTTAAACCAATATCGGTGAATAATTTTTGAAGTGCGGCCTGAAGACATATTGCCGATGTTTCTTGCACATGTACTACTCCAACTAAACGTTCAATGATAAATCCACGCTTGCTAAGATATCTCAAAACAACTGCCATTTGCTCTTTGTCAGACACATCAGCAGCCTCATCAATCAACAAACTAAACACATCACCTCCAATTTCTTCAATAATAGAATTCAAAGTTATCTGTGCAAAACAATAAGGGGGTCATTAGAGATTAGTGTAACTTGTAAGACAACAAAAATAGTAGGAAATACTCCCTCCGTTCCTAAATATAAGTCTTTTTAGACATTTCACTAGATGACTACATACGAAGCAAAATGAGTGAATCTAAACTCTAAAGTATGTCTATATACATCCGTATGTAGTTCCCTAGTAAAACCTTTAAAAAGACTTATATTCAGGAACGGAGGGAGTATAATTTAACGATGATGTTACCTTGGCAAAATAGTTCACAATTTCCTTCTGAATATCTCCACATACCCACTTGCAATTTTGTGGAGCATTCTCAAGAACTACCTTCCGTATATCATCATTTTGATTTGCCAAAGTCTTTACCAACTCACGAAAGTTCCCCTTGTTTTTTGACTCTTCTGTTTCGTCATGGCCTCGGAAGGCTAAGCCTTGATGCAACAAGTATCTAACTAAATCAATTGAAGCATTAAGCCGAATTCGATTTTGCTTTTTTGTAAGATCAGTTTGCTTATCGAGAGCAACCTCAATTGATTGATCTTGATTCATCAAAGCATCACATCGTTTTACTGCTACATTATGAAAGCTATTAACATTACCTTTACCCTCATGGGTATCCAGCCTACTTTTCTTGTTCCAACCGTTAATTGCAAATGCATCACTCCCACCTTGTCCCTCATTATTATCTCTGAAAAGATAGCAACACAAACAAAAGGCCTTATGCACCTTGTCACTATACTCAAGCCAGCGACCATAATCTTTAAACCAGTCTGGATTAAATCTTCGTGGAGTATCTCCAATGTCTCTTTCTGGATAAACAAAAGTAGACGGCGGCCTGTAAGGTCCCCTCATTAAATATCATCGCCTAATCTCATCTTGCTTCTTAGGATTTCTTGTGTACTCCGAAATTCTCTTTCGATCAGCCGGATCGTAGGGCAACTCATCCAAATTAATCTCTTTGTGGATAGAAGGCTTTGGGAGACTACTGGCAGCGACATTTGATGCACTTTGCTTACATCTGACAGGTGACCTCGATGTCCCCACATCATTTTCTGGATCAGGTGATCGACTTCTCTTCTTGGAAAAATATCTTTCCATGGCTACATCAATCAGAGTCCACGCAAATAAAAAATAGAAAATTAGGGCAAAAAGCTCCTGTACTAGGGTATTAGATTTAGATTGGGCAGAATATACAGAGGGAAGAAATGTGGAGGTGATCTTACTGCCTCGAATTAGACTGCAGTTGAGCGGTTATGCGCTATTTACCGCCGGGCGTCGGCGTCGAGGTGAGGACCGAAGCGACGGCCTAATGAAAACTGGGCGAGGCGGCGGAGAGAGAGGCGAGGCGAGTTGGAAAGCGATGAGGCGTGCGGCTGCCGTCCGTGTATTACCAGGTATTGATCGATCTTTTTTTCAGATGTCGTACATGTATTGATCCAGCGTCTAGTAACGAAGATGCCTGGGCCTTTTGGGCCTTTTTATTTGTCTAATCAAGTGGCGTTAGCAGCTTGATGGGGTCAGGGTAAATTTTATTGGGGTCAGGCCTTATATGTCGTACATGACATGCACGTAGGTAGTAATTTTTATTGGGTTCATCTGAACCCAAAGGTTCAACGTTAGCTCCGCCACTGCAGCCTGGCATCTCACCTCCTTTGCATGCTCAGCTGAGACTTCCCCGGACAAACAACAAACTAGACTAGGCCAAGTGCGAAACTCAAATATGCAAATACATGGAATCAAGATTAAGGCTAACACCCGCTAGGAGGGCCTAGCCCAGCTCCCGATGGAGGCGATGTCGGCCAGCGACGCACTTAGGATCGCGAATGCCAGCACCTTGTCCATACTTGAATGGAGATGAGGATGATTGCTGCAGCAGCTCCGGTGGCCGATGCCTTCTTGCACGCACGGTCTTTGACTTTGCTCTAATGGATAAATTGGCTTTGCTTGCTTTCTCGGGTTGGTTAAGGAAAAGAGGGGACGCGGCCCGTCTTATATACGGCGAACCATGGTCATGTTCATGGAGGAAGCTTTGAGCATGGCGGTTTCTCGCGCTGGAGGTGTCCAGAAAATTTGTCGACCATGCCGCGAGGGAGAACCAGGGAGCAAGCTCGTGATGCACGCGGTGGCGTGTTGGAAGTTGCAACCACCTCACTGTTTCCCGGCCTCGCTCTATTTTCCATTTCTTTTGAGATGCCTTCTCTGTCCCGTCTCATTGAGTTCCCACATGACCATGGCATGACGTGTCCGAACGGTCCTTGTTTAACAAATATCAGTGTTTCAAATGAAAACCGTTGTCCATCACACCGAACTCAATTTTTCACATCATTTTCACTTCGAACTTTTTACATGTTTGAAACCGATGCCCGAAAGCATGATTGCAGTTTTTCATGTTTAAAACCCAAGACTGAAAGCACGATTATAAACATGGAAAATTTGAACTGGAAATGATTTAAAATACCGAGTGGTGTGTGGTGAGCGGTGGTTTCGTTCGAAGCGATGATATCTCATAGGAGAGTATTCAGTTTGTACATGAAGTGCTTCAAGTTTTTGCCATAATGCTCTCAAATATTTACCACACTCTACAGCGGTCCAATGAAGACAACATGCATAGATTCATCATTTTCGGAGGTCGTTTGCAAGCTAGGTAGAACCGGAGAATTTTTTGTCCTTTCTAATGATCGAAAAAACAGTTACTGCTTTGAAAATAGCAAACAAACTCAAGACGTTTGAAAATTTGAGCATGAGGTTTCTAATGGTTTGTAGTAAACATGGAAAAAGTTTGAAGTGGAAATGAAGTGGAAAAGCTGACTTGTGTGTGGTAGTTGGAGGTGGTATTTAGGTTTGGCAGGGGCAGAGCCATGCCCGCCACTGCTCCGCCCATGCAGGAGGCATCTCTGTTTCCCCAAAATAGATCTAAAAAACAGTTGGTTTTCTGCCCAAATCGAAACGGCGCGGTCGCGCAAGGTCACCTCAATTCCTCCATAATGAAAATGAAATCGGGAGTCAGTAGAAACAACAAACAACCAGCAAACATTGTGTTGGGAATCCTCGGTACAATTACTGGATTGCTATGCAATTATTTTAAAATGACACATGAGCACATGAAGTATGCGTGTAAAGTTTTCTCTAAGAATGAATTATATATTCCGATTTGCAACCCCTCGTGCTAGGCTCCACCCACCTTTATTCCAGGCTAAGCGGCATCATCCGTAAACACAATAAGACCAAAATAAGGAAATTCTAATGAAGGTGATGGTGTTACCTCTTGATAAGGTTCAGTTTAATGCATCTGGCGGCAGAAATAACCCTGGGAAAGAGGGACATGCATCTTCACTTTTTGAGTATCCCTCTGATCCTAAGTTATAAGCCAAGAGTGTTGCAGAGTTCTCATGCACATGTCATATCAAATTATACACTTACAGTACAATCATTGGCAACCGATAGTCCCAAACCGAGAATTCTAGATTGCTTGAAGCCCCAAGAATCTTATTAAATCTGTAATGCATGTGCACCCACTGAACATTTACTTTACGAGGGCAGACAAACTTATGCATGTAGTGAAATTCGAAATCCACCATGGTCTAAATATGAACCTCATTATAACTACTAGGAAATGTGCCCGTGCGTTGCAACGGGAGAAACAAATATTTTCATGTGCCTAGAGGTGACTCATTCGTATCACCGCTCCTCTTCACTATCGTCGCCAATAATAATCACGCTGTCCACTTATTCATAATGAAAGTGTTCAATCCTAAGGTAATGATCTTGGACATCATACTCTGGAACGCCACACCATAAGCCCCTCCATCCAGCGACTTATAATTTTACGGACTTATGACGATGGTGGGCGCCATCCTTATCTCATCTTTACTTGATGCATGCACCGTCCCCGCATTGTATGCAATTGCTCTTTTCACACGGTGCGTAATATATGATAGAGAGAATTACAGTTGGATATTTTTGAAGCGAATAACAAGGGCCTTACGTGATGAAGCTTGATGGCAACGGTTGGCAATTCATTAAAAGATCCACTGATCATTTCATACACCTTCTTCGTCCCATCTAAATCATAAAATATCCACATCTGAGCGCACTCACGTATTAACAGAAAACATCGCGGAAGGTTAAAGATCAGGCTGTGGAGACGTCGTAGAGGTTTAAAAAAAACAAAAGCTGAGAAAATAACTTTTAAAAGGCCGTTTTCCAAAATACCAAAAACATATGACGTTTTCACAGCCTACAGAGGCAGCATCTATACAGTGCAAGCCATGGCCTGAATATCTCTAAGATTAGTATCCTTCTAACTTTAGAGGCTGCCTCTGACAAATAAACATGTTAATTGGTACCACCTATAAACAAAAGAGCCTGTGCCTTGCAGCGGGTACAAAATAAATTTCATAGTTTGTATCGTATGCGAATGTTTACCTAGTGCACTACTAACTCCAAATCCGTCCGGATTGAAATAAAGACATATATTGGCTTCAAGTAATGCCATGAGATAGATATATGGGAATATATTTGCTCCTAGTAGACTTCAAGTTCTACAAAGATGATTACTGTTGTGAGTAATACGTCTGTGAATATATCCATCATGCGCATAATTAGATGTGGCACTACCGAGAAACACAAAGCAACTTGAAGTCTTAGCACAAATTAGTTAACCCTAAAAAAAAGGTTACCCTAAAATTTTTGCTCAAAACAGCATGGCAGCCGTACATTTTAATGCACGTAATAATCAAGGAACTTGAGTACCTCTCAGGTGTGTTACATGTTTGCTAGTACGATTCTCTCCATGCGCAGTTTCTGCATGCACATGTTCAGCAATGCATGGATCAGCTGATTGCCATGTCCATTGTTTACGTGCATGGATTATGACCAGTGATTCTCTAATTGCTTCTTCATCTTCCAGTTCCACAAGCTCAGTCCATAGGTTTGGTGAAACAGTTGATGTATTGCTTGAGCCTCGTGGGCATATATATAGGAGTACAATGATCAACTTGAAGTACAAGATAAGCCAGAACTAATCCTAGTTTATCTCGTCTTTTCTAATAATCAATGTACTAAACATTTCCCCGCAGTCACAACGGTAGCGACGCAGACGGTGAGACTGTAGAAGTATCTGAAGGCTAGCCGACAGACACCCCCACAGTCGTAACGGTCGACGCATCACGAAAGTTGTGGCAGGAGTGAAAACCGATGAGGTTGCTCAAGCAAGGCGGTAGTCCTTTGTGCCGATGTCGATGTGTCTGAGAGCGTAGGGTGGTGTAGCCATTTTTTAGGTAGCCGTGCGAGGGACGTCGTGGTCGATGTCGAGTCGGGGTGGCCGGTGTCGAGGTAGTCGCCGTGGACCGAGAAGAAGAGCGGCGGCGGCGGCCTGAGGAGGCGGCGGCGGCGGCTAGGTCGGAAGTGCGGCGACAGTGCTCGAAGTAGGCGAGGAAGAGCCCGACACTGTGATGAGGACGAGCGCGGACGGTAGCGTTCCCGCGCCAAGGGAGGCGGCGCGGTGCATACCACAAAAAGTCGGCGCGCTGGTACAGCGGTGGACCGCGGGACGCGGCGCTATGGCCCGAAGGGGCAATGCAGCGGCGATGGCCAGGTCGAGGCGACGGCGGGGAAGACCTCAGGGCGGTTGCAGGGATCGCGTGCCACGCTTGCTACGGCCCGACGGGGCGAGCGACGGCATCGCGAGGGTTGGTGCAGCCTCGGGTACGGCCTGGAGCGGACGGCCTCGGTGTGGCGGTTGACCGCAGACGCGGCACTACGGCCAAAAGGAGTGACACAGCGGCAGCACACGAGTTGGTGCAACCACGGGAACGGCCTCAGGGCGGGGGCGAGGACCACGTACGCCGGCGCTACGGCCCGAAGGGGTGACGCAGCGGTGAGGCAGATCGGTGGAGCCACAGGGAGAACCATGGGGCGGCGGCGCTGCGTCCCGACGGGGCGACGCAGCGACGGCCCGTTGCTCAACCGGCGGAGATGTACGGGTACTCGACGGAAATCTTCGGGATCTTGCGAAGCTGCACCAGTTCGGAGATGCAACAAGCGAGATCGTAAAGACTCGGAACAACGCGCTTCATACAGGGATGCAAGCAGTCGCGCTGCTGGACGGAAACCGGCGATGTGCACGGATGCATGGTGCACCCAAGCACACCCACGCGTGATGCATCACGTAGCAGTGTAGATCGACTTGGCCTGGTGAACCGATGCAAGCGGCTGACTGCGCCACACGGCAAACCATCATGCCCGCGCGTAGGACGACGGGCTAGTATGTGACAACGCGATCGGCCATCACACCAGTGCACGTGTTGCACGCGTGAACCAAGGGCGCCGGGCAGCCGATTCAGATGAAGGCGGAGTTGTTGTTGATGTCGGAGTAGAAGCACGGGGTCGATAGCGGCGATGGGCGACGCAAACCGATCGTAGATTGAGAAACAAAAAATAAAACGCAGACCAAAACGAACCCTATATACGAGCGGCGCGGCCCCCGGTGGCGGTCATGGAGGCTGACCACCCCAGGGGCGGCGCGCGGGTGCGGAAGCGGCGGCGGCTAGGGTTTAGGATCGATTAGGCTGATACCATGTTATAAGAGGGAGATGGAGATTGGTGGAATAGTTGTTGTATTGCTTGAGCCTCGTGGGGATATATATTGGAGTACAATAATCAACTTGGAGTACAAGACAAGCTAGAACTAATCCTAGTCTATCTCGTCTTTCCTAATAATAAATTGAAGGAAATATGCCCTAGAGGCAATAATAAAGTTGTTATTCATATTTCCTTATATATCATGACAAATGTCTTTTATTCATGCTAGAATTGTATTAACCGGAAACTTGATACATGTGTGAATACATAGACGAAACAGAGTGTCCCTACTATGCCTCTACTAGACTAGATCGTTAATTAAAGATGATTATATTTCCTAACCATAGACATGAGTTGTCATTTGATCAACGAGAACACATCATTAGGAGAATGATGTGATGGTGAAAGTGCAACTATCTCCGAGTGGTTTTGGTAATTAGTAACAACATATAGCTCATTGAAATAATGCTATCTCAAGATTAATATTTCAGGAAAGTTCAATGATTGACATGACATGGACTAGGAATGTGGATCCCTCAAAATGCTAAGGACATATATTGGCTCAAGCTCAAGATTCTACATTTTCTATTTTGGTGATCCAAAATCACATTGAGCCCATAGGAAAGCCAATACTATTAAAAGGTGATGAGGTGTTGCTTAATGGCTTGCTTGCTCAAAATGCTTAGTGATATGCTCCAAAACCCTCAACCATTTGCACACATCCACATATGTACCAAACCAAAAGTCAAACTCGGCTCCATCGAAAAGTTCTATCCGGAGCCAATGAGTTCATTTGACATAGTCACTGCGAGAAACCCTAATCATTTCAGTGTCACCGAAAGAGATCTGGGTCTCACGGAGATGGGATTGCGAACTCTCTGTTTCCCTTCGTAATATTTCGGTCTCACCGAGATGAGCGATTGATCCCACTGAGTTCGCAATGCAAACTCTTTGTTTCCTCTCCGTAACGTTTCGGTCCAACTGAAACGATGGAATCGGTCCCACCGAGTTTGCCTGACCAACTATCTGTAAGCTCATTACCAAAATTGGTCTCACTGAGTTTGTGTAATCGGTCTCACCGAGATTACGTTATGCCCTAACCCTAATGAAATCGGTCCTACTGAGTTGATCATATCGGTCCCACCGAAAAGCCTAACGTTCACATTATGAACTAAATCGGTCTGACCGAGTTCTCTGAATCGGTCCCACCGAGTTTGGTAAATTGTGTGTAACGGTTAGATTTTGTGTGGAGGCTATATATACCACTCCACCCACTCTTCATTCATGGAGAGAGCCATCAGAACTTACCTACACTTCTACCATACATGTTCTGAGAAGAGAACCACCTACTCAAGTGTTGAGATCAAGATATTCCATTTCTACCATATGAATCTTGTTCTCTAGCCTTCCCCAAGTTGCTTTCCACTCAAATCATTCTTCCACCATATCCAAATATGTGAGGAGCTGTTTCAGTGTTGAGGAGACTATCATTTGAAGCATTTGAGCAAGGAGTTCATCATCAACACACCGTCTATTACCTTTTGGACAGTGGTGTCTCCTAGATTGGTTGGTTGTTACTTGGGAGCCTCTCACAAGATTGTGGAGTTGAACCAAGGAGTTTGTACATGCAAGGAGATCGCCTACTTCGTGAAGATCTACCCTAGTGAGGCAAGTCCTTCGTGGGCGATGGCCATTATGGGATAGACAAGGTTGCTTCTTCATGGACCCATCATGGGTGGAGCCCTCCGTGGACTTGCGCAGCCGTTACCCTTCGTGGGTTGAACATTTTGATATATTATACGTTTTTTCGACATCGTATGCAAAACTTATAGCCGTTTTAGTTTTTCGTAACACTTTTTTGCAAAACATGTCGAAATTTATTTATTTTTAAATTTTCCTAACTAGTATATGTAGTAATATAACTACATCTCGAAGGATTTTATTTTTTAAAGTTTTTATCATTTTCTTTTGTTTTTTTTTTCAAAACTGAAACAGGGGGAGGGGGGGTAGAGTTTGAGAAATGGGCCCTTTAGTCACCGGATAAATACCGGAGTACCGGGAGGTTACCGGAACCACCGAGGGTATATGGGCCTTGATGGGCCTTAGGGGAGAGAAACAGGGCTCGCAAGGGATGGGCCGCGCGTCCCCCAAAGCCCTAGTCCGAATTGGACTAGGGGGGAGGGGCGGCGCCCCCTCCTTTCCTTCTCCTCCTCTCCCTTCCTCCCCCCTCTCCTACTCCTTCTAGGAAAAGTCCTAATCATAGTGGGAGAAAGACTGCCCCCTTGGCGCACCCTCTCCCTGGACAGCCTCCTCCTCCCTCCCTCCTTTATATATGTGGGGAGGGGGCACACCATAGACACACAAGTTGATTAGCAACCCTTGTGCGGTGCCCTCCTCCACAGTACACACCTCGGTCTTATCGTTGCAGTGCTTAGGCGAAGCCCTGCGCCGGTAACTTCATCATCACCGTCACCACGCCGTTGTGCTGACGGAACTCTCCCGCAACGCTCAACTAGATCTAGAGTTCCTGGGACGTCATCGAGCTGAACGTGTGTTGAACACGGAGGTGCCGTACGTTCGGTTCTTGGATTGGTTGGATCGCGAATACGTTCTACTACATCAACCACGTCACTAGATGCTTTCACCTTCGGTCTACGAGGGTACGTGGATACACTCTCCCCGCTCGTTGCTACGCTTCTCCTAAATAGATCTTGCGTGATCGTAGGATTTTTTTTTTAAATACTACGTTCCCCAACACATAACTCATCCAAAAACATCATCTGGTCACTATCCTCTTGGGGTCCGTAGACACTAGTGATCGTCCAAGAATCAGCACTCGAGTTATTAACGATAGTGGCAGAGAGGAAGTGCACGCATGTGGCTGGTAAGTTCTAGAAGAGGGTGAACACATCAGTACAGGCAATGAGGATGCCCCCTTTGGAGCCATCAGCTGGCTTATAAATGAAGTTATGTGCAAATCTGGCCCCCAAGATCTCAACGACCAGGCTCTTGGAGATGTTGGGAAGTTTTGTTTTTTGGAAGCAGATGATGTTGCACTGAGTAGCGTTGACAAAATTCAGGATGGCACGCCTCCTAGCTGGGCTGTTGAGATCCCTTGCATTCCAATTCAGTAACTGTATATCCATTGGGCTTGGGTTCTCAAGTAGGCATGCAAAGTGACAATCAGAATACAGAAGCAGACAGGTTCCCATCAATCCGACAGTAAGCATTGACATAACAAAGATACAAAAGCTCCATGGCACAATGCCACAGACAACACGAACAACGACGACTCCCAAGCATCTGGCTGACCAAGCAAACACATCTGACTGCAGACCAGCAGACACACACTCTAGCGGAAGAAAGAACTAAACACACAGCAGACTGAAACATTACAGAGCTAAACATTGGGAAACCAGGGGAACACCAGGGGAACAGCGATCCAGGTGGCTCAGGTTCTGACGGCGCTTCCGGCACGGGACTTTGCATTGGCGCAGGCCAGGGAGTTGACTGCATCCATGAAGGCGGCCAGTAGCGGCGCCTTGTAGATCTCCCTGTACCTCTCAAGGTCAGCCTGAACAGAGGAGCAAAACAAAAACAGTTTATCCTAACCTCCCAAGTAAAGACACATGAACACTGATTTTCAGAGCAAGCTTGAGATAGAAAAGCAGAGAAATGGTTACCACGAGCTAATAATATATATATATATATATATATATATATATATATATATATATATAATATGTATATATATATATATATATATTGCATTCAGATAGATATGGACATAAGACTATTTCTGCCAAAAGTTGTTTAGGCTATCCTTCTAGTCTGCCTTAGCAAGATACAAAACGAGGGACTTGGGTAGCAAGAGAGGAGGTAAAGAGTAGAGGTAGAAAGAAATCTTCATCGCATGTAGCTTCCCACTCAATACTACCAAGTTTTGATCATCCTTCTAGTTCAAGGAAGAAAATCAAGATTGTAGAGGAAACTGTTAATTAGTACTTCCAAGTTCCAATAGTGAATGCATGAAACTAATTGAATTCAATTTTCTTATCATTTCTTTGCGGCGATTTCAATGCACATGTGGCATCTCGATGGAGATTTACTAGGTAATTGTTGGCTAATTAGTGTAAACAGCCTAGGGTTTGATTATAAAAAGGATAACGGTGCTAGATGATTTCTTATTTTTGATAACGGAATAGATGGTTTGGTACATGTTGGGCCCGAACCCTAGCTCTCGGCCTATCTCTCTCGCGAGGATGCGTGTTCATCCGGGCATGCAGCGGGCGGCATCCACGACCGGTGCGCCGCTTCAATGGTTGAGACAGTGAGAAGTCGCGTCCGCTCTTAGCTGTCTTCAATGTTGTGCATCGAACTCTACATCGGCATATGAATGCGGGCAGCTGGCGTCGAATGGGAAGCGTGTGCCCACCGCGTGGTATGGCTTCCACTGTCTTGACAACACGGTCCGGGCGAATGCTGGTCGGCGTTGGAGATGCCCTTAACGGGTAAACGTACACAAGCATTATATCAATGAAAAAAAAAATAGTCATGTGGAATAAAAGAATGAACAAATAATTAAATTCTCCACCAACATTGAGTTGTCCGAGTAGTGCTTTCCCTATATATCTGAATCGACATCCATGTGAAAAGATAGCAAGGTTCAGTAGGTCATCCACACAGTTTGATATTTCCTCTTCCCATAATTTTACATGTTAAGACACAAATAAGTCATACACACACAGAGAGAGATACAATAACTAGAGAAGAATTAAATAGGCACAATGAACATGTAGGAATCGGAGACGTCAGGAGAGAAACAATATTTACCCAATGAGTTAATTGGCCAGCAGTAAACACCATGATCTCTCAGAGAGTCAACAGTCGGGCCAATTTTCGAGAATCACATCCCCTGGTGATAGCTAGCACGGCTACTTTCAGTGGCAAATGAGCTTGTATCCTTGACGCTTCTCCGCGGAGCTAGTTCCGCTGTTGTTAAACTTGTGTTCTCCTTGTCGTCCGTTCATATATATACCTTGTTATGCCAATTCTATTACTTGAGAAATAAATAGATCTGGCACCCTTTTCTCCTTGTAAGTGATTCGAGTCATATCTAAGAGAAGAAAAACTATTTCGCTAATTGTGTGAGTTTGTCAGTGATTACATGTTACCTTAACTATGAACGTGATGGATTAGCCAACGAGTTAAGCGTGAATGTTGAGTTCAGACTTCGGACATTCAGCGATTTTAATTCACACGCATCTTCTTTTTTTAGGTTGGGCCGCTCCATTTCTGGATTAGTTTATCTGAATATCCCTACCACGTCAAGCCTTAACTCCTTAGCTACCCTGCCAAGAATTTACTTAGCTAGGCAGACAACAAAAGCTTATCCATTTAATCAAACTGAAATGGGTCCCTTGCTCCACAGCAGATAGGTGGGATTTGAGGCCACGCATCAATTTCTCACCGTCTATAGCCGGAGCCTGCAATGCTTGAAGTGTGTCGGGTATTTTGGGCAGAAGCTCCTTCTGCCCAATCATGGGTCAGTCCAGAACTAAGTAAAGGCCCCATCACCAATCTGAAAAATCACCGAGGGCTCAAACAGTTGACGTGTAGGAAGGTCGAAACGCATAGGTAACCCAAATCCAAGGCCCGGTCATGTCTATCCTGCAGAGTATATGTAGCATATTTAGTCAGTGTGTGATCTGAAATTCTGAATGTATCAGGCACGTGCTGGTCACAGGAACAATGCGAGGAAGTTCAGTGTCTCCAGGTGTGCAGAACTGTAGTAGGAGTTGGGTTTTACATGCCCAGCTTGCTGCTATTTGGCAAAAGGTTGAACTGTAAAACGAATTTGACTATACATGTCAAAATTGCTCGCTTACCAATGTTGGACAGAACACTGAGTGTAGAGTGGAGATAGTTCGAATTCGATTTCGGTATCACTATGTCTTTTTATCCTAAAACAAAGACATACAACTTCTCTTCTTGATTGAGAGAAGCAAAGGTGAGCGAAGCACCCAGCAAGGCAGCAAGTGCATGAGTATATGTTGGTCTCAGTGTTGCACATAAGCACGAGCATGTGAGTGTAGACGTGTAGTTCATCATCCACCGGTCTTGCTTCCTGTAATTCATGGCCTGATCATCATCGAACTGGTTGGTTAGTGGTACTCAATGAGAGAGCCCAACCACCCATGGTATCGTTCGAGAATGAGAGTAGTATCACTGCCTCCGACCAGACACAATGAGGGAGGCGACGCCAGCCCGCTTCACTCCAGATTTCGACGGCCTCAACTTCTTTTAGTCGGTAGTCTTGTTCTGAGCGCCTCATGGCTCGCTCGCCGCCCGCCGGCCGTCGATGCTGAGTATTCTCGCTGGCTCGGCTGTTCTTGGGTTGCTTATTAGTGATGAACCACTTGTAATCTGTACCGAGCAAGTGAATAGTTTGTTTACGAGGCGTCCGTGAATCTATTAAGGATCCTGTGTTCCAATGATTTTATGTTTGATATTGATATTTAATGGGGAAATTCAAGCATAATTCTTCACCTTGTCATATTTCATCCTTTTGCTATCATGATCAAATCTTCTAATCGTAAATAGCTACCTCTCACTAAGAAATTTTCCAGCCCTCCGGTGATGCCATGTCATGTTGGCTCATGTCACGTTGATTATTTTTTTCTCCCTGGTGCCGCTTCTCTTCCGCACGGTCGCCCTGTCGCCTCTACTT
>LR738712.1:764769363-764794775 GCA_902687465.1 Secale cereale
CCCCCCCCCCCCCCCCCCCATAGTGTACTTTTAGAATTAATAAAAAAATTAAATCAATTGCAGGGTATAAAAGTATATTATTGAAACTATATTTGGATTGAAATCGTGTTTGATGGTATTTTAGGCCTTTTTGGTCTTTTCATTTTGTGCCAAAATAGGAGCCTGAGCTTGCCCCCAACGATAAGTGTTCCAATATGAACCATTCCTGGACTTTGCCTTGTTTCGCATTGAGCCGTAGGATGACTGAAGAAGTGTAGATTAACGGGTTCAGTTCCTGACATGTAGTCCATCCAAAGTTGAGGCCTGAATTAATGTTCTGTTACAAAGTTTCTAAAATCATAAAAAAAAAGTGTTTGGCCGAAAAATCAGTACATGAGTTAAAGGAATACCAAATCCGTTGGTGGCGTGCATTTTGACCTCATGCCACAGTGCAAATCGGATCAGATCAAACGGGGAGTCATGGTGAATTCCGTGTCCGCACTCGCTGGCATGGAGACAGTCACACAAAGTAGACTCCAAGGAGGCCACACGGCAGTCCTGCTCTTGCACGTGCCCTCTGAGTTCGAGACGGATACCGGCCAAGAACCTATAAAATCCGCACCACCGGCGTCTTCTACGATCACCAAACAAGAATCTCGACGTTAGCTCGACGAGCAGCAGCAAGGAATCATTTGTTGGTGCGAGACAGCCTGATCGAAGCTTCTATCAAAGTTCGACGAGCAGCAGCATGGAGCCCGTTTTCTGCGAGGTGCCCCTAGACAGCTATGTCACGTCGGTGCTCACCGCGGGCGCGAGGAGCAGGCTGGCCTCTGGCAGCGGCGGCGCGACCAAGCCGGCGGTGGCTAACAAGGTGGACGTTGAGAAAGAGCAGGGATTTTTGTGTGGCAATCCGACGGTGCAACGGCGTGCTGGGTTCGAGCTCGCATTCAACGGTCTCAATCGCTTCAACTCCGTCGTCATGCACTGAGCGTGTTGTTTTCTTGAATTTGATCTTTATAGAACTTGGATCAAGTGGAATATTTTGACACGTAACTTGTGATGATTTTTTTCATTCCATTGTACACAGTATGACAGTAGTGCATAAGCTTCATCAATACAGATAAAATTAATTTAAAGTGGGTACATTTGAGTATGAATTTATGGCTAATTAGCATCAAAGTGTATGTGCGTAGATCGTTTTTCTTAGGAGCAGTGCAATGGAGAGGTTGGGAAATATTCTTCCGGCTTTGCTTTCTAGTGCATGGTCTGTCTGTGCCTGAAGAGTATGCGAGGAAGAGAATGACTGAGGAGAAAACAAAACTAGAGTCTATGCGTGGCAGCGTGGGTGTAGAATCGTGGTAGGAGTTCAATTTTACATGCCAAACTTGCCACCTGGCAAAGTAATGGTCTGACGGACCTTGCTTTTGGCAATGTCGGACAAACAACTTGATGGATTAGAGCTAATTCAAAAAACAATAGCAGAGGTAATTCGAATTTCGTTTAGGAGAAGACAGACTGAGAGTCTGAGACACTTTCTTCTTTATTTCGAGATGGAGAAGCAAAGGTGAGCAAAGGACACAATAATTAGCAGAAGCAAAGTAGAGCACCCTGGGTACCTGTGTGTAGTTCACCATCCACCGGCAGAGATTAGTCAACAGCGGCAACGGTGATTGATACGGCGTCTCATCTCACTTTGCTTCTCGTCATATGCCACACGGAGTCGGGGTGCCCCCTTTGCCGGGCCCGTCAACTTGACGGTTGCGTCACGGCTCCATGGCCCAACTCCTTTCCTCTTTCCTCCCCTCTTACATAAATACCGATCACGAGCAGCAACATCGGAAAACCTACACGATCAAACAAAACCAACCCATCACAGAGCCAGTTGACACAGTCAGATCAAGAGACCGATCGAGGAGATAGGGGCGGGCCTAGCTGATTGTGTGACCATGGACAAGATCCTGCCTTTCTCGATCATGAGCTCGTCGCTGGCAGACATCACAGGTGCCACGTACACATAACAAACCTGCCCCGGCGGAGCCGTGACAGGAAGCATATGTTAGAGCTAAACATGCCGTCTACGAGTGCCGAGTAGTACTCATACTAGTGTGTCCGAGTAGTACTCAAAACAGTGGCCGAGTAGGATAAGTCTTGGGCTGTTTAGCTCCTTTATATACCATGTAACCCCACGATGTACAGCAACAACACCGATCAGATAAAAGAAATACAAAGAGAAGCAAGGCTCGATACGAGCCTTTGGCGATCCATTGATTAGTTTGCGTTCGCTGAGTTCCGCCGAGTTGCTCCGTCAAAGATCGTTTCGATCCATAGCAAAGCTAGCTAGGCAGCGCAGCGTATACGTTTGTGCACATCAATCAAGCAGTCTGCCTGCTTGCTTGCGTGATAGTTTGCACGTACGTGTGCACTGCTACGGGAGGATTTAGTCTAGCGTTATAAATCCAACAATTGGTATCAAGAGCCTCGACGATCTACGATCTACGATGGGGGACAGCGGCGCTGAGTCAGTCAAGTCCAGCAACGGTGGTTCCAAGACGAACAAGATCGGCGACAAAGTGAAGAAGGGTGGCAAGTCAGCAACCAGTGGTGGCAGAACGGGCGGCGCGAACGTACTCGCGCATCGCAACATCCCCATCCAGTACCCGATGCTCACCGACGCTAACTACGGCGTGTGGGCGTTCAAGATGAAGATTATTCTCCGAACCCTACGAGTGTGGGAGGCCATCACGCACGACGATGTCGATGAGCAGTGCGACGAAGGTGCCATGGCCGCCATAGCCCAGTCTATACCGGATTCCGTGCTGATGACATTGGCGGAGTACGATACGGCAAGAGAGGCGTGGAACGCACTCAAAGAGATGAGAATCGGAGAAGATCGCATCACGAAGGCTCGGGCACAAGTGCTAAAGCGCCAATTTCACAAGTTGCAGATGGAGGAAACTGAATAGGTGAACGACTATGCCATGCGTCTGACTACTTTGGTGGGAGAGATCCGCGCGCTTGGTGCAAAGCTCGAGGAGACCGAGATTGTGGAGAAGTTTTTCAGTTCAGTGACTGATAAATTCACGTACATCATCGGCACGCTCGAGCAGCTTTACGACATCGACAACATGACCATAACGGAGGCGATCGGACGCTTGCGGACATGGGAAGAGAATGCTCGTGGCTGTCGGAAAGGCAACGGAGGAGGTAGTGACCAACTCATGTACTCACGCTCAAATTGGGAGTCCCCAAGTAGCAAAGGAAGGCGCAACGTTGGCGAAGGCTCAAACAATGCGAAGCGCGGCGGACAAACCGAAGAAGGCAAAGGTAAAGGCAAGCCACAAGGTCGTGGTAAGGCCGACCGATCTAAAGGGCGGAAGCAACGAAACTTGGATATGTCTGAGGTCAAGTGCTATAACTGCAACGAGATGGGTCACTTTACGAAGGATTGTCCGGAGCCTAACAAGAGGGAGATTAAGGCAAATTTGGCGAAGCAGGAAGACGAACGTCCAGGTCTTCTGATGGCCGAAGCTTGTGATCTCGTGGAGCCTAACAAGCGGGAGATCAAGGCAAATTTGGCAAAGCAAGAAGACGAACGTCCAGGTCTTCTAATGGCCGAAGTTTGTGATCTCGCCCAAACGGTGATTGTGAAACCAAGCCGGAAGGTGCTACTTCATGAGAAGAAAGTAACACCAAAGTTATCCAGAAATCAGAACGTGTCGTGGTATCTAGACACGGGTGCCAGTAACCACATGACGGGGTGCAAGGAGAAGTTCCTCGAGCTGGAATATGATGTTCAAGGATCGGTCAAGTTCGGTGATGGTTCAAATGTTGAGATTTGCGGGCAAGGTTCTGTCCTCTTCGAGGGTCTCACTGGAGAACATCGCATACTCACCGGAGTATACTACATCCCACGGCTTCGCAACAACATCATCTCTGTCGGGAAACTTGACGAGAATGGATGCAAGCTGGATATCGAGAACGGAGTGATGACGATCTTCGACAACCTCCGAAACGTGCTAGCGTGCGTGAATCGTACGCGGAACAGGCTCTATATCCTCAACCATGATCAATCTCAACCGGAGTGTTGGCTCGCCAAGAGTGATGATGATTCGTGGTTATGGCATGCTAGATTTGGACACGTTAACTTCTACGCCTTGAAGAAGATGTCGAAGATGGAGATGGTATCCGGGATGCCATTTATCGACCATGTTGATCGAGTATGTGACGGGTGCTTGGTTGGAAAACAGCACCGCAGGCCGTTCCCTGCTCAGTCTACCTATCGTGCAAGTGATGCACTCGAGCTGCTCCATGGTGATCTATGTGGCCGTATCACCCCAGCAACTCACGGAGGAAAGAAGTATTTCTTCCTTGTGGTAGATGACTACTCAAGATACATTTGGGTCGTGCTCCTACGATCTAATGATAAGGCGTTTGAAGCATTTAAGAAGCTGAAGGCTGCAACGGAGATGGAACACAAGCTGAAGGTTCGCGCTCTACGGACAGATCGCGGCGGAGAGTTTACGTCAAACGAGTTCAACGACTATTGCGAGAAGATTGGCATAAAGAGGTTCCTCACGGCACCTTATACGCCATAGCAGAACGGGGTGGTTAAAAGGCGCAATCGAACCGTCGTTGACATGGCGAGAAGTTTACTCAAGAGCAAGAACTTGCCGGGGACCTTTTGGGGAGAAGCTATCTCGACGGCGGTCTATCTTCTCAACCGGGCTCCAACGAAGGCAGTGATCGGCAAGACTCCATATGAAGCAATATACGGACGTAAGCCGAATGTGTCTCATCTACGGACATTTGGGTGGGTGGCGAATGTGAAGACGGCGGAGCCGCATCTCTCAAAGCTTGCCGATCGTAGCACTAAGATGGTGTTCATCGGATACGAGAGGAGTTCCGGCACAAAGGCATACCGCTTCTACGATCCATGAACAAAGCGTCTACGGATTTCACGCGACGTTGTTCTTGAAGAAAACAAAACGTGGAATTGGAGCGCAGCAGCCGACAATGCTCCAAACGGTAACATATTCACAGTTGAATTCCCAACTGATGACGATGCAGGGGAGGATGTCCACGTGATTAGCAAGACGCCCAACCAAGGTGACCACAATGGTAGTGATCATCATGCTGCCGACACCAACGACGACGCGCATGGGTCGCAAGGTGATAGCGACAACGACGCGCAAGAGACACATGGAGATCTCGGCAACGACATCGACAATGAGGCGCATAGTGATGATGACAATCATGATGATGGTCACGATCACGACGACTACGCCGACGACACGGATGTCGACCATGCGGATGCCAACGACCCGGCATCTACTACGCCCGAGACTCAACCGTCTTCCGCAAGTGCATCGACACCGACACAATTTGTGTCGCCTCCTTCACAAGCCACAACGGATTCTTTCGGGCCTCGTCGCTACAAGACCCTCAAGAAAGTCTACAAATACGCAAAGGCAGTTACGCTCGAGTATTCCGATTTGTGTTTACTCGGAGTTGAGGAGCCGGCAAACTTCGTAGAGGCGAGCAAAAGTTCAAGTTGGATGCACGCCATGGATGAGGAGATGAAGGCGATCGAGAGCAATGGTACGTGGACTTTGGTAACCCGACCTCCGAACCAAAAGGCCATAGGTTTGAAGTGGGTTTACAAGTTGAAGAAGGACACGAAGGGTGCCATTGTGAAGTACAAGGCAAGACTCGTTGCAAAGGGCTACGTACAACGTCAAGGAGTTGACTATGAGGAGGTGTTTGCACCGGTTGCTCGAATCGAGACGGTGAGAGTGCTCCTAGCTTTGGCAGCACAGGAGGATTGGAAGGTTCATCATATGGATGTGAAATCCGCTTTCCTCAACGGCGACCTCAAAGAAGAAGTGTACGTGGAACAACCCCTCGGCTACGAGAAGAACGGAGAAGAAGGGAAAATGTACAAGCTCAAGAAGGCACTTTACGGGCTAAAGAAAGCGCCAATAGCTTGGAACTCGAAGTTAGACCGTAGATTGGTCTCACTCGGCTTCAAAAGATGTCCCCTCAAGGATGAAAATGATGGTCTACCAAGCACCGACGAACAGGTGAAGGTTGAAGACGCGACCAAAGAGGAGCGCTGGCGTCAAGCTACGGACGAGCCGACGACAGCAAAGACGGTCCCTAAAATGATGCGAGAAACAGCGAAAGCAATGCCAAGGATAGTGCCTAAGAGTTGTAGCACTCGTATTTGGGATCCAGGTCGAGAAAGTGAGCACGTCATGTTTAGAGGGGTGAATGTTAGAGCTAAACATGCCGTCTACGAGTGCCGAGTAGTACTCGTACTAATGTGTCCGAGTAGTACTCAAAACAGTGGCCGAGTAGGATAAGTCTTGGGCTGTTTAGCTCCTTTATATACCCTGTAACCCCACGATGTACAGCAACAACACCGATCAGATAAAAGAAATACAAAGAGAAGCAAGGCTCGATACGAGCCTTTGGCGATCCATCGATTAGTTTGCGTTCGCTGAGTTCCGCCGAGTTGCTCCGTCAAAGATCGTTTCGATCCATAGCAAAGCTAACTAGGCAGCGCAACGTATACGTTTGTGCACATCAATCAAGCAGTCTGCCTGCTTGCTTGCGTGATAGTTTGCACATACGTGTGCACTGCTACAGGAGGATTTAGTCTAGCGTTCTAAATCCAACAGCATATTCTTGAGAATGAACCTGTGAAGAAGGACGAGCGGACCTCATAGCCGGAGATGAAGCATGCACGGGAGCCCCGGCTTGCTCCAGAATTTGAGGGGTTGAACAGCTTCGAGTAGATAGTCCCTTTCTAAGCGGCCCACCAGCAGTCGTTAGAGAGTTTCTCAGTTCTCTCGGCTGTGCAGATTTTCTTTTTGAGGGAAATTCTCCGGTTTGGTTAGGGATGAACTAGCAATTGCAATTTGTAGAGAAACTGGTTGATTTTGGGGTGTAAATTAACATTCGTGTGTTCCGATGAATTTTCATGTCGGGTGGTGATGTTTAATCGAGAGAAAATTCATGGCTGTGCCATAGTAAAAGTAGATGGGTTTATCGCCACATCACAAATTTTTTTTCGGAAATTTTCAATCTATTCATTTTGAATCATGGCAGTACAAAAAACAACATAGGTAATAAAAATTACAAACATGTCCGTGAACCTTCTAGCGACTGACTACAAGTACCAGAGCAAGCAGAAGGTGCGCCGCCGTCATCGTCCCTCCCTCACCGGAGTCGGACAAACCTTGCTGAAGTACACAGTCGAGAAGTCGTCATGCTAAGGCCCCATAGGACCAGCACACTAGTGTAGCAACCATCATCGATGATTTTTTAATTTTTTTTTAGAAAAAGAGGATGACCCCCGGCCTCTGCATCTGGGAGATGCATGCGGCCACTTTACTGATTATTCTCGAGGACCTTCCAATGTATTACAACAATATGCTTGAATCCGCCATCTTGGCAACATATGCCGCTACTCCTATCCAAATGATGAAGGCGTGCTAGCTGGGCCACTACCCAGACCACTCATCTAAGCCTAAAATCAAAATGATGAAGGGGTGCTAGCTGGGCCAATACCCAGACCACTCACCTAAGCCTAACATCAAAAGCCGGGAGCCCCAGCCGAGCCACATACCGGGTCTGGGGTACAAACCGGTCCGACGCACTCGTGTGTCGTCGCCGCCATCTTCCACAGGTCCGTCATCAGAGCAAATATTGAGGCTTCTACCTTGTCTGGCCACTCAGTCATCGACGTAACCACGACACCAAACATCTTCGACCTCCTGCGCGAGTCCACCGCCACACATCGGACGTCGAATCTCCACTACGCAACGCCGCCGAGATACGCCGCCATCAATGAGTAGGATGAAGCACCGCTCCGCCGAATCCGGCAGGGCTGCTGAAGACCAAGCACCGTGGAAGAAGGACTCCGAAGCTGAGCACATAGGCGGCAGAGCGCCAACGCACCGCCACTAGACGAACTCCGACCACGCCACCAACCGCCGCCAAGCAACCAAAGCATCACATCCACACCAAAGCTCACCACGAACGACACCCCCAAGAGGGTGACGACGCCCAAGGCGTCGCTGTCGCTCGATCCGGCAAGGATTTGGGCTTTCGCCCGGCATACGAGCTGGGTGGAAGGAAGAGGGGAAGGAGGCAACCTGGACGACGCCTGCAAGAAGGGTACGACGCCCTCGGGCGTCGCCGCCGTCGTGGCCAGCACTGCTGGCCTCGGATTTCTCCGCAGCCACCTCCCACCTCCAGCCGCCAAACAGGTACCACTCCGGCGACAAAGGCCGCCCAAAGCAGGATCATCGGAGGCAGCCCTGGTTGAAGTAGACGGAGGCCTTCAGATCTGGATCGGGCGCCGCCGAGACGCCCACACCATAGCCGCCACCTGCCGCCGCCTCGCCGCCCCCGCGGCCGAGGAAGAACGGCCAGCAAACGAGCACCGGTCACCATAGACCCGGCGTCGATCCACCAGTCGTGACTGCCGCCACGTATCCAAAGCCCCCGAGGAAGAACGGGGCAGCCAGATCCTCGCCGCCACCTTCACCGGCGGCCGAGCGGCGAGCCAGCGGCCACCTCCGGTGGCGACGAGGGAGAGGAGAAGTGGGGGAGAGGGCCGGCGGCGGGCTAGGGTTACGCCGCCCGAGTCGCTAGGGCTGGGCATTCGGTTCCCCCGAACCGTTCGGTTCGGTCCTTCGGTCTATTAACGATTTCGGTTTTGTCAGAATACTGACCGATCGGTCAATGAAAAATTAGGTAACCGATGATTCTGCGTACCGAAATTTCGGTTCGGTGATCGGAGTCGCCCCTGCGGGAGCGACGCGGAGGCGAAGTCTGAGTCTTATGCAATACTAGTACGTGTCATCTCTACCATCATTTGCTGTTTGAGCTTTGGGTTCTCCGCCACCCCCATCCGAAGCAAGTCATTTTCCCCACTCTATCCATGTGCTTTGAAAGTATGCATCCAGATATGACAGTGTGTGAAGCATATATCGTGGGATTGGAAGACTTTAGGAAAATTATGTTAGGTACAAGCTGAGATGAAGATATGACTCAAATGGTGCGTTGCACAATTGATCCACCTCTGAGGTCGCCAGGGCTCGTGCCCTTCTTTGTCATCTCTCAAGCGCCTAGTTTCAGTTAATTTCAACCGAAACATTTGATAATGCTTTCACTCTTGCCACATGTATCTTCCTGTTTCATCTGCTCTTACCCCTCATTCTTCTTAGGTCATTGTATCTGCCGGAAGAACAATCTTAGTGTCATGAGCCGAGCCGGTGCTATGGGCTTATAATCTCTATAAAAAATTAGACACTTTTGATGGTTTTCAAGGGGGAGGGGTACCGAAGCAGGACAATGCAAATAAGCGGTGCGGCTGGTATCTTCTTATGGCTCCAACGAAATCATCTGAAGTAGGCGGAAAACCAATCCAAACTCCAATGAACTCCAGCCCCCATGTCCTCCTCCATGGGGCGACTCGCGCGGCGAGCCCGGTCAAGGCATCCTCTCATGTGCTCCCCCTTCCCTCGCCACCACTCCATGCTCTTCGCCGGGCAAATCTCGAGCGGATCTGGCGATGGCTGGGCACTGGCATCTGGCGATGGCTGCCGTCGAGTTAGGGGCTTTTGCGGCGGCTGGCGGGGTTGCACTTCTCCGTGCAGGTTGAAGGTGCCTGATAGCGGTCGGAGGACGGTGGTGTGTGTGTGTGTGTGTGTGTGATGCATCGCGTGGAGGTGCCTATCACCCCAATCTAATCGGGATCTGGGTGGGTTGGTGTTCGCGTCGAGTTGTGGTTGCCTTGTTGTCATGATAATAAAGGTGGCGGTCCTTGTGCTTCTCTCATCACGGAAGCATCCAGCATGATCGGTCCTCCTCGATCTGGTCATCGATGTGTTCCGGAACTGTTGTCAAAGATCTTGCCAAGAGATCTTGATCAGATAGAATTCAGCCGTGCACGTCCATTTCATTCTACAAGGTTCCATGACACGAAGCTCTGTTGTTCGTCGACATCATGGGACATGTCGGCTTCTCTATTTCTATGGTGTAGATAGCTATGCAAAATGTCATGTTGAATGAGGTCTGAGGATCAGTCAGACGGACGGGGCCTTCTAGGCGATGGAGTCAGCCCGGTGTTTTATAACTCTATGGAGCAACAGTGTCAAGTGGGGGTGGCATCATTGGAGGAATTCATTTCTGGTGGTGCTCCTCGGTTGCCAAGCCCGGACTTTCTTGGTGAAAACCTAAGGTCTCAACTTCATTCGTTGAGCCTGGCAATTGCCTTGCTAAAGGGATTGTTTTGAGAGCTCGGACTTCTCCAGGGGTGAAAACCTAAGATCTTGGATCGGGCAGCGGCGACGTTTGTGCACTGTTTTCTTCTTGGAGGCAGTTTTTTTAGATCTTTTATATATTCCGGGTGTTGTATTTGATGGTGATTTGTGTGCGGCTACTGAGAGGAGTCGATCACTGTGGCGGGACCTTTATTTTTTCCTTTCGCTATGTGCATCCTGGATGTCTTTGTGATATCTTGTAGGCACAGAGTCTGGGTGTAATTGGTACCTTCACAATATTAATATATTCCTTTTAAAAATAAAAATAAAACAATTTCTGGCTTTGTCGGAAACGTGTATGCAGAAGGAAATGACAATGAGGATGGAGGAAAATTACAGTTTTTGCACGTGTGCAGAAATGTGGCAGGAGTTCGATTTTACATGCCTACCTGGCTGCGACTTGGCAAAGCAAGCTAGTCTTTCCTAGATTACCAATGTTGGGCAGAAACGGAGTCTGGATTAGACCTAATTCGATTTTGTTTTCAGTATAACTATGTCTTTCAGAATGGTTATTCCCTTGCGAGATAATCTTACCTAATAATAATAAAGAAAATTGGGTTTCTTCTTGTCTGTCATGACATTTTTCTGAAAAGTCCCTCTACTTCAGAGAATTTAACCCGGAGTCCTATTTTAAGTTAAAACGAATAGTTTTTCATATTTTACACAAAAGTCCCCGTGTTTTCTTGAAATCAACCCGCGGTCCGGATTTAAGTCATACCCGAACCGTTATTTTATATTTTTTGAAAAAACCCCTGATGTTTTAGGTAAATCATCCGCGGATCATACTTAAGTCAAATAAATATTTTTTTAAATCATCCATCTATATCTATACCTATACTAATTCTAGACTCCCTAAAAATTCCCACGTTAATCAGTAATTAGGAGCCGTTAATCTGGTGGGTCCGGATTATTACGGTGTAGATCTATCTATATAGTCTTGTAATGGTTTTCTCAACTTAAAAAAAAAAGACAGCTAAAAGGCCCACAATTCCTTCTCCCGGTTGTAAAAATAACTATACTAATTAGAGACTCCCAATTAATTCTCTCTCTTCAATTCTCATGGAAAACAGATCCACCTATCTCTCAAATTGGAGCAAGGAAGTTGCGCACGTGGATAACTCTTTCAATCTCTAACATCTCTATCTCTCTCTTTTTCTCCACGTGAAAACCGATCCATGCATCTCCCAGATTGCTACAAGGAAGTTGCGGCTGGGATCTCCAGCGATCAGGTTCGTCTACTCAAACAGATTTGTTATCATCTCTCTTTTCTTCTCCACGTGGAAACTGATCCGTGTCTCTCCCAAATTGCAACAAGGAAGTTGGGGCATGGGTCTCCTGCGCTGCTGGATCTCCTGCGATCTGGTACGTCTTCTCAAACACATTCCTTTTTCCGTTTTGGATTCAAGTTTTCTCATCGTGCCCTCTGATAGTTATACCCAGGGATTCAACTTCCCGAGGTTTCTTGAAGCAGATGATAGCAATGGCAAAATAAAATTAGTGTTTCTATCCCTCGGAAAGCAATAAATAGATCTTCCTGTAGCGTACAGAAAAAACCCTAACTCCTTCCTTCTATACTGGTAGATCTCTATTTTCTCTACTTATTAACCCTAACTCGATCAACAACTCTCTACTGTGATTTGGCTTCCCCAATTACAGTTTTATCAATACCTCAACCAAGAGAGGCATGGGGATGTGGGGATATGGTGAAGGATGGAGTTACTGTGGTTGGTGCAGTCGCAAATGGTGGATGACGGCCTTGCTGAGCCGTGGAGGGAAGGTGATCTTGAAGAAAAATTATCTCAGAACACATCGATCATCCACGTTCCTCACTGGCAGCATGTCCAAGACCTCACCCCGTTGATGACTTCAACAAGGACAATTTTGATCATCGGATAAGTTAAAGTAAACCCCTCAACGCAACAACAGGGTAAGCAGGAACAATATGATGTGTCCAAAAAAAATAAAAGAATCATGTTTTGTTAGATATATAACAATCTGATTAAGTGTTCCTGAATTATGGTACGTGTTAGTTTTCTTAAAGTTTCTAGGCCACAACGTTTTACAGATCCAAGGGGTAGATGCACCGACTAAAGTTTGAAGCCAATGACTCGCAATTTTCCATGTAACACCATCTCTGTTTTGTTTTATTTTATAAGTTCGAAATTTGATAGCAGTTACCCCCATAGAAATGTTTTTTTGATATTTTTCCTTAAAATCAGGTCCGATGTATTGTAAGTCTGCTTCTATGGCTGAGGTAACTCAACATTACTATATTCTAGATTTCATATGATTAATGTCACTAGATGAATTCAGGTCCGATGGGGTTTTCCCTTTTCACATGTGTGCATTTTTCTTG
This sequence comes from Secale cereale, assembly GCA_902687465.1. Taxonomy (NCBI): domain Eukaryota; kingdom Viridiplantae; phylum Streptophyta; class Magnoliopsida; order Poales; family Poaceae; genus Secale; species Secale cereale. Next base: position 764,782,033 of record LR738712.1, read on the forward strand.
GTTACCATCTAATTGCTGCAATTAATCACAAATGGAAGTGCAGTCTGAAAGTTGAAGGAGGACATGGTCTCTACGGTCAGCAATAATTGATAAAAGTAGTGGTAACAAAGGTAATAATTAAGAATTCATAGATCGTGTAATTTCTACTTTCTTCTGATGATCTTTTCCTTCTCTTCTATATCTCATGATAAATTAGTTACCTCAGTGTCATGTAAACTACATACAGTTTCGGTACTTGACTTGGAAACACCATAAGAAACATATGATGAACAAACGTAAAGCATCTTCTAATTTCTAAGTTCGACTTATTGAACGATGCACTTCAAAATTTTCATTTATGCTATAGGCACATGAACTAGAGTATAATTCTATCATCTATACATATGAAAGACCATCCAACATGGATGCTCTGAAGAGTACCAGAATGTATCCTTTAGATTTCTATAACATGCACTCATTACAACCTGCTTTTTCTATAACATGCACGCAGTTTGAATTATATTCATGTCTTGACTAATTCGTCAATGAGGCTAAAGAACTGTTGTTATTTTATGCCTATTGTCATGTGAGATTGTTAAAAGAAATTCTCTGAGATGTGTAACACTGATGCTATTGCTGCTTTAGTCCATTATGTAATTCAGATTATTCACACTTCTATTTCTTATAGCTTAGCTTATTGCTTTTTTATTTCTTATAGCTTTATAAATTCACTAGGATTATATAAGTCTACGGAGTTTTTGGTTTTAGTAGGTCTATTTCATGCATGTATGTCAAAACTTATTGTTTGAAGCTACGACCCCTAGATTTTCAAGACTATTTATTCCCTCTTTTACTCCTCTAATAATACCCTTTATGCTGGATATTGAATTCTCTTTTGTGCTCATTTTCTCGAGACAGTGAAGATTTCTTTTGCTACTCATGTATATATTTGAACTTTTATTGGTCTTCACAATCCCATCAATCAATAAACTGTTGAAGAAAATCTGGTCTATATAATATATACATTTGGCCCATACATGTTGCGAGAGTAATTTTTAAAGTATATTTAAATAGTCTTTTTTATTTCTATGCATGGACAATATATATTAATATTAGGACACAATACATGCTCACCACTGGAAATCCCAACTTTGTTGAGCGCCAAATGCACTCGGAAAAGGCCAAAAAAGACCTCGGCAAAGTATTTGCTGAGTGAAACACTCGGAAAACACGAGTATGTTGGACGCCTGCCAGCAATGTTAATTTTTCTGGCTTTTTCCACGGGAACTCAGTACACATCTGAAAAAACCTTGGCCGAGTGCAGAACACAGGGAACTCGACAAGCAAATGACACAGACTTCGGAATGACAAGTTAATCAGCCATGCCATGTGGCACCATAGTTTGCTGTTTTCTGCACTCGGCAAAAACTATGCCCAGATGTTGCCTTGTGTCATGCTTGCCGATTATGCCATTTGGGAAAAGGGTCTTAGACACGAGACATGTAGCCTAATGAAGGTAACTCTGAATGTCCATGTTGTTTGATTTCTAGACATCTAGCATTAAAAATCAACATACATGATGTTTTAAAATCTGCGTATTAACATCACCTACATCAGAAGTGTCTGTAGTGTTCGAGGATGAGCACATCGTTTATATGGTGCTGAAGGAAGCTTAGGAAGAAGCTTCTTGATGAAATACATGGACAAGAACAAGATGATGTCCAGGAAAGGTAAAAGCAGGGAAATAAAAAATGATTAGTTTAGAGTGGTCCATGTGAAAGCAGATTTTGTTTCAGCAAGAGGTGGATTCTGAAGATAACAGCTGGTCAACAGCGCAAGTGCTATGATAAGTCGTAACATGGTTGCTGGAAGATATATTCGTACAATAAGAGTTACGTGCATGCACCTATAGTTAATATGAGATTGAAATATAGTTAATATGAGAAATACAATGTCGGTAACTGAAAGAAAGTTGCATAAGAAATTTCGCTAAGGTAGCAGCCAAATAGATTGTATAAATACGGATGCATGCAAGTGGTGATAGACAATATATTATGTCAGATACAGAAATCAATTTGTTTTGTACATTAAGTTTGTTTCGATTAGTTCTGAAGCATCCAGTTTAACATATGACGTCTAAGATATTTGGAGAAGTATCAGAATGAAGAGTTTGTCATTAATTCCGCGTTACCCTCATGGTATGTAAGGTGAGCCAAATTAAAATTCATGGCCTTAATTCTGGGTAACCATCAAGGTACGTAAGGTGAGTTATATAAATAGATACTTTGGAAAAATTAGATATTGCTGTCCAGACCCTTAATAGAATCGTTCAAACACCCCTTCTTTAATGTTGTCAAGGCCCTATTCTTATTTATAGATACTACTCCCTCCGTTTCTAAATATAAGTCTTTCTAGAGATTTCACTATGAACTACATACGGATGTATATAGACATAGTTTAGAGTGTAGATTCACTCATTTTGCTCCGTATGTAGTCTCTTATTGGAATCCCTAAAAAGACTTATATTTAGGAACGGAGGGAGTATATTATATATTTGAGGATTAATTGTTTCATTTTTTGGGATGAAGATACGAAGTGGGAGAATGCTTATTCCATTGTGTAAGTTTCTTTTCCAACTAAATAATTTAGAAATTCGAGTGAATGTCATAAAATACATCTGAAAATTATTTTTCTCTTTCAAATCCGCAATGTTCAAGATGCCAAAAAAATGATAATACCAATGATCTAAAAAACATTGCTATGTATTTAAGAAAACTGTGGGATCTTTCATGGTGAAAAGAACAATATGGAGTCCATTTTCCAGCAGAATACCATACCGTGCAGCCTCACTGAATTATATCGAAGATATACTATGTATTACTATATTTAACAACTTTTGTGTGAAAGTTTGGTTGATTTGAACCATCTTAGAACATTAGCTAGACATACCAGTTTGAAATTATTAATGTTTATTACTTAAGATAAATCAAAGAAAAAAAATTAACGGAAAAAACCCTACCTAGATTATTGTAAGAGTTGACCGACAACACATAGTTAATATGTAACCACGTATGACTTCAAGCTGCAAGATGTTACCTTTCAAATTTTAAATAGTATAAAAAGTAAAAATGTGAACTTAATTAGTTTTAGTATTTCAAAATATAACTAAAACATGTAACTAGATCTTTTAACACAAATGTGGAACAATATAGGCTCTCATGAAATTCAAGAAAGCACATAGCATGCAATATTTCTATAAATGAAATTTAAATACATTATTGCAATTTATTATCTACATTATGGAAATTAATCATCGATAATATTATCACAATTTCATAGATTAATCATCGATAATATTCAAGAGACAATATTGCATTACAAATAACTATTTTTTTATATATTGTAGATTCTCATACCCTATAAATTATTATTGCATGCTAGCCCGTGCGAATGCACGGGTTGGCGACTAGTATCTTTTAAACTGTAACTCCGATTTGAACATGTTATATATGAAATTTGATTAGAAAAATATGTAGAATATGAATATGAGATTATTTTGACCTAAGTACTTTTAAATATTATTTTGGATTATATTTAAGTCAAGCAAATGATTTTCTAATTATACGTATCTTTTAAACCATAATAACTTCGATTTTCACATATTGTATATGAAATTTTATTAAAAAAATGTGTAGAATCCAAATATGATGTTAATTTTACCTGTTAAATAATTTTTAAATATTGTTTTGGAAGCAAACTTATAATTTATAGCGTAAGATCCGTTTTTTCTTTCATACTGGTGGCGATCCGGATTGCAAATAAACACCCCACTATAACCATATAGGGAAAAGAAAACATCGATAACTACACATGCATACCTCTGAAAAATGTCGCAGGGGAAAACAACAGATTTCTCATCGAGAGAGAGAGAGAGAGCGAGAGAGAGAGAGAGAGAGAGAGAGAGAGAGAGAGAGAGAGAGAGAGAGAGAGAGAGAGAGAGAGAGAGAGAGAGGTCTTAGGATTAACCATATTTAAACATGTTTTTTGCTTTGTTTTGTGTGAACACTGAGGCCATCGCCGGCGAGGGTGAGAAGGAGGATAAGCGGCAACACAAATATGATGCCTCGTAAAAATAAAGGAGATGGACCGTGTGTTATGTTTTCTCTCCTGTTGCAACGCATGGTCTCTTTTGATAGTAGAAAATCTTATAACAATAAATAATTTATAAAAAAACAAAAGGTGCATTGAGTCAAAAGATTCACATGGTACCCTTGCAAAAAGAAATATTCAAGTTTAAATGAGTAAAAGTACGAACGCATTCTACCAATGAAAAAGTCAAGTTAAATAAAAGAATGAACAAATAAGTAAATTCTCCACCATCCTTCAGTTGTACGAGTAATGCTTTACCTATATATACGAGTCAATATCCACATGAGCAGATAGCTAGGACTAGTAATTCATCCACACCCTTTGATGTTTCCTCCTCCCATTATTTGACATGTTAAGACACAAGTAAATCACACACAATGATACAATAACGAGAGAAGAATTAAATAGATGCAATGAATATGTAGGAATCAGAGAGGTCGGGAGAGAAACAATATTTATCCAATAAGTCCATTATCCCGCAGTACACACCATGGTATCTCGGAGAGTCAACAGTCGGGCAGATTTTCAAGAATGGTGTGCCCTGGTGATAGCAGCCATGACTGTTTTCAGTGCTAACTGAGCTAGCATCCTTGACGCTTCTTCGTGGATTCATGATGTGCCTCAGCTGGTTAACGAGGAGAATGAGATTTTGACTGCCCCTTTCTCAGAAAAAGAAGTTTTTGATGCAATCTCCCAAATGAAAAACGGTAAAGCTCCGGGTCCGGATGGCTTCCCAGCGGAGTTTTACAAAAAATGCTGGCATATCATCAAGGGGGATTTGCTTCCGATGTTCCATGACTTCTTCTTGGGACATCTGCAAGTGTTTCACCTGAATTTTGGGACGATTACGTTGCTTCCAAAGAAAACTGAGGCAGTTAGAATTGAGCAATTCAGACCCATCTGTTTGCTGAATGTTAGTTTCAAGATTTACACAAAAGTTGGTACGAACAGACTTTCACAAATTGCGCATTCAGTGGTACATCCGTCTCAATCAGCGTTCATGCCTGACAGAAACATTCTGGATGGCGTAGTGGTACTACATGAAACGTTGCATGAACTCCACACCAAAAAACTTGACGGAGTGGTTTTTAAAGTGGATTTCGAAAAGGCGTATGACAAGGTCAAGTGGCCTTTTTTGCAGCAGGCGCTGCGAATGAAAGGTTTCAATCAATCTTGGAGAGAGCAGATTGCTTCGTTAACACAAAAAGGGAGTGTTGGTATAAGGGTCAATGATGATACAGGACATTATTTTCAAACACACAAAGGTTTGCGACAAGGAGATCCGATGTCGCCAATCTTATTTAATATTGTCATTGACATGTTGACAATTCTCATCGGTAGGGCGAAGGAGGCGGGTCAGATAGGTCGTCTGGTGCCCCATTTAGTGGAAGGGGGTGTTTCCATCTTGCAGTACGCAGATGATACTATCCTTTTCATGGAGCATGATTTGGCAAAAGCTAGGAATATGAAGCTAGTGTTATGTTTGTTTGAGCAATTATCGGGATTAAAATTTAATTTTCATAAGAGTGTAGTGTTCTGCTTTGGGAGGGCTAAAGAAGAACAACAAGCCTACAAAGAGTTGTTTGGCTGTGACTTGGGGTCTTTGCCATTCACCTATCTGGGTATTCCGATTCATCACAGAAAGCTCACAAACAGCGAATGGAAAATCATCGAAGATCGGTTTGAAAAAAAACTAAGCTACTGGAAGGGTAAGCTTATGTCATACGGAGGACGATTAATTCTCATTAATTCAGTTTTAACCAGTATGCCTATGTTTCTATTGTCCTTTTTCGAAGTTCCGGTTGGTGTTCGGAAAAGGCTAGACTTTTACCGATCCCGATTCTTTTGGCAGAGCGATGAATCCAAAAAGAAATATAGGCTTGCTAAGTGGGACATTATTTGCAGACCGAAAGACCAAGGCGGTCTAGGGATTGAAAACTTAGAAGTGAAGAATAGATGCTTACTCAGTAAGTGGTTGTTCAAGTTATCTGGTGACACAGATGCAACATGGGCACAAATTCTCCGCAATAAGTACCTTCAGTCAAAAACCTTGTCCCAGGTAACGATAAGACCGGCGGATTCACCCTTTTGGAAGGGGCTGATGAGAGTAAAATCAGCATTTTTCAACAGAGTAAAATTCATTATTGGAGATGGTACGTCCATTAGATTTTGGGAAGATATGTGGCTAGGGGAGACTCCTTTGGCACTTCAATACCCATCACTCTATAATATTGTTGAACGGAGAGATGCTTATGTTGCTACAATATTAAATACCACTCCGCTTAATATCCAGTTCCGTAGGACTTTGGTGGGGAATCGTTGGGAGGCTTGGCTAAATTTAGTGCGACGGTTGATGGATGTCCAACTGTCTCACAATCCGGACCAGCTGGAATGGAGACTAGCTAAAAATGGGGTCTTCTCAGTGAAATCCATGTACCTGGATATTATTAACACTAGTGTGATTCCTAGCTCGAAGCACGTTTGGAAAGTTAAGGTACCTCTAAAAATCAAAGTGTTTATGTGGTTCGTTCATAAACGACTTATTCTTACTAAAGATAATTTGGCTAGAAGGAATTGGTTAGGATCTAAAAGATGTAGTTTTTGTGATCATGATGAATCTATTAGACACCTATTCCTTGATTGTCCCATGGCCAAAATCTTATGGCGGTCGGTTCAAATAGCCTTTAATATCAATCCCCCTGGTTCGATTAACATGTTATTCGGGACTTGGTTGCATGGGATTGATCCGGTAATAGCAAAACAAATCCGAGTGGGAGTATGTGCTTTACTATGGGCAATTTGGAATTGTAGAAATGATTTGGTCTTTAACAGAACAACAAACATCCATTTCTTGCAGGTTATCTTCAGAACCACTACTCTTATCCGTACGTGGTCGCTACTCACTCAGACGGAGGCCAGGGAGCATTTGGTTACTGCGTCTACCCGATGGGAGATGGTAGCTCGGGATATCTACAACCGGTTTGGATGGCGGTCATGTAATAGGATAGGTGTTTAGCAGCTTATCTTACTTTTGCCGGCCGGTTGTGGCGATCCTTCATTTTTTCTATTTCACAAATTGTTCTCAGATTTTGTAAGACCTTTGTTGGATTGTTTTTCGTCTAATAAGATGGCCGTATGCATCATTTTGATGCAGAGGCCCCAGCTCAAGCTCCTTTTCTAAAAAAAAAAGGAATCAGAGAGGTCGGGAGAGAAACATTATTTATCCAATAAGTCCATTATCCCGCAGTACACACCATGGTATCTCGGAGCATCAACAGTCGGGCAGATTTTCAAGAATGGTGAGCCCTGATGATAGCAGCCATGACTGTTTTCAGTGGCAACTGAGCTAGCATCCTTGACTTTTCTCCGCATGGATAGTTCCTCTATTGGTAAACTTGTGTACTCCTTATTGTCCGTTCATATATACCTTGTTCTGCCCATTTGATTACTTGAGAGAGAAATAGATCGTGTATCCTTTTTCTCCTTTGTAAGTGGTTCGAGTCATATCAATGATAAGAACAAATACATCGCTAATTATGTGAGTTTGTCAGTGAGTACATGTTACCCTCAACTATGAACGTGATGGATTAGCCAAGGAGTTAAGCGTGAATGTTGAGTTCGGACATGCAGCGAGTTGTAATTCACACGCACCCTCATTTTTCAGATGGGCAGCTTCATTTCTGGATTAGTTTGGGGGACACGTGATGTGGAGTTGGGTTGACATGGAGGGTACACGTGAGATTGGCTTGTCGCGCCCTATAGGGGGTCGGTCGGGTTGATCCGCCCGTCTACACGTTAAAGGCACGTCGTCGGTTATTTCTTCATCAAATTGGGGTAGCAAATGTCTGCGCTGATAAGATTTAGGCGCGCTACGGTGCCGTTCTTCGACGTCTTGCTCGGCTGAGAGTACTTCATAACACTTTTCATTCAGTGCGTCCTCATTGGCTTGCAACTTCTTCTCCCGTTTCATACTTTGGGTGGTGGCCAGAAGGAGCCGCCGGAAGCGTTCTTGCTCAAAGGGTTCTTCAAGACCTCTACAGTCCTCGTTAACAGGCTTTCGCCTTCCTCGGATTTCGGTAAGGATTTGTCATCAGCCCCTTCAAAGAGGTCATCGAAAACCAAGACCTCACGAATTTCCTCGGGACTAGCGTGTTACTCACAGGAGGCTTGAAAATCCTCTCCTGGGTTGTCAGCCTCGTCAGGTGTCGCGCCGCCGTCATTGGCGGTGGCAGTTTTCCTGCTGGGGTCCCCATTGTTGCCTTGTCCGCGATTATGGTAACGTTTGGACGGCTTTTTGGGAGTGTCAACCATGTGTACATCATAAGTAGATATTGCAGTCCTCTTGCCAGTGTTGAACCGCAGTGAAGTGGGTTCTACAGGGCCATCGACAAGTTCACCCATGTCAATTGTTTCGTCACGGTCTAGCATGTCAGTTAAATCATCGATCGTGACGACTAGGTGGGTGGTGGATGGGACGTAAATTTCTCGATCATCGGCTTTAAGTCCAATATTATCGTAAATCAAGGTGTGACTTTCCCAGGTTGATAGGTTGTGGATGCGGTCGAGCCACTCGTGTAGCTAACATAGTTCCTCCGGGTTCATGGACTGGCTATAGGCACGGCTAACTCATAGTACATCCGGAGTATAGCCTAGCACGTCTTTGGCATCGTAGGACCGGAAGCCGATTCTGGATCTGGCACAAGAGTTGGTTCTAGGTCCGATGTAATGTCTGAGGTGGGGGTCGGACTAGCGTCAAGGCTTGACGCCGAGATGAGATCACCCAGAGTAAACGTATTTGGTTCCTCCGGTAGTGCCAGGGAGCTTTATCCGACATCCTCGAAGAACATCGGTGCCGGAATCGATCCTCTGATGTCTGATAGGCCCTCAATCCGGACGGGCGATTATCCGGGTAGGACGAGCTCACCGTGAGAATCCGTGGTGTATTCCAAGCCTCTGAAAGTTACGATCTAATCTAGGCGTAGTTCTCGACAGAGGCCAGATGGCTTGCAAAGTCAGCGCAAAAGGTCATGCTGCCAAATACAAAATGTTGGTCGGGGACGTAAACTTTCCCGTAGCCGGTGCCGTAGTCCGGTGCTGTAGTTAATTAGCAGATGAGATATCGATCCTTTGATGATCTTCAACACGAAACTCTCAATTAAAGCACCATTATCGGTGTCAAAACCGGCAGGCCTCGGGGGAGGGGGTACCGAGCTGTGGATCTCAGATCGATGGTAACAAGAGCAAGGGAGATGATATTTTCTCAGGTTTGGGCCCACTTGATGAAGGTAAAACCCTATGTCGTGCTCTTGTTTATAATGATGGTGATGTATCAAATACAAGCTTGATCTACCACGAGATCGTAAGTCGTGTTCTAACCGTAGGGCTAGGTGAATGTAATTGTGATTCCGTCTCCTCTACGGGCCAAACTATTTGGCTTATATACACGCCAGATAGGGAATCTATGGTTACATGGTCGGTATCCGGGATATCACATGGAGACGGTAGAAGATGTCTTAGGGTATACATCCAGCCTTCGGTAGAAGCATTCATGATCACCTCTATAGGCGTGCCGTTTACGGAGTCCCTCCGACGGAAATTGAGGCCCACCCTGAGACAATATTCGTGTCGGCTAGCTAGCTGTCGGAAGCGTCTGATCAGCAGGAGGACATGGTCAGATGGTCGGACCTTGAAGGCCTGGGTCGCAGCTCCATCATGGTCTTCTCTTATGTTTTATAAATACATTCTTTATAAAATATTTAGGCTAAAAGAGAAATAAATTTATGAAATTATTTTGGTAATCCAATACTTGTTGAATTCATGGTCTTCCAGAGTTTCTTTGAATTCTATTGTTTTTAATAATATCTCTTCGTATTCTGCAGTTTTACAATTTCTAAAATATTTATTTAATAGTTTGACTATACCACAATTTTGGAATTTCCTAAGTTTAATTCTTTTATGTATTCGATTTTGTCTACTTGTTTGGCCTGCTCGGATACGACATTTATGGATTAGCATCATCAGCATAAAAGTTGTTTTCAATACAGCAAGGAGCAATTAAGACTGTTATTCATTCGTGGTACCAAGCAAGTTCGGTATCAGTACTTCAGAGACTATACATACACTTTGGAATCCAAGGCAATGAAGAGAGAAAATAAAAAACATTGTGGCTAGCATTTACACAATCAACACAAGGGAGGCAAGCACACACTCACTTCATGGGGCGAACATGTAGTCCTTCACTCCTTGCTGATGACCTTCAAGCTCATCATCCAGTCAAAACCCGCCCAGCTATCACCACCAAATAGTGCCAACGAGTACCCAGTCACCCACTAGTATCCCAAGTCATGTAGAGCTAACTCTTATTTTCAATGACATTTGAACCGCAAAATATGGATTGCTTTTTCCTGATGTTTCTAATTCCTACGTGTTGGTGCATCTATTTGGTGCTTCTCTCGTCCTCTTCTATTCCTTATTTTCGTGCTTGCTACTTATTTATCTTCTAGATGAACTATCGGACGTGTTATAATCTCATGTGAATATAGACTCGTATATATATAAGAAAATCATTGTACACACAAGTAAAGGTTGGTGGAGTATTTGTTTTTGCGCTAATTTTATTAAATTCATGTGTTCTTTTCTGCAAACAAGAATGCATGTGTTCATGCATTGATTTGAATATTTTAAACTTACAATACATTTAGTGTTTCGTTAGCACGATATGGCAATAGATTCAACATTTTTAAACCGTGCATATTAATAGATCAAAATTTGTTTAGATAGTACAAAATTAGCCTCAGAAGGATAAGCTATACAAATCAATGGCCTCAGAAGGTTAAGCTATACAAAACCGTGCATATTAACCGTGCATATAAATCCGTGGCCTCAGAAGGATAAGCTATACAAATCGGTTGAAAGAACAAAGATAAAAATCTCTGGAATGAACGCTTTATTACATCGAGCGTCTTTCCTGCTCCTTAGGGATGACCTCACAACACCGATCACCGCTGCCGCTAGGGTTTCGTTGTTTCTGGAAAACCACCAGACACTGTTCGCAGATTGCGCCATCGCCCCTGCAACTGCATTCATTGTACTAGTTCAACCTATCCCATCATAGCAGGTGCCATCCTATAGAAAGGAGGCGACCCAAGGTCCTGGCAGCCCTTGTGGCGGATATCGGCGAGGCAAACTTGCACTCTCTGGTGCCACTACGGGTGACCGGCAACCTTTGGCGTTGCAGCCACGTCGTGGTGGACGTATGGGGCTCCGACCATGATGGGTCCATAGTTGTTTTTAATTGAAAGGTGGGCTCCATGTTATAGGCAACATGCTTGTAAAAACATTGCAGCTTGAGACGCTAACTTAGAGGATCATATGTGGGACCCAGCTTAGAGGCTTATTAGTGGTGGGCGCCAGTTTGCGCTTGTCGGTGTTAAGAGCTGTCCAGACTTGTCATGGGACAAATGTTAGCTGTGGTGGACAGAAAATTGCACCCGCCAGTATTATTTCAGTTACCAGTGGCGGACGGCAATACGTATCCGCCACTGTTATTTCTGGTATCGCAGAAAATCTGTCCAAAAATAACAGTGGCGGGTTGCAATACATGCCCATCACTGGCAACTAAGTAGGAGTGGCGGGCGTTGTTTTGTGCCCGTCACACGTACTCTTTTCTGCCCGCCACTATTATAAAAGGCTTGAGTTTTTTGTTCTGTAAAAAAGGCTCCAGTTTTTGAAAAAAACGAGGGAGAGAGAGCCGAGCCAACACATCAGGCCCCACATAATGATCATACTCGCCCTATCCTTAAACCTTACCTCGTCTCCCTTCCCACGCCGCCGCCGCCGCCAAGCCAACCGCCGTCGCCCTTGCTAAGAACGGGGCGCCGTGGGTGAGGAACCTGCTATCGGGGTCACCCGATGGAGCGACATCCTGCAACAGAGATAGAACAGCAGCGAGCTTGGTGGATGCAGCATGGGTTGGGCGGTTTGGCTGGGTAGCGAGTAAGCCATCATGCAAAACCTCTAACACAAAGACATATGGTTATGTGGAGTGGGAGAAGAATCTGGCGTATTTTTGGGCTAGAGGGGAATCTAAGAGCCAAGTGTTAACCAAAAAAAAGTTGTAGTGCCACTGTTAGTAAGAATGAAAGAAGTTGGTGAAGTTGGCTTTTAACAATGTTTCAGAGGAAGGAGGGGTAAGACGGAGAAACTGAAAAATCTAGCGAATATTGTTGCAGAGCCACTTAGTCCACAGAAGGTCAGGTTGTGCAAGAAGTTTAAAGGAATTTTTTTGAAGAAGGTAATTATTTTGCAGTTGCAGATCTTTGATGCCTAGGCCACCATACTTTTTTCCTTGCAAACATTTTTCGAAACGATGAGGCATTTGGCCCCGGGCATGTTTCCTCTGCGGCCCAAAAGAAAGAGCGGCGAATTTCATCTAAGTGTTTAATAATCTCCTTGGGGAGATTCAATACAGACAAGAAATGAGTGCCAAGTGCATCGAGAGTAGCAGAGAAGAGCGTGAGGCAACCGCTGCAAGAGATTAGTCGAGTGGCCCAGCCGGTGAGGTACTTCAGGAAACGTTGCACTAAAGGTTCGAACGCAGCGGAGGGGAGACGAGT
>LR738712.1:764794843-764883290 GCA_902687465.1 Secale cereale
GGAAGGCCTAGATAAATCTGTGGAAAGTTAGAAAAGTGTAGATGCCTTCGACAAATGAATGAATTGCCATGCAAATAGAAAAAAACAAATAAATACTCCACCAACCTTTACTTGTGTTTTTATAATGCTTTCCTTATATATGTTAGTCTATGTTCACACGAGGCTATAGCAGGGCCCAATAGTTCATCCGTGGTTTCATATTTACTTGTTATTCTGTTTGAAAGGTTATAAGATAAATAAGTAGAAACCACGGAAAAAGAGAAGACAAATGAATGGGAGAAACAGCCAATTGATGGCAAGCACGTAGGAATTAGAGACATCAGGAGAAACTTTGCTTGGAGTGGTGGTCAGACTATCCACCGTTGAAGCATGGACCGAACGTAGGACAGGGAGCCATAGCGTTGTGCTGCGGCTCGAAGTTCCTATGCTTCATTGTTGGTGGAGGCGGGCGAGGTGCATTGAAGGTTTGCCTTGGAACACTAGTGGCACGGCGAATTGCACTGTTCAGGATCCGCACCCGGTGCTTATGAGGCATCATGTTGGAGTAGTAGGAGGACACGGGGCCGTAGTTGTGCTTGCTAGTAGCTTGATTCTTCCAACCCGATATTCCCACGCCTGGCCTTTAATCGAAGGTTGTGTATTCGAAGAATCACATGCAGGCGCCCAAGCAGTACACGCGCTGCCGCCTGATATCTACAACGCAGCAGTGCCTTACACTCGGCAGAAATATTCAAGCACAGCAGCGCCGCCCACATACAGACGGCGGCATGCCACTTAACAGCTGCTGAAGCAACTTTAGGTTTCATCAGTTTAGGTGTCTCTTCTTCTTTCCCTTAGTTTCGTCAGTAGCTAGTTTTTGTTCAGTAAGCAGAAATAAGCTGAGCTACGACTTGGCATAGGTTATTAGCTCTTTCCGCGGCCCTGGCCCGATCATGGGATGGCACGAACTAGACGGTCATGGCCGCATCGCGGGCGACGCGCGGGGAGCGTTGAGATGGCGGTGCTCACGACAAGGGCGTGCCTAATTTTTAGTTTTTCTGTTACTCTTTGTAATCGATGAATAAGAAGGAATAGAGAAGAAAAACTGCAAGTCGAAGGCAGCAAAAAAACTCCATTGTCTCTATCGCATGAGCTCAAGCGTTAGTTCTGACAAATGGCATCAGATACGTTTGCTTAGGTCTCTGTGACTGTGATGGCAGGTGATGACGACAAGAAGAAAGCGGGGAACGTCGATGATGGCGGCGGAAAGGGCTCACAAAAAACCGCAGCCCACTGCACACGAGCAGGCCCAGTGGCTGCTAAGCAGCTTAATTCACTTTTGGGCCGTTCGCGATCAAGCAGCCAGCAGGCCACAGGTTCGATACGACAGCCCACAGTCCACTGTCAAACTGTTTGTGTCGAGGAGATCCAAACCTCGGGCGACCGCGCTGCAGCGGCGACTTGGCATCTTCTTTGTGTCTTTCTTTGTGAGGGCTTGAATTCACTTGGATGAACTCATTTATCTTTCTTTTTTCTCTGTGTATTGCTCTATGGCCTTGATTTCATCATTTTTTTGGAAGTACAACAAAGTTAGCGATTTTTTATTTTTTATTATTTACTATTTTTATCTATTAATATGCACAGCTTTAAAATATTGTATATATGGCCAAAGATAATAAAAAAAATACACAATGTATGATAGGGTTCAAAGATTCAATCAATGCAAGAATATATGAAATCTTGTTTGCTAGAAAAGCGCACATGCATTAAAATGAATGAATTGCCATGTAAATAGAAAAACAAGCAAACAAATAAATACTCCACCGACCTTTACTTGTGTGTGTATAATGCTTTCCTTATATATGTGAGTCTATGTTCACAAGAGGCTATAGCAGGGTCCAATAGTTCATCCGCAGTTTCGTATTCACTTGTTCTTCTCTTTGAAATGTTATTGGATAAATAAGTAGAAACCACGGAAATAGAAGAAGACAAATGAACGAGAGAAGCAGCCAATGGATGGCAAGCACGTAGGAATTAGAGATATCAGGAGAAACTTTGCTTGGAGTGATGTTTAGACTGTCCACCGTTGAAGGATGGACTGAACGTAGGACAGGGGGCCATAGCGTTGTGCTACTCCTTGAGTTTCGTATGCTTCATTGTTGGTGGAGGCGGGCGAGGTGCATTGAAGGTTTACCTTGGAACTTGGGTGGCACGGCTAATTGCACTGTTCAGGATCCGCACCCGGTGCTTATGAGGCATCATGTTGGAGTAGTACAAGGAAAGGGCTAAGTAGTTGCGCTTGCTAGTAGCTTGATTCTTACAACACGACATTGCCATGCACGGCCTTTACTCGAAGGTTGTGTATTCAAAAAATCAGATTCAGGCGCTGAAGCAGTACACGCACAGCCACCTGATATCTACAACGCAGCAGTGCCCCCGACTATTACACTCGGCAAAATTCTTCAAGCGCAGCAGTGCCGCCCACATGCAGATGGCAGCATGCCACTTGACAGCTGCTGAAGCAACATTCAGTTTTCATCAGTTTATGTGATCTTCTTCTTTCCCTTAGTTTCGTCAGTAGCTAGTTTTTGTTCTGTTAGCAGAAATAAGCTGAGCTGCGACTTGGCATTGGTTGTTAATTCTTTCCGCGGCGCTGGCCCGATCATGGGATGCCACGAACTAGACGGTCATGGCCGCATCGCGATGCACGCAGGCCCGGGCCAAGGGGTGTGCGACCTGTGCAAAGGCACAGGGCCCCCGGCTCCTAGGGGCCTCCGTACGCCACTTCTTCTTTGGTTGTTTGTATATGTGTGTGTTTTCGTTTTCTTCTTCTTTGTTTTTGGATAAAAGAAGAAGGCTAGCTACAGCGTACACACAAGAGTATAGGAAACATTGTAGTATTTTTTTTGGACAAGGCCTCTTTCGTCTCTGCGTATGGTATTTTTTTAGGGAGTCTCTTCGCCTATATGTACGACAGCCCTTATCTACTCCCTCCGTTCCAAAATATATGTTTTTTTTTAGAGATTTCACTATGAACTACATACGGTGCAAAATAAATGAATCTATACTGGAAAGTATGTCTACATACATTTGTATGTAGTTTATAGTGGAATGTCTAAAAATACTTGTATTTTGAAAGGGAGGGAGTAGTTGACAGTGATGCCCTAAAAAAATTCTGGATGAAAGAACTGCAGCCCCCGCGATCTGCCACATGATCAGTTGCAGACTTGCAACGAGTCGGCTCCTTGCACATGTCTTCGTCCGGGAGTTCGACCAGGCCGCATCCAGTTTTTCTGAGCTGGTGAATTGCAGTTCCTTCGATTATTTCTCCCCTTAGTGAATTTGTGTTTGATCCTATTACTCATGCACTAATTTGAATTGCGACTGATTCATCTTTCCAAAAAATGCGACTGATTAGAAAATCAATGCAATTTCTTTATTCACAGAGCAGAGAACATTGTTCAAAGTCCTGGATAATTAAGAAGAAGTAGACTGATTGAGTTCGCGTCCATCTACTCACAGCCGAGGGTTTTTCAATCTCATCTTCAGGCAACTGCCTTTTCCTAACTATTTGATGTGTATTCCTTTCATTTTATTTTTTCCATCTTGTTTATACATATGAATCAATTGGTCTAGGCGTCTTGCTTGAAGTATATTTTCCTAGTAAGTTAGTCCTCATTTTAGAGTTTCGTACAGGGCCCCTGATTTTGCCGGCCCGGCCCTGGATGCGCGGGGAGCGTTGGGATGGCGGTGCTCACAACCCGGGCGTGCCTAGTTTTTAGTTTTTCTGTTACTCTTTGTAATCGATGAATAAGAAGGTATAGAGAAAAAACCTGCAAGCCGAACGCAGCACAAAACTCCATTGACTCTATCGCATGACCTCAAGCGTTAGTTCTGACAAGTGGCATCAGATCCGTTTGGTTAGGTCCCTGTGATGGCAGGTGATGACGGCAAGAAGAAGGCGGTGAACGTCGATGATGGCGGCGGAAAGGGCTCACAAAAAACCGCAGCCCACTGCACACGAGCAGGCCCAGTGGCTGCTAAGCAGCTTAATTCACTTTTGGGCCGTTCGCGATCAACCAGCCAGCAGGCCACCGATTCGATGCGACAGCCCACAGTCCCCTGTCAAACTGTTCGTCTCGAGGAGATCCAAACCTCGGGCGACCGCGCTGCAGCGGCGGCTCGGGATCTTCTTTTCCTCTCTTCCTCCGCGATGTTGATCGATTCATCCTCGACCACGTGACGAAGGCATCCCGATGATCACAATTTTTTTATTCTACTAGGGTTGTTCGTTTTTCTTCCTACTCTCCATCTGATTACATAGCATTTCTCCCTTAGTTCTCCCCTAATCCCCATATTCAATAAGTTTTAGAAAGAGTTCAAGAAGGTGGGCAGCGGAAAGGGATTGCTGGCAGCCACATCCTTCGGGCTTGTCCAACTCTCCAAGGACAAGGTCCCGTGGGATTTGGATTCATGTTATTAAGGCATGGTTATGTCTTGGCTGTTCTCTTCAATTTAACATTGTCATATTAAGATGATGAGCAGTTTCCATCCAGTTATTATATAGGATAACTCATGAGCGAAGATAACATTTATATGATATGTTCAATATTGTAGCTGTTATTGAAATATAAGCAACCCTTCTAAAAATATCTATGTGGAAAGGCCTCATTTTATCAAATTGCACGCAAGGCTCGCACGTGTCAAGACAAGTCCAGGGTATACTATTGTTGCTTTTATAGAGATTGGTCGCATTTTAATGTTTGGCACAGGGCCCATGATTTTGCCGGCTTGGTCATGTACCAATGAAACAGGAGCACATTGGACCACTAATCCGCTGTTTGTTTACATGGAACCGTCCTCGTATGCCACTGTTCCCTGCGGGTATCTGGTATTCTGGTTTGTTTGGAAGGCGTCGCTGTCCGATTGGTACAAATACAAGGAGCAGCCGAGCTCGTCCACACCATTGCCGCTCTCGAGTAAAAGGCAGCAAACACTAGAAAAGTCGCATGCCTAAGCGAAGCACCCGGAAAATTCTGCGGTCTCGGTCGTGCGGATATGCTATTCTCGACCATCGGCACACAGCCGGGATTCATTGTTGCCCCCTGCGAATCAAACACAAGGACTTCTCCCGCGCGAGTCAACAGCGGAGATGGTGACTAAATTTTCCCTGATCACCTTCCCTGTGAGCTGCCGTATAATTCCGCGTGACCTAGTCTTGTGCGCTGTGCTCCCTATGCTACGGAAATGACCACTGAATAAGCATCGGCTCTGTAAGCCCGGGGAGACTAGTTTAGGATCTGCACTTAGATGAGGTTAATGAGATCAATATTTTCTAAGCTACAAAACATGTTTACAAATTCTAAAAATATTTGGGGACACACATCCATGTCTGGTGTACACACTAGTGCAGAACCGGGCAATAGCACCGGTTCGTAAGGCCCTTTAGTGCCGGTTCCATAACCGGCACTAAAGTGTGGGCACTAAAGCCCCCCCCCTCTTTAGTACCGGTTCAGCACGAATCGGTGCTAAAGGGCAACCACGTGGCACGAGTCAGCTCCGGGGGCCGGGAGCCCTTTAGTACCGGTTGGTAAAACCAAC
This sequence comes from Secale cereale, assembly GCA_902687465.1. Lineage (NCBI taxonomy): Eukaryota > Viridiplantae > Streptophyta > Magnoliopsida > Poales > Poaceae > Secale > Secale cereale. Next base: position 764,800,424 of record LR738712.1, read on the forward strand.
CGGTACTACAATGTTTGGCGTTTTTTTTGGTTTTATGATTTCTTTTTCATTTAATTTTGTGTTTTCCATTTAATTCTTTTTTGTTTGCGGTATTTTACGATACTACACATTGTAAACGTTATATATATATATATATATATATATATATATAGAATTTCTAGTAGAAGCAATCACATATATATATCATAAAATGTCTCACGAACCACCAATTCACACATACACACATGTATAGCTATATACAATTTCTCCTACATGTTGCCTTCGGAGCCAGTGGCATTAGCCTAATTGGTGCCTTCGGAGCACGATGACAATTGGAAGTGGTTCATGGGGGCGGTAGCGGGTAATGGTATTCTCTCTTCGGATATATGACCTGGTCGAGCAAAAATCCCGCTATTTACTCTTGAAGTGCTTGTACGCGCTCCGTTTCTAGGAGCTTGTCCCGCACCTCTGTGAACTGTTAAGAAGGAGATCAATATGCATGTTTATTAGTTGTGTGACTAGATATCGATAATGGTGTAAAAATTGTGAATAGTGTTCTGACAAACATACCCATTCCTATCTTTGAGATCTGCTCCTTTCGGACGTCATCATGCGAATGTTCTCGCAAACGCAGTATGCACACAGATCAGTCCCCTGCGCCTGCTTCAGGGCCTTTACAAGAATGGAATTTGATCGGATAATAATTAATCAAGCATGTTAGTTAAAGAGATAATGGCAGCTAGCTAGCTAGCTAGTACTACTTAATTACTTACCTTGGATCGAAACCTTTGCAGTCTTTGTTTCCATTCGCCTGGAGTGACGCTGATGAACCTTGCCCAAGCCCTGCCCGCCGACAAAGAAAATGAATAAATGGGTTATTAAATAGTTCATATCAGGAAATGACGAACTAAATAGGCCGAGATATATAGTTAATAATAATTGAAATTACATGTTGACTATCCCAAACAAGATGGTGTAGTCACTTTGTTTTTTAAGTAGTGAGTCGAGTACTTCAGCTGTTCCGGCGTCAACTTTAATGATACACAAGATCCAATGAAATCTGCATGCACACATGTTTGGATGTCTTAATTAAGCGGACATATGTAAGCCAAAACATGTAGCTAGCTAGTAGGCAAAAACAGAGAATTTATAGTACAAGACAGTGTGACTCACTAAAAGTTGTAAGGAAGTAGTATATCTTCATTGTATTTGAGGCACTTCAAGAACTCTAGCATGCTGTCCTCTACATGATTTTCATGATATTTATCTATTTTCCATGTGTATTCATTAACGGTGTTTGGGTCAATGAACCCAACGCCATAGCGTCCACCTTTTTTAATTTCATACATCTTCATCCTGCATAATACCATAGAAAAGAATATAGTGAGGATAATTACAGATAATGATTGATCGAAAGGATCACTACAGCTAGCTTGAGACTTAAATTACAGAAAAAAAAATCACTTATAGACAATAGCAACTAACGATAGATTTGTCGAGTGCGTCTTGATTGTATAACCGAAACAGTTCATTATACTCAACGGACACAGCTTTCTTTTGGTAGTAATGATCATTCTTGACTTCCACCATTAAGGACTCTCGATTGGAACTATTGATAATGTCCATGTACCATTGATGCAATTCATACATTCTCGTTGCGAGCTTCTTGACCTCGTCTGGCTTGACCAAAGGTTCGCCCCGGACATATTTCCGTTTTATTTCCTCCTCTGTAAGCACAGGCATGGGCTCGATCCCGAGGAGTTGTCCAACAGTGATGTTGAGAATTTCAGCCTGCGTTATATGCTCCTCGGTTATTACCACATTGCCCATCTCGGAAACGTAAACTGTTTGCCAACAATAATATTGGGCGCGCGTACTCTCATGTGTTGTTGCCACAACAAGCGAGGGGATCGATTGTGCCGCCTGTTCTCCCAGCTGGGGAACGGTTTTCACGCATTTTTTTACAGCTGCTTGTTGTTTGCTCGAGCTCGAGCTCGCCTCCTTCTGTAGACGTGCTTGATTTAATTTCCTGATGTGGTGGTCATAGTCTGTGTCAACAGGCTTGGGAGCTGGTGGTTGAGCCATACGAATGAAGTGGTCAATCTTTTCCTCAGGCACTTTCTCCCTTGGCGGCGGTGGCGGTTTCGGTCCAAAATGTGCGTCCACTTCTGCCCGCACTATGGCCTTGGTTTGCTCCTCGGTCCTGTCGTAAGCCCTCTGAGGAAGATCAGTGAGGCTTGGATCATATTTATATCGCTTGCCTCCGCCTGTACTTCCTGTACTGCCTCGACTCGTACCGCTACGCATCATAGCTGCGGGGTGTCTCTTCTGCGATTGCTGAGGCAGCGGAGACGGCTGACGGGGCTGAGTTGGACGAGGAGGAGTGGCCTGAAGCTAATAGATATAATCTCGAATACATCGTCTCGAATAATATATAATCTCGAATACATCGTCTCAAATAATATATAATATCGAATACATCACTGGCTAGGTAGCTAATAAAGATCGAATACTACAGAAGAATCTAGGACACTCGCGGTTCCTGCGGCGCGGGCGGTGGACACCCAAAGAGAAGGAACCCTCACAGGATCATAGCTGAAGTGAGATCCCTGAAGAAACTGTCAGGTATTGGAGAACCTGCCGCACTCTAACGCAACCATGTAGCGATGGACGTGCTCGTCGTCCTCCCTGACACGGTGACGTACCACCTCCGGCGGGGCCGGCTGCCTCCGCACCGAAACTGGCCCACGCGAACGCCACCAAACGAGATCTGGGTCGACAACGGGACCCGGGGCCAGGTTCCTCATCAAGCGGCGCGCCCCTCCAGGCAGCACCTCTCAGTGCCAGCCCGGTGGAGCCCAGTCCCGGACATGGGTCAGCCGGACGTCGTCGCGGACGGGTCGACGGCGAGGATGCGGGCCGGGCATCGTCGAGAACAAATACTAGCTATATGACCGCAAAAACTAACATTTTTTAATGATTGGATTTTGATAACTAAAATTTCTAACATTTCTATATAACTAACATTTCTATAACATTTCTAACAATGCTATATAACTAACATTTCTATAACATTTCTAATATTTCTATAACTAAAAAACAGAAAAAAAATTATAACATTTCTATATATATAACTAACATTTGTATAACATTTCTAATATTTCTAGAACTAAAAAAAAATTCTAACTTTTTTATAACTATTTATATAACTAAAAAACAGAAAAATTTCAAACAATTCTAACTTTTCTATAACTAAAAAACAGAAAATTTTCTAACATTTCTATAACAATTCTAACAATGCTATATAACTAACTATTTCTATAACTAAAAAAAATTCTAACATTTTTATAACTATTTCTATAACTAAAAAATAAAAAAATGTATGTGTGTGTGTGCGCGTGTGCTCACCGGCGAGGCAAGAGGCGACGGGGGGCGGCGATGGGGACGGCGACGGGGACGGGGCGGCGATGGGGCGGCGACGACGGGACGGCGACGGGCGCGGCGACGGGGCGGCGACGACGGGGCGACGACGACGGGGATGGGGCGGTGATACGTCCAAAACGTATCTATAATTTCTGCTTGCTCCATGCCTCTTTTGGGTGATATTGCTATGATATTTATACACTTCCATACACTTTTGATCATATTTGGACTAACCTATTAACTCAGTGCACCCCAGTGCCAGTTTCTGTTTTCGGCTGTTTTTGTATTTCAGGTTTTCACATTACGAGAACCACCAGGAAAAATCCAAAAAAATTATATAAAAAATCAGCGTTCCCGAACCTACCGTGCGCCCGAAGGACAGCCGGGGGGCACCAGGGCTCCAGGCGCCCTGGCGGCGCCCCCCCCCCCCGGGCCGCGGGGGGGCGCCTGGCCCCGCCGAGGCTCCTCCGATGCCCCCCTTTGGCATATATTTAAAACGTCTCCCGAAACCCTCGAAACAGGAATTCTTTTTCGCGATCTCATCTCTGTTCCGCCGCCGCCGCCGCTTCCAAGATCGGGAGAACCCTTTCAGGCACCCTGCCGGAGGGGAGGATCACCACCGGGAGCTTCTCCACCACCAAGAAGCCTCCCTTGGACCATGAGTCCATGACCAGTAGCTATGTGATGTTCTCCTCCCGTTCTTGTGCTTCACTAATTAGTCCTCGTGAGCTGCCCTACATGATCGAGGCACATATGTAATCCTTATGCTGTTGCTATGATGAGTTTGCTGGGATCCGATGGATTATGAGATTATGTTCAGATTGTGTTTGAGTAATATATTTGATCTACCTCTTTTATATTTATGTTCGTAAGTAATTCTTGCATGTTCTCTGTTGTTATTTATTGCTTTGGCCAAGTAGTAGGTAGTGACTCCAAGAGGGAACGTTATGCTTGATTGTGGGTTCATGCCCCTCGATGACTAGCTTGAGTGGCAGAAACATGAGTCTAAGGGATGTGATATTGCCACAAGGGGGAAAACAACGGTGCTTGTGCCCGCGGGTGCAAGGATTGTTTACTTTACGCAAAGTTCTTTTAATGAAGTTGTCTGTTGCTTTGAGTTTACACTATGGGTGGGGCTCGAAACTTAATACCAGCTAGATGTTCTGGATAGATATCTCAAGGTGGATGATTAGTAGTAGATATTGATGGATTTTGGTCTACTTAATTTGGCGTACCGCCCATGCTTTGAACCTCAACCTTTCTTGCAATGTAATCAGCATTGGTTTGCGCACATGGTCCTGTCAATTGCCCAGATGTAATTCGTTTACCTCACATAGCTGTTTTATCGTCTTTTGGGAGAGAGACATCACAAGTGAACATCATGAGACTCCGGTCCATATTACCATCATTGATCACATCCGCTATTTACTTTTCCGCTATTTACTTACTATTGCAATTATACCTATCACTATTATCACTTGCGTTTGATCCTTTGTAAACTACAAGGCCGGAGGGATTGACAACCTCTCTGTACTCGTTGGGAGCAAAGTTATTTGTATCTGTGTGCAGGTCCACGTTGATTGCTAATATCCGGCGTCGTTAGCAGTTGACACCTTCTTGTTGAAACTGGGAGTCTCTGGGAAATCGATCCTTGGTATTACCAAGGGAAAACTTCTGCTACACTGCATCTCAAACCTTCCACTTGGGGTAACCAACGAGGGGTGAGAAGCCACCTAGCAAAGCAATTTCTGGCGCCGTTGCCGGGGACTCCACTCTTCAGGATAGGGGAGTTGCACGCTATCTTTTACCTTTGCTTTTAGTCTTGTTAGTTTACCTTTCAGTTTTTGCTTTTGTATCTTTTATCGAAAATCACAAAAATAGTTATCTCATTCTTTAGTTGTCATTATGTGGGTCCTTCTGTCTTTGACGAGGCAGAAGTTCTCACCTTTAAACAAAGAGGTGGGGAAAGTTTGAAAGATGCTTGGTATAGAATTAGTGATTCTCAAAAAAGAGCCACCAAGAAGCAACCTACTACTATCTTGCTTAGAAATTTTTATGTTGGAATTACTTCTTGGAATATGTTTATTCTAGATACTGCTATCAATGGGAATTTCCTAGAAGCCCCAGTTTGGGAGTCTCTTAGTATTATTGAAAATCTTGTTGGGAATCCCCCTATTGTTAGCATTCAAGAGGACATCACCCTAGCTCACATTATGAAAAAACTTGAAAAAATAGAGCTAGAGATGCCAAGCATTAATAAGGTAAATGAGTTGGATCGTAAGATCCAAGGGAATTTGAATAGGCTTGATAGCTCCATGCATAAAATTTTCAAAACTTTGGAGACCGTCAAATTCCATGACTTGGACTCTTCTAGGATAGACAAGATTGAGGAAATATTTGATACCCTAGAACTACCTTCTCCTCGATCAAAACCAAAAAGGTAGAAGCTCCGGCAAAGAGGGAGCCTAAGTTCGTTCACGTTCCAAAGGCTCCCCGTTCTAAAAGTAATCCATCTATTGCCAAAGGGGTTGAAACTGTAAAGACTTTGGAAGAAACACCTCTCTTTGATGAATTTATAAATGAATCTTCCCTTGACTTTTATCCTTTTGGTCTTCTCCCTAGAAGTATCTCTATGAGGCCTTTATTTGAAAGTCCTCTTAAGACTAGTTGTATTATTGAAGAACTTTTTGATGATCTTGATGATGGTTCAATTGATACAACTTAATCTATATGCATTATGCCTAGCTTAAAGGCATAAAAGAAAGCGCATTTGGGAGGCAGCCCAATGAATAAATTTATTTTACTTTTGTTGTGTCTTGATGTTGTTTACTACTGTAGCATCATCATTGTATCTTTTCTTTTCAATTTTGTGCCAAGTGTAGCCTCTGATTGCTAGAAAGTTCAAAAGTTGTGAGGTGCTGTCCAGGAAACAGATTCTGTCCTTGGATAGAAAAATTCGTATAAAATCACCAGATCATCTTTTTGGTCTGAATTTTTTCGACAGCGTTCTCTATATAATTGTCTTTCGTGCGTCTGTTCTGAGTTTTTTTATTTGAGTTGCAGAAGTGCCCCGAACAAATCAATTACTACCTGCTGTTCTGTTTTTCACAGATTCTGTCCTGTTTTGCTTTTTCTTCATTTTGCAAACCAAGAGCTTGCTTTTTCTTTGCAAAAACCTTTTGGCAATCTTGAGAAACAGTAGACCTTCGAGAATATCTTTATTTCCAGCAAGGTATAATTATTTTATTATGGGTACTAACCTCGCTAATCAGATTATGATGAGTTATGTATGAAGGGAGTTTTCAAGTGTGCGAGGGAAGATGATAAAAAGATTCAGGAGTGTCAAGCGCTCAAGCTTGGGGATGCCCCCGTGCACCCCCAAGAAATATTCAAGGAGACTCAAGCGTCTAAGCTTGGGGATGCCCCCGTGCATCCCCTTCTCCATCAACATTATCAGTTCGTCTTTCGTTCCACTATATTTTAATAACTTCATGTGTTATGTGCTATGCTAGGAGCGTCTTGCTTTTAGTTTCCTTTTTAGTTTTTCATAACGAGTCGGAACTCAGCGTTCTTTATGTGGGAGAGAAACATGCTCCACTTCTACCTAGAACATAACATAGATTTTCATGACTATCTTTGTTGTGTGTGTTCTTTGTCTTTTAAATAGCTACTATCATGCTCTGCTCTTAGTATTCATGCTTATCTTTTTAAAGAGCTTTTGTTTAGTTGGTTGCTTGAACTCTCTTTAATTACCATGTTCACCTTATTAAGAGAGTTTGCTTCCGTTGCATTGGTTAATATTTCTATGATAAAGATGCTACGTGCATAATGGCGCTTAGTAGTTCAGGTTTTCTTATGGTTAGTCTCAAATAGCTGGGGGATTCCCAATGTGTTATTGGAGTACCAACATGATTTGTTTGCCAATGATGTGGTATGGTTTAGTAATATCTTCCCTCAAGAATTCATTTTGATTGACTTGGCGTATGCTCACGGATATTTAAGACTGTAAAGAAAGTCTGTCAAGCCTTGATGATCTTTTGTTTCTGAGTAGCGATATAACTTCCATGCCTGATTCAATGTTGCTTTGTCGCTCTGCATGATTATGACCGTCATTGGTCTCTTAGTTGGTCGCTCCCAGTCTTTTGCTAACCTCCACCGGTATTAAGCGGACTGACTTCTTGTGCATCCACATCCTTTTAAACCAGTTGTGCCATATGAGTCCACCATACCTACCTATATGTGGTATTTCACCGCCACTCCAAGTAAATTTACATGTGCTACCTTTAAAACCTTCAGTTTTTGCAATACATAGCTCATGGGAAAGTAGCTTAAAAACTATTGTGATAAAGAATATGTTGCTTATGTATCTTATCTTCTTATAAGTTGCTTGCTGAGCGGTAACCATATTTCTGGGGACGCCATCAACTGTTACACTTTTGTTGAATATCATGTGAGTTGCTATGCATGTTCGTCTTGTCTAAAGTAAGGGTGATTTGCCATGGGTTGAATGGTTTGAGTATGCATATTGTTAGAGAAGAACATTGGGCCGCCAACCAAAGCCATGTATCATGGTGGAAGTTTTAGCTTGGACATTAATCCTCAATCTCTTATGAGAATATGCTTAAGCATTAAAGAGGAGTCCATTATCTATTTTCTATGTTGTCCCGGTATGGATGTCCTCAAGTTGAGATCTATCAAAAACGAGAAATCAAATGCGATCTATCTCCTTGGACCTTTGTACATGTGACATAGAGGTACCCCTTTGTGACACTTGGTTGAAACATATGTAATGCAATGACAATCCATGGAAATCCGAGCTAATTAGGACAAGGTGCAAGCACTATTGGTATTCGACGCATGAGGCTTGCAACTTATAGGATGTCTTATGCATAACACATATGAAGTACTACTACCGTTGACAAAATTGTTTCTATGTTTTCAAAATAAAAAGCTCTAGCACATGAGTAATCCCTGCTTCCCTCTGCGAAGGGCCATTCTTTTACTTTTATGTTGAGTCTCCACCTTCTTTTAAAAGCACCAACTACTGAGAGCATGATTGTCATTCTGAGTGTAATGTGCATTGTCTCAAAGTAGCATTGTCTTTTGCATGATTGTGATATCGTTTATTTTGAAATCATTGTATCTAGTCATCACTTAAACCTTGAAGGTGCCCCTGCATTTATGCTTCATTAAAGGGGGCAAGCTAGATATCACTTTATCATATTTGCACATCATGTTCATTACAAATCTTTTTGATGTTTCAGTACCATATTGTAAAACTTTCAGTTCTTTGTGATTTTCTCATGAGGCAACTTAATTACTACAGATTCATTGTCTCAGTAAGCTTTTGTCATATGACTATGAAAAAGTCCTATATGGTTAATAGCATGTCACCACTGAAATTATTCTTGTTATCATTTACCTACTCGAGGACGAGCAGGAATTAAGCTTGGGGATGTTGATACGTCCAAAACGTATCAATAATTTCTGCTTGCTCCATGCCTCATTTGGGTGATATTGCTATGATATTTATACACTTCCATACACTTTTGATCATATTTGGACTAACCTATTAACTCAGTGCACCCCAGTGCCAGTTTCTGTTTTCGGCTGTTTTTGTATTTCAGGTTTTCACGTTACGAGAACTGCCAGGAAAAATCCAGAAAAATTATATAAAAATTCAGCATTCCAGAACCTACCGTGCGCCCGAAAGGACAGCCGGGGGGGCCACCAGGGCTCCAGGCGCCCTGGCGGCGCGCCCCCCCTGGGCCGCGCCGGGGGGCGCCTGGGCCCCCCGAGGCTCCTCTGATGCCCCCCTTTGGCATATATTTAAAGCGTCTCCCGAAACCCTCGAAACAGGAACTCTTTTTCGCGATCTCATCTCTGTTCCGCCGCCGCCGCCGCTTCCAAGATCGGGAGAACCCTTCCCGGCACCCTGCCGGAGGGGAGGATCACCACCGGGAGCTTCTCCACCACCATGGACGCCTCCCGGATGAGTTGTGAGTAGTCTCCCTTGGACCATGAGTCCATGACCAGTAGCTATGTGATGTTCTCCTCCCGTTCTTGTGCTTCACTAATTAGTCCTCGTGAGCTGCCCTACATGATCGAGGCACATATGTAATCCTTATGTTGTTGCTATGATGAGTTTGCTGGGATCCGATGGATTATGAGATTATGTTCAGATTGTGTTTGAGTAATATATTTGATCTACCTCTTTTATATTTATGTTCAAAAGTAATTCTTGCATGTTCTCCGTTGTTATTTATTGCTTTGGCCAAGTAGTAGGTAGTGACTCCAAGAGGGAACGTTATGCTTGATTGTGGGTTCATGCCCCTCGATGACTAGCTTAAGTGACAGAAACATGAGTCTAGGGGATGTGCTGTTGCCACAAGGGGGAAAACAATGGTGCTTGTGCCCGCGGGTGCAAGGATTGTTTACTTTACGCAAAGTTCTTTTAATGCAGTTGTCTGTTGCTTTGAGTTTACACTATGGATGGGGCTCGCAACTTAATACCAGCGAGATGTTCTGGATAGATATCTCAAGGTGGATGATTAGTAGTAGATATTGATGGATTTCGATCTACTTACTTTGGCGTACTGCCCATGCTTTGAACCTCAACCTTTCTTGCAATGTAATCAGCATTGGTATGCGCACATGGTCCTGTCAATTGCCCAGTTGTAATTCGTTTACCTCACATAGCTGTTTTATCGTCTTTTGGGAGAGAGACATCACTAGTGAACATCATGAGACTCCGGTCCATATTACCATCATTGATCACATCCGCTATTTACTTTTCCGCTATTTACTTACTATTGTAATTATACCTATCACTATTATCACTTGTGTTTGATCCTTTGTAAACTGCAAGGCCAGAGGGATTGACAACCTCTCTGTACTCGTTGGGAACAAAGTTATTTGTATCTGTGTGCAGGTCCACGTTGATTGGTAATATCCGGCGCCGTTAGCAGTTGACACCTTCTTGTTTAAACTGGGAGTCTCTGGGAAATCGATCTTTGGTATTACCAAGGGAAAACTTCTGCTACACTGCATCTCAAACCTTCCACTTGGGGTAACCAACGAGGGGTGAGAAGCCACCTAGCAGGCGGCGACGGGGACGGGGCGACGACTGGGCGGCGAGGGTGCAGAGGAGAAGAAGCAGATGAGAAACTGAAATTTTTGAAGTGTTTTCTTATATAGGATGGACCTTTAGTACCGGTTGGAACCACTAACCGGTACTAAAGGCCTGTTTAGGCTAGGCCAAGCGGCGGGAAGCGCACCCCCATTAGTACCGGTTGGTGGCTCCAACCGGTACTAAAGACACCCCTTTAGTACCGGTTGGTGCCACGACCCGGTACTAAAGGGGGTGCGCTGGCGCAGGTGCGGTGCGGCAAGTTTAGTCCCACCTCGCTAGCCGAGGGGCAGCCGCACTGGTTTATAAACCCCACCGCAGCTGCTCCTTCGAGCTCCTCTCTACTGCAGGCTTGTGGGCCTAACTTTGCCGCGCTGTCATGTGAGTCTGTTGGGCCTTTATGGGCCTGCAAATACAGGCCCACTGGGTAGCGCGCAAATAATTTTTTTATATGGTATTTCATTTTATATCTAACTAACATTTCTATATCTAAAATTTATCTATCTAACAATGCCGCAAATATATCTATTTTTGAGTTGTTGTTTTTTTTTGTGTATTTAGAATTTCTTTGTGAATATTATTGCTTTAGGTACAAAAAATTACAAACTTTCTGTTAGTGCCCATAGTTTTCAAATTTGAATAGTTTAAATTTTGAATTATTTGAAATTAGTGTGAATCACTAGTTTGTGAATAACTTAACTTTAAAAATCAGTAAAGGCATGAAAGAATTTGTTTGCACATAAAATTTCTTCGCGTTTCAAATGCCCAAACACATAACTACCCTAACTATTACAGAGATTCCCTTTTGGGTGTGAAACACAGAAGAAAGTGATAATAGTGAAGCCGATCACATCCAAGATCTTTGGGTGTGAAACTTTTTCTTCGCGTGTGTCCTTTTACGACGTAAACATGGAAAATCTTCATCATTTAACGGGATGCTCGGGTCAATATTCACTCCCACGATGTTTCTCTTCTGACTTGTCTGTCTTGTCATCCACTCCCATGATGTTTCTCTTCCCAGAAAGAACTATGTGCCGTTTTGGCTCATCGTACGATGCATTCGCTTCCTTATATTTTCTTTTTCTTGGCTTGGTAGACATGTCCTTCACATAGAAAACCTGTGCCACATCATTGGCTAGGACGAATGGTTCGTGTGCATACGCAAGATTGTTGAGATCCACTGTAGTCATTCCGTACTGCGGGTCTTCCGTTACCCCACCTCGTGTCATATTGACCCATTTGCACCGAAACAAAGGGACCTTCAACCCACGTCGATAGTCAAGTTCCCATATGTCCTGTATATAACCATAATATGTTTCCTTTCCCGTCTTGGTTTCTGCATCAAAGCGGACACCACTGTTTTGGTTGGTGCTCTTTTTATCTTGGGCGATCGTGTAAAATGTATTACCATTTATCTCGTACCCTTTGAAAGTCATTATATTCGAAGATGGTAACTGGGAAAGCAAGTACAGGTCATCTTCAATAGAGGTGTCATGCATGGTACGTGTCTGCAACCAGCTGGCGAAACTCTTGGTTTGTTCACGTGTAATCCAGTCATCAGACCGCTCCGGGTGTTTGTAGCGTAGCAAATTCTTGTGTTCATCCATATACGGAGCCACCAAGGCGGAATTATGTAGAACTGTGTAGTGTGCTTCAGTGAGAGAATGTCCGTCCATACATATTATTTGTTCCCCTCCTAGCGTGCCTTTTCCATCTAGTCTGCCCTTATGCCGCGATTCAGGAACACCAATCAGCTTAAGGTCAGGAATAAAGTCAATACAAAACTCAGTGACCTCCTCATTGTGATGGCCCTTGGAGATGCTTCCTTCTGGCCTAGCACGGTTATGAACATATTTCTTTAAGACTCCCATGAACCTCTCAAAGGGGAACATATTGTGTAGAAATACAGGACCCAAAACGTTAATCTCTTCGCATAGGTGAACTAGGACGTGCGTCATGATGTTGAAGAAGGATGGTGGGAACACCAACTCGAAACTGACAAGACATTGCACCAAATCATTCTCTAACCTTGGTATGATTTCTGGATCGATTACCTTCTGAGAGATTGCATTGAGAAATGCACATAGCTTCACAATGGCTAATCGAACGTTTTCCGGTAGAAGCCCCCTCAATGCAACCGGAAGTAGTTGCGTCACAATCACGTGGCAGTCATGAGACTTTAGGTTTTGGGACTTTTTCTCTGCCATGTTTATTATTCCCTTTATATTCGACGAGAAGCTAGACGGTACCTTAATACTGAGTAGGCATTCAAAGAAGATTTCCTTCTCTTCTTTGGTAAGAGCGTAGCTTGCATGACCCTGATGTATGCCGTCTTTTCCGTGCATACGTTGCTGGTCCTCCCGTGCCTCAGGTGTATCTTTTGTCTTCTCATACACGCCCAAGAAGCCAAGCAGGGTCACACAAAGATTCTTCGTCACGTGCATCATGTCGATTGCGGAGCGGATCTCTAGGTCTTTCCAATAGGGCAGGTCCCAAAATATAGATTTCTTCTTCCACATGGGTGGGCGTCTGTCAGCGTCATTCGGAACAGGTTGTCCACCAGGACCCTTTTCAAAGACCACCTTCAAATCCTTGACCATATCATGTACATCAGCACCAGCACGGTGGCGAGGCTTCGTCCGGTGATCCACCTCACCTTTGAAATGCTTGCCCTTCTTTCTTATGGGATGCCAGCTCGGAAGAAATCCACGATGTCCCAGGTACACATTCTTCTTACAATTAGCCGAATATATACTGTCGGTATCGTCCAAACAGTGCGTGCATGCGCGGTATCCCTTGTTTGTCTGTCCTAAAAGGTTACTGAGAGCAGGCCAATCATTGATGATCACGAACAGCAACGCCTTTAGGTCAAATTCTTCCCCCATGTCCTCATCCCACGCACGTACACCTGTTCCATTCCACAGTTGTAAGAGTTCTTCAACTAATGGCCTTAGGTACACATCAATGTCGTTGCCGGGTTGCTTAGGGCCTTGAATGAGCACTGGCATCATAATGAACTTCCGCTTCATGCACAACCAAGGAGGAAGGTTATACAAACATAGAGTCACGGGCCAGGTGCTATGGTTGCTGCTCTGCTCCCCAAAAGGTTTAATGCCATCTGCGCTTAGACCAAACCATACGCTCCTTGCATCATCTGCAAACTCCTTCCCGTACTTTCTTTCGATTTATCTCCACTGCGACCCGTCAGCGGGTACTCTCAACTTTCCTTCTTTCTTACGGTCTTCTCTGTGCCATCGCATCGCCTTGGCATGCTCTTTGTTTTGGAACAAAAATTTCAACCGTGGTATTATAGGAGCATACCACATCACCTTGGTAGGAATCTTCTTCCTGGGGCGCTCGCCCTCGACATCACAAGGGTCATCGCGGCTGATCTTATAGCGCAATGCACCGCATACCGGGCAAGCGTTCAAATCCTCGTACTCACCGCGGTAGAGGATGCAATCATTAGGGCATGCATGTATCTTCTGCACCTCTAACCCTAGAGGGCAGACAACCTTCTTTGCTTCTTATGTACTCTCGGGCAATTCGTTGTCCTTTGGAAGCATATCCTTTATCATTACCAGCAACTTTCCAAATCCCTTGTCAGATACACCATTCTCCGCCTTCCATTGCAGCAATTCCAGTGTGGTGCCCAATTTTTTCTTGTCACCTGCGCAATTCGGGTACCACATTTTTTTGTGATCCTCTAACATGTGCTGCAACTTCTTCTTCTCCAAATCACTTGCGCAGTTTCTCTTTGCATCGGCAATGGCCCGACCTAGATCATCAACGGGCTCATCTGATGCCTCTTCTTCAGCTTCATTCCGCATTGCCGGCTCAGCTTCTTCCCGCATTACCGGCTCAGCTTCTTCCCCCATTGTTGCATCATCGTATTCAGGGAACCCATGGCCAGGATAGTTGTCGTCGTCCTCTTCTTCTTCATTGTCTTCCATCATAACCCCTCTTTCTCCGTGCTTGGTCCAAACATTATGGTGGGGCACGAAACCGGTCTTAAACAGGTGGACGTGAATGGTTCTTGACTTAGAGTAATTTAGACCATTCTTACAGACAGCACATGGACAAGGCATAAAACCATCCGCCCGCTTGTTTGCCTCAGCCGCAAGCAGAAAAGTTTGCACGCCATTAATGAACTCGGGAGAGCATCGGTCATCGTACATCCATTGTCGGCTCATCTTCAATACACAGCACCAAAAACACCAACTTAATACAAGTTCATACATAAAGTTCATACAACACTTAAATGCAACAAACAAATAACTCTCTAGCTAAAGCATTTAAATGCAACAACAAATGCGATCAAGATCACAACTAAGGTAACAATTGATCCAACAGCATAGTGATACCAAGCCTCACTATCGATCGCATATTTTCTAATCTTTCTAATCTTCAAGCGCATTTTCTCCATCTTGATCTTGTGATCATCGATGACATCGGCAACATGCAACTCCAATTCCATCTTCTCCCCCTCAATTCTTTTCAATTTTTCTTTCAAGTACTCGTTTTCTCTTTCAACTAAATTTAACCTCTCCTACATATGCAAACAAAGTGTTATTTTGGACCATCAAATTGCATATAAATCAAATACTAGCACATATATTTCCTCCCAAATTACTAAACTCACAAATTAATCACTATATAATGCATTGCAAGAGCTAATCTAGCAATGAGAGATGAAAGCACAAAGTTGCTAACCTTTGTGATCATTTGAATGGATGGGGGCCTTCAAATCTTGACAAATTTTGGGCAAAATGTGTGATGAGCTCGAGAGGAAGAGGGGAAGAACAAAGAGGAGAGGGGAAAGGGGAAGAACAGAGCGAGCTCGGGTGGATGAAGGGTTTATGTACGGCCACCTTTAGCACCGGTTCATGCCAAGAACCGGTACTAAAGGTGCTGGAGGGGCCCCAGACTGACAACATCCTGCCACCACTCTCATTAGTACCGGTTCGTGGCACGAACCGGTGCTAAAGGTTTGCCACGAACCGGTAATAATGAGAGTGGCCCGGCTAGCCGTTGGAACCGGCACTAATGTACAATCTCGACAAGTTTCATCTCCTAATGCAAACTACATTAGAGAATCCAAAAAGACAAAACCGGATGTGAATAGTGTCAAATACTATTCACCCAACTAGCAGAGTGGTCCTCGCAAATGCGAGGGCGTCATCTTTGAAGTTTTTTAAGCTTCGAGTGATTGTAAAAGATATATAAGATTATTTGCATGTTATCAATATGGTAGGAAATAATATAGATGTATAACTACAACTAATATTATACTAAATAACCTATCATAATTCGAGAAAGGAAGTTAATTATGCTTACTTTTTTTGTTGATTGCTTATTAATTAGGGAACTACTGAACTTCTATAAGTACCTTAGTGATCACATGTTCGTATGTGTGATATTGGTCCACTGGAGATAAAGTTAGGCCACAAGCTAGCTGGTAGTTTTTTTGGGTATCTTAGATTGGTATGGATGTTAACATTAAGAGGGTACCTTTAGAGTTTCATGTAAGTTTCATGTACTTGACCCTTTAAATAAATGTTGTTTCGGTGATCTTATTGTCAGAATTTACCGTGAAGTGAAATTGAAATAGGTTTTAGCCTTCGTAACACGTAAAACTTCCAATTATACCATGAGTTTGGCTACCCGTGGATATCCAAACCTCTTCAAAATAGTGTGATATGGTTTTCTTGCACGTGAGTTACCATGTAAATATAATGACATGTGAGTCATTTATTATATATTCTATATAAAATTCCTAATTCCTGTATTTATAGTCATTGTACAAAAAATACCTGATGTTATATACTTATATGTTGTGTCATAAATGTATGATGTGGACCATAATTACTATTATGAACATCCAATATGAATTATATTTTTAATTTTACCAAGTAGACTCACTATGATCATTATTGTGACAGCCTTAAATGCACAAAAAAACCTTTCGTGAAAGAATAACAAAGTAAATTGAAATGGAAAATAAATACATATTGTTTTAACAACTTTTGAATTAGAGAGCAACATAAGTATATACAAAGAAGAGACTTACTTTCAACTAATGCTTAAGCACGGTCCGAGAATAACAGTAAACCTAGAAACTAAATTGATGCAAATGGACGGATACACCTACTGAAGTATATCTATTGATTTCGTAATTCTTAGAAATACAAAGAAGTACAGTTGGATATCCAGGTTGGAAGATATATAATATACCGGAAATGTTGATATCATGTAGTCCCGTCTCTTTCTTCAGCAAGAACACCCATACAAATATTTAAGAGAGAAAAATGAAGTAATATCATTATCAGTTTTAAAGCCGAGGAACAAAGCAAACGCTCTCTGCAAGCGCATTGTATTCATGCAAACAAAAGTATTGAGATGGCAAACGATTTGTAGGTTTTTCCAGAAAGTGGTTATCACGTAGAAATAAAAAATCAATCCCAAATTCTGAGTACAACACATTGGCATAACTTTTCATGTATTTTTCTTAAAGAAGTTGGATGTTATATAGATAAATCTTTATATGATGGTATGCCCTTTAGAAAAGAAATATATTTGTGTGAACGTCTTTCAAATGTAGTAATTTTGTACTCTATTAACATATCCTAAGAACATAGTATGATTATAATATAAGGGTCCGCCTACCTGATCGAGCTGATACAAAAACCTATCTAAAAAGTATTCATATTGGTTATAATAATGTATTCATCACACAAATGGGTAGAAGGATCTGACTATGGTTGGGCGGCCGAGGAAAACATATATTTCTCAGCTGAATTTACAAATTTATTCATGCATATCTAAAAGTATGGTCACGCCGATGCATTAATTTATATGTCTAGCGTGCCCTGGTGACCTCGTCGGCGACCTTGCCGGCGTGCCCAACATCAGCAAGGTGAGTACAACGCTGCTCAGATCTCGTCACAAGTATCGACCGGATCAATCAGAGCCCCAAGCTATCTTCACGGGCGGGAGTATCTGGCGACATGCGCAGGTGCCCCTAGTTCCTATAGATCAATCAAGTTGTGTGCTTGGTAGCTTAGCGTGCATGGCCACCATGGGCGCGGTCGCTGCTGGGCGAGGTGCCGGACATCCATGTCAGCACACCGAGCAAACAAACAATGCTGGCGGAGGCGATGGAGGCATAGTAGGAGAACTTGTGGCCGTCGAAGATGTCGATTGGTGCCTTGTACAGAGTTGACGACGTCCTCGATGACTACGACGCGCTGCTCATCGCGACATCAGTAGTGGTCCTGGAGTTGCGCTTGTCGGTGGTGAGCGAGAAGGTGCCGGGGGTGAGTGAGAAGGTGTAGAGGGCACCGCCGGTGAGGCTTGTGTAGACGGCGTTGCCAGCCCTCAGCCCCCGTCTTGGGTCGATCCCTCCTCCTTCTCTCGTGCGCCGCACCAGAAGGGGAGTGCCGCGTCCCCGTCACCGAAGCAACCATGGCGCCGCCCCGGAGAACCCCGAAGCCGCTCGTCTGGATCCGGATGCCACTGTCGTTCCGCTCGTCTAGCCTGTGCGCCACTGCCGCCCTTTGCGGATGTCACTCGATCGGATCGAGCGAGAGTCGCCTAACGCCCCCCATGCTTGTTGACCCGCCTCGATCTAGATTGATCCCGAGGATCACCTTTATATATAACTCCTACTCACTCTGGAGAAATACAGCGGGCGCCTTGGGCGCTATAAACAGGGAGGCTTCTCCAACGGTGGCGGAAATGGCTGATAACCCATAAGTATAGGGAAATGCGACAGTTTTTTAGGGTAGGGGAATGCGACAATTTTTGAGGGTAGAGTATTCAACCCAAATTTATAAATTCGACACAAGGGGAGTCAAAAAATATTTGTTAGTTTTAGTCATTGAGTTTTCAATTCAACCACACTTGGTGACTAAATATCTGCAGTAGAGTGATCAGTAGCACAGTAGTATGATGGTTTGATAGTAGTAGTAACAGTAGTAACAGCAGTAGTAAAATGGTAACAGTAGAAGCAGTAAATTTGTAGTAGTTGTAACAGTAGAGATAGCAATAGTAAATCAACTCTTCCGACTGTTCAACGGCCATCAAGCCTATACTATACTCACCCTCAAAAGAAGCACTTCTTTTTCATCTCGGAAGAAGAGGAAACCTTTTGGTTCCTACGGAATGAAAGGAGGGCTGAATTCTACGATGACATCGCACCATCATCAGAGAATCAGGCGCAACCATGTTACGTTGAGAAAATCAGAGCAGTACCATTGCACGGCTGACGGCCTGCCGCTGGTCGAACAGCATGTCACATAGACGTCGTTCTGGTCGGTTCATCGACAGACAGCATGAACGGCACGGCGTCATACCGAGTTGCTGAGCAAAACGCCGGCCAAGGAATTTGTGCCGAAGTACGCCAAATATGTGCCGAAATTTGTCCAATCTGCGCTGAAAATTGGGCAAAATCGGCGTCTGTGGGGCCTGAACTGCTTCCAGTCGATAGCCCCTTTTTGAGACGCTGATAGAAAGTTTTCTTTCCACCTTTTCTTTTGTTTTATTTGGGAAATTCTGGGCCTGTCCTTTGGTTTGCTTAGCGGTGACCAACTTGCAATTGCAATTTGTAGAGCAAGTGGACGCTTTTGGAGTGTATTGAAAAAAGTTGATGACTTTTTATGAGGAGACCAAGCGAGTAAATTAAATATCGTGTCTTCCATTGATTTGTTATGTCGGATCGTGATGTTTAATCGAGTCAAAATTCTCGGCTGTGTCATAGTTAGAGTTGCCGAGTTTTCCTTTCTTTTTGAAAAGGAGGATGACCCCCGGCCTCTGCATCTGAAAGATGCATACAGTCACTTTATTAAATATTCTTAAAGATCTTGCAAAGTAATCAAAGTTTTAAATAGCACGCTAAGCCTCTTTAAGACGGATCTCTTCTAAATGCTATAGCGAGCTATAGCGGCGCTATAGCAGGCTATTTAAAATATTCGCTCATGTGTTGGACAAAATACATTTAGCGCGAAACCTCTTCTAAAAGCTGTAGCATGCTATAGCGGCGCTATAGCGGGTTATTTAAAACTTTGAAAGTAATACATCAATATGTAAGAAGTCGGAATCTTGGCAACATGTGTTTTTTTTTTTTTTGAGGATCAAAGCAATTGCTTTATTACTGAACCATGTTAGGCATGTCGCCTAAAACATACCCAGCCACAGATGGCGGGACTTCAACCTCCCACAGCGTGGGTTCGTTATTATTACATGCATAGCCAAACTTAGCTAGTTCTTGTGCAGCACGATTAACATCTCTCCTACAAGCTAGAACGTCACACTTTGAGAACCACAGTCTCATCTGGATCTTCAGGTCTGTCAGTATCGATGCATACGCCGTGACGTTCGGCTCCGTCTGCATGAGTGCAGCCTGCAGCAACTGCGAATCCGTTTCTATGCATATCCTGATCGCTCCAAGGTGTGTGGCTAGTTCTACCGTCGCCACTGCTGCTTGAAGTTCCGCTGCAAAAGCATCATAGATATGCTCACTCCTCCCAGCCATACCAGCTACCACCTCTCCAGTGAAGTCTCGGGCAATGACTCCCCACGCAGAGTGGTCGCTCCCCGGCATATGAGCTCCATCGATATTAAACTTAAGGACCCCGTCCTCTGGTGGTTTCCATGTGATCGCCCCTTTGATGGTCTGTTGTTTATGTTTTCCCACAACATCCCAGTATTCCGTCGAAGCAAGTTTGGTTCTATGCACGATCTGCTCTGGCTGCATTCTCTGCTCATTCTTCCTTACCCTATTCCGTTCGTTCCACCACTCCCACCAGAAATATAGGATCTGCACTCTGTCTTCCATTTTCAGCGTCCACAGGTGATCTAGGACGTCTCCAATGGCGCTGTATGTTTCGAGGTCGCTTCTGATAGCTTCCATACCCATCGCCCGCCATACCCTCTTCACTTCTTTGCATCGAACAAACAGATGTCCCCCATCCTCGGCATTCAGGTGACATAATAGACATTTGGTGTCCTCAATCTCCATTCCCCTCGCCACAAGGTTGGTTCGCAAGGCAAGTGAGTTGTGTGCTAATCGCCATGTAAACATGTTGATCTTGCTCTGGCACGGCATCTTCCAGATGCGTCTCCAGAACGTGCTCTCGCACGCGTCTAAAGACCCGTGTACATCTTCACTTCTACCTGCCTCGGCCCCAGCCATGATTTCATGCACCTTGACGTGGAGTTTATACGCCTGTTTTACTGAATGCATACCCTTTTCATCGAAGTGCCATGCTATGAAGTCTTGCATGCCATCTCTCAGAGGTATCCCAAGGATTAGGCTTGCATCCTGGGGGACGAAGATATCCCTCACCAGGTCCTCATCCCACTTCCCAGTCATGGGGTTTATGAGCTCATGTACTTTCTCCAGTAAGACCCCGTTCCTTGGTGTTTGAACTCTTCTCGTCCACGCCCTAGGTAGCCAGGGGTCCTCCCATATGTTCACCTGCTGCCCATCCCCAATACGCCATATATAACCTTGTTTCACCAGCTCCAGTCCATGAAGTAGGCTTCTCCATGTATACGATATGCCCTCCTTCGCTTCTGCTTTCATAATGTTGCCATTGGGGTAGTACTTGGCTTGAAGCACTTGTGCACATAGGCTCTCTGGCCTTTGGATCAACCGCCAAATTTGCCTTGACAGCATCGCAATGTTGAATGAGTTAATATCTCTGAACCCTAGCCCTCCATGCGCCTTGGATTGTGTAGAAGCCGGATCCACTAGCAGCTTCACTGGCAGCTTCATACACCGGCACTGACGACAGCGGAACAACCAGCTCGGGCCTGAGAGAAATAGTAGAGGCGGTGCTCCTGGGTGCCGCCATTTCCATCTCGCCGTCTAGCCGTTAAGACCAGTCGTGGGAACGTGAGTGGTGTTGTCGCCAGTGAAGAGCAGCACTGTTTTATTAAATAAAAAATGTACACCAGACACGTTTGTTTTGCCCTGGCCGTGCCCAAGTCCAAATTACTATGTACACGGTGTTTTGCCTTGAACATGTGCAGTTCAAAGTATATCCCGCACGTAATAGAAGAACGTTTTTGACATTAGAGAGAGTAACAGTTTTCAGTTTGGTGTGCGATGGCGCTTTTCGACTGTCCACACAAAGTCAACATATCCGAAAGAGCGTTTCCACGTACGAGTACACAAACCTAAATTGCGCAATAGCAGTTGCATCTAACCTTGGGAGGAAACATAATTATGGCTCTTTAACGCCGCCCGGTGAAGCAAACGTATTAGTAACTATCAAATGTTAAAAAAAAACTATCAAATGTTGGCGTTAAGGACCATAAATATAACTCACCCCTGAAAAGACTCTTGAGCAAACGTACGAGCACCCAAGACACCGCTACCTCACTGGTCACAGCACAGCTGGACGTAGCCATGAAGGTATGACTAACGATCCGCGAGAGATGGCTTATCATCATTCAGTACCAGCTGAAACAGTCTATACATGGAATTATTTTTTAGAGGCATGTATGAGCTACAATTTCTCTCAAAACGACTATATATGGAGGATAATTATCTGTAGGCCCCCATTTGCATTATAAAATTGAAGAGTCATAGACGCCCTTTACACCTCAAGCAGAGATCAGGTACAAACTAACAATTTTGCAAAGTATTCAGCAGAAGAGGACCAATTAAGCAACCGACTATAACTATAAAAGTTAGAAAGTAAGACGCCTAAAGTACTGACAAAATATTACAGCTACTAATATTATAGCAGGGAAAGAATCTAGGAACACAAATTTGTATCGAAGATATGGATGGCAAGCATGGCGTGTGACTTACTACCGGTGTGTCTTTAGAGAGAGGAGCGTCTTGAAGATTCCAGCAAGAACGCCAATGATTGACACTACGGCGATGATGGTTCTTTTGTTCCTTCTGATGAAGCTCTGGACCTTGATCCTCCTGCTCCTCTGATGAAGTCTAGCGTCTCCTTGCACGTCCTCCTCCCGGTTCATGGGCATCGCTAGGAGGGCGAGGTACGGGCACACGGCCGTCTCCTTCTTCATTACGTCGCCGTCCCTGTAGTTGGACGCTGTGCAGACCTCCAGAGCGGCCATGTTGACGAGCCAGCATGCCGTTGTTCCGTCGAGGAAGAGGGGCGCCAGGTAGAGGTGGGAGAAGAGCTTTCCTATGAAGACGCCCATGTCCATGAAGTCTGACGTCCTGCAGGGCTGGATGTTGATGGCCATCTCGGCGAGCTCGGTGGCACTTGCGGTGATCGCCATGGACGAGGATGGAGGCACTCCTTGGGTTCTCGTGTACCCGACTTTTTTTCCAACCGGAAGAGCGCAAGGAGATGTGGTGGGTTGCGATCACTAGTGTAGGGCCGAAACGGTTGAGCGCTCTCCCTATGCCCGCGGATCTTGAAGGTGCTTCCCATGGTAAAGATGAACTTGTCCACCGGCGCCGGAGATCGACCGAGGCTGTTGAGTGCTTGCACTATGGACCATGGAATCTGGTTCTCCAGCAGCATGATGTCATTCTCGATGCATACCCGGTTGGAGACGAATAGACGCTCCAAGGACGCATCTGCTGGATCCCTATGATCGGAATCCATCACTCGTATGTACTGTAGCAAGAAACAAGCGTCATGGAGCATCATGGTCGCGAACTCATCAGCACTCATACCTGCCGCCTCGTCACCGATGTAGAGACCGCGGGCCACGCCGTCAACCGCGTAGACCGCCTGGAAGATCTCCTCGAGGTCGAGCTCGCTGCCGGACTCGTGCACGAAACGGTTGGCGGCCACGCGCTTCAAATTCTCCATCTCCTGGAGCTTGGTGTCGCCGTGGTGGTATGGGCCGAGTGCCACCACCAGCGGCTTCACGTACCGGCTGTCCAGTTCCCCTAGGCTTGCAGGGAACCTATGGAAAGTCCACTCCATTTTGCTGTGATCAGCTCTGAACTGGCTTGCTGTTTGGCTCCACTCCTCAACTAGAAGACGAGTGGATTCTGGTGGTGGTGGGACGACCTCTGTGGACATTGCTGCTTAACTTTACTTGGCCGTCCAATCGGCCGGAGGTTGCATGCTATATCAGTCGATCCGATCGAGTGATAATACATATCTGAGTCGGACGTGCCAGTTGCCGGGCTATAAGCTAGACAAGCTTGTTAATTAGTACTTTTTTTTTCTTAGTAATTTAGTATAGTAGATTGTAGATCTCACATGCCAAGCTGCATTGTCAACATGTGCCGACTGAGCCCACCACATTCTTGGAGCGAGAGTCGCGCGCTAGCCACAAGTACCGCTGATCCAGCCTATAATCCATCCTTGATTAGTTTGCTGCTTAGTTGGTAGTTGGCACCACATCTAACTCACCCATCCTTAAAATCCTTTTTTTTTCGAAAAGGGGAATACCCCGGTCTCTGCATCAGAGTGATGCATACGGCCACCTTTATTAAAACAAGAGACAATCAAACAAGGTCTTGTAGTCTGTGGTAAAAAGGCTCTCTAGGAGCAAGGAAAACAAAAATCAGCCAACAGCCACAACCGGCAGGCATAAGAAAGATAGGAAAACTAATTGCCTATCATATTACATGACCGCCATTCAAACCGGTTGAAAATAGCCCGTGCTACCGTCTCCCACCGGATAGACCCAGTAACCAAACGCTCCCTGGCCTCCATCGGAGTGAGTAGCGACCACATACGGATCAATGCAGTGGCTCGGAAGATAACCTGCAAAAAATGAATATTTGTTGTTCTGTTAAAAACCAAATCATTTCTGCAATTCCACACTGCCCATAGCAAAGCACATACTCCCACCCGGATGTGTCTCGCTAATGCGGAATCTATCCCGTGTAGCCACTGCCCAAATAAGGTGCTAATGGAATTCAGCGGTGAAATGTTAAAGGCAATATGTATTGTCCGCCATAATATCGTTGCCATCGGGCAATCGAGAAAGAGATGTTTAATGGATTCCTTCCGATCACAAAACGAACATCGTGAGGAACCAGTCCAGTTACGTTTTGCCAGATTGTCTTTAGTCAGAATCACTTGTTTATGCACAAACCACATAAACACTTTGATTCGCAAAGGCACTTTGACCTTCCAAACATACTTCGAACTAGAAATAACACTAGAGTTGATGACATCTAGATACATCGATTTGACCGAAAACTCTCCATTCCTAGTCAGTTTCCAACACAACCGATCTGGGCTTTGAGACAGCTGCACATCCATCAGTCGTCTGACCAGATGGAGCCAAGCTTCCCAACGGTTGCCTGCTAGCGCTCTCCTAAAGTGAATATTGAGAGGGGATGACTGAAGAATTGTCGCAACAGAAGCATCTCTTCGTTGAACAATTCTATACAAAGAGGGATATTGCAATGCGAGAGGTGTATCCCCAAGCCAAGTATCTTCCCAGAATCTCGTAGTGTTACCATCTCCAACAATAAACTTTGTCCTATTGAAAAAGACTGACTTAACTCTCATCAGTCCTTTCCTGAATGGCGAGTCATTCGGCCTCACATTGACCTGGGACAATGTTTTAGACTGGAGGTACTTATTACGCAGAATCTGAGCCCAAGTGGCTTCCGTCTCTGCAGATAGTTTAAACAACCACTTGCTGAGAAGACATCTGTTCTTCACCTCAAGGTTTTCTATACCCAGACCCCCTTGGTCTTTCGGTCTACAAATAATATCCCACTTTGCAAGCCTGTACTTTCTCTTTAGTTCATCACTCTGCCAAAAGAAGCGCGATCTATAAAAGTCTAGTCTTTTCCGAACTCCAACAGGTACCTCGAAAAAAGACAAGAGAAACGTAGGCATACTCGTGAGCACTGAATTAATGAGAATTAATCGGCCTTCGTATGACATCAGCTTGCCCTTCCAGCAGCTGAGTTTCTTTTCAAAACGGTCTTCAATACTCTTCCACTCATTGTTAGTTAGCTTACGGTGGTGAATTGGTATACCCAAATACGTGAACGGTAGCTCCCCCAACTCACACCCGAACAATTGTTTATAAGTTTCTTGTTCCTCATTAGCTCTTCCAAAGCAGAACAATTCGCTTTTGTGGAAATTAATCTTAAGCCCACACAATTGTTTGAATAAGCATAACAAAAGCTTCATATTTCGCGCTTTTACAAAGTCATGCTCCATGAAGATAATAGTGTCGTCGGCATACTGTAGGATAGAGACCCCTCCATCTACTAGATGAGGTACCAGGCCTCCAACCTGACCAACTTCCTTAGCCCTTCCAATGAGGATCGTCAACATGTCAGCTACTATGTTGAACAAAATAGGTGACATCGGATCACCTTGTCGAAGGCCCTTATGCGTTTGGAAGTAGTGGCCAATATCATCATTCACTTTAATTCCAACACTGCCCTTTTGCGTGAAAGATTCCACCTGGTGTCTCCAGGATTGATCAAATCCTTTCATACGCAATGCCTGTTGAAGGAATGGCCATTTTACTTTATCATATGCCTTTTCGAAATCCACTTTGAAAATGACCCCATCTAGTTTTTTCGTGTGGATCTCATGGAGCGTTTCATGCAGAACCACAACCCCTTCTAGGATGTTTCTGTCCGGCATGAAAGCAGTTTGAGACGGCTGCACCACAGAGTGCGCAATCTTTGTGAGCCTATTAGTCCCGACCTTGGTAAATTTTTTGAAACTAACATTGAGAAGAAAGATAGGCCTGAACTGCTCAATCCTCACAGCCTCTGTTTTCTTCGGAAGCAGAGTAATCGTTCCAAAATTCAGCTGAAACAATTGAAGCTGTCCAGCGAAGAGATCATGAAACATCGCTAATAAATCCCCTTAAATAATATTCCAGCATTTTTTGTAGAACTTCGCCGGAAAACCATCCGGCCCCGGAGCTTTGTTACTCTTCATTTGTGAAATCGCTTCAAACAACTCTTTCTCAGTAAATGGGGCGGTTAACACCTCGTTCTCTTCTACAGCCAGTTGAGGGACGTCCTCATTCCGAGACTCATCCAGGGACACAAAGTTGTCTTCTGGAGGCCCAAAAGGCTGCTTGTAATAATTGGTTATGTAAATTTTTAGGTTGTCTTGACCAACAATCATCCCCTCGTCTTGCTCGAGTTGAAAGATCATTTTCTTTCTATGTTTGCCATTAGCAATCATATGGAAGAATTGAGTGTTGGCATCCCCTTGGATGACCTTGCGAACCTTAGCTCGCAATGCCCACTTCAACTCCTCCTCTCGCAAGAGTTCTTTCAATCTCATCTCTGCGTCCACTTATGCGTGAAGCTCCGAAGGATCTAAAATAGTAGATTCTGCCTTCAAATCTAGCGAATTAATAAGCGTAAGGATCCGTTCCTTTTCAACCTCATAAATTCCACTAAGATGCTTTGCCCACCCTCGTAAAAAACTCCTCAAGTGTCTAATCTTATTCTGCCACCTCTCTATCGACGTCCTTCCTCCAACATCTTTCGACCATTCCCTGGCAATCAGATCAAAAAAACCTTCTCTTTCAAACCATGCTAACTCGAAAGAAAAGGTATTTTTATTGCTCACATACGTTGCCTCACCCGAGTCAACCAATAAACGTGTGTGGTCTGAGACTCCGCGCGATAGAGCTTGTACCGTTACGAGAGGGTACTTGTGCTCCCACTCAACGCTAGCCAGGACTCTATCCAGTTTTTCAAACGTCGGATTTGGCAGGGAATTGGCCCAAGTGAATTTTCTACCCGAAAGCTCTATCTCTCTGAGATCCAAGCTTTCAATAATGGCGTTAAACATGAACGACCATCTGCCGTCAAAGTTATTATTATTCTTTTCCTCTCTCCTTCGAATAATGTTGAAATCACCCCCGACCAAGATCGGAATCTGTTCGGACCCGCAAATGCGAACGAGATCCGCTAAAAAATCAGGTTTGAGTTCTGGCTGTGCGGCCCCGTAAACCGCCACCAGAGCCCAGTTGAACCCATCAACCTTAGAACGAACCCGAAATTTGACAGCGAAATCCCCCATCACCACACTACGGACTTCGAGAGCATCACATCTAACCCCGAGCAAGATTCCCCCTGATCTTCCTCTTGGGGGCAAGCAATGCCAATCAAATTCAACACCACCTGCCAAATTGCTTAAGAACTGAGGCGAAAAATTATCCCGTCCAGTTTCAGAAAGTGTGATAAAATCCAAACGATAATCATTAGAGGCATCTGCCAGAAACCTTCTTTTAGCCAAGTCCTTCAGACCTATGCTATTCCAAAAGATGCCTCTCATATTTCATCATGGAATTTTTTAGTAGTTCGGATTCTAGCACTTCTACGCACCGTGGAGGCTGGATAAATCTTTCGCGACCACTTACGCTTAGGCTTTTGATGAACCCCCACCCGATCCTCACAACCGGGCTCCGTGGTCCTAGCCGCGAGCTCCATATTCTGCACCCCCTCCCCTGGGTTAGTTACACCACCTTCCTCCTCTGCCTCAGAGAGGGATGGGGCAAGATCATCACAAAAGTTATTAAGCACCGAAACACCTAGAGCACCTATGTCTTGGTCATTCATCGGTCTTACTCCTGCTATGTTTCGAATCAATTCTAAGGCACGTTCCTCTTCAAGGTCCAGCATATCATTAACAGATTTTGAAATTTCACAATCATTGCTACCAAGTGAGATTCCTAGCTGATTGGCATTATGAATAATCTCATTATTAGAAAAGTGCAGAATCGAATAAGAGGTGTTGACTGACATACCCGTAGTGACCTCAATGTCACGAAGCTTAGCCGCCCTCATGGCGCACCTCAACTGCATATCATCAACGTCCGGCCTATCCTGGAAGCGACTGCTCATCCGTCGCCCCTCAGACATAGGGTCCGGAATGCCTCCAAAAGCGATGACCTCCTCCCTAGTGGCTCCGTGTGGGGCAGAGCCTCCATCCCCACCCCCACCGGCTCGCACTCCCGGCACTCCAGCCGAAGGCCCCCCAGGAGAGGCGCAGGAGGGGGCCGCCTGCCCCCGCTCCCCACCCGTCCCAAGTCTGAGGCCGAGAGGGGAAGTATCCTCCCTTGTCGGCGCCGCCTGGACCGGTGAGGCCGGAAGGACTGCCTCAGCCTCGGCTGCCCCATCCAGCACAGGGCAGGAAAGGACCTGGGCCACCTGCCCCGGTCCCTCTCCCGCGTCAGCAACATCACATATCAACGGCGCCGCCGTCCCTGGCGCCATCCCCGCCGGAGTCCTCAAGCTCGTCAAGACAATGGATGAAGCGGGAGTGCAAGGTTCCTCCTGCCCAAGCACCTCCCCCCCATCAAAGTCCAACGGAGGCAGAGTGCATTCAAGCACGTCGTCGGACTCAACCCGATCGCTCCACAACCTTGGCGGGGCTAAAACTGGCTGAAATGAGCCAAACCTCAACACGTTAGTGGGCACCGATGACGAAGAGACAGTCCCACTGACAGACTTATTAGGAGCGGCGCCCGAGCTATTAGGAAACTCATGCCCATCCGCATCCCGCCTCTCTTTCGAATTCCCAACACCATCATCTCTTTCATGCATATCCACATCTGCACCTGCGAGAGCCTCAGAAAACAACTCTCCATCCTCAAACTCAATCTCCACTAAATAAACCTGGCCTCTGTAGGTCCACTTGACCTCGTCAGGCACAGCCTCTATATCCAGAACACTCACCAGTAGTCGAGCCACTCCATTAGCTCTGGTTAAAGCCATATCCACTTTCTCAGTCTTCCTAACCAGGATACCCAAGCTAGCTGCGACTCGCTTTAAAAAAAATCAATGATGAGAGTGTTAGATGTGAGATAATATCTTACATCTAGATGTGAAATAACAAAGCTGATTTTCTTTCTGGGGTAATTTTTAATTCGCCTATGACTTAGTTATAAGAGCATTTTTAATAGATGATGCAAATTTAAAGATGTAAAACTAGATCTTCTTTTTATCTATACCTATACTAATTAGAGACTCCCTAGAAATTACCACGTTAATCAGAAATTAAGAGCCGTTCATCTATGTGGGGCCGAATTATTACGGTTTAGATTAACCCTTATAATTCCTCGCTAAAATCTGCTTTGTTTGGCAGAAAAAAAAAAGACCACATACCTTCCTCGGTTAGAAGATGCAAAACTAGGACCTGATTTGATGGGTGCACATTAGCCTCCACGTTTAATCCCATAAAGTTAAAATCACACTATAGCTATCAGATTCAGTTTATTTTCTTTAAACGTCTCAGATCATTGTCCCCGCTCTCCTGTTTCCCAATCTCTCTCATGTCTAATGATAATTAATCTCTCCCTACCTGGCGACCTCTCTCCTCTCAATGTATCCATATCACGCCGCCTCCTCCTCCACATCTTCTCTCTCTCCACCCTCTAATCAGATCTATGTTGCGTTCCAGCCGGAAAGAATTATCAAGTGCATGTCCGATCAAGGTCGTGTACGTGCAGCACTAACGAAGTATGCGTTGTCTTTCCAACCACAGAGATTGATCAAGTTCATGATCCAATCAAAGTTTGGGAACGTGCATTTTCAAAAGAGGAGCCAACATGTACGTGCATCTCGCCGGACGAGCTTCCGCATGATCAGCCAGAAGGAAGTATCAAAAGCATGTCCGATCAAGGTCGTGTACGTGCACCTCTAATGAGATATGTGTTGCCTTTGCAGCCGCATAGATTGATAAAGTTCGTGCTCCAATCAAAATTTGTGTACGTGCATGTTCAAAAGAGGAGACAACATGTACGCGCATCTCGCCGGACGAGCTTCCGCATGATCGCCTGGAGAAGGAATCAAGGCAACTTGCTTGGTCGTTGTTGACCGTCCGACGCTGCGGACTAATACGTGCACGGTTCTATTCCTGTCGATCATACCTCACATCGGCATATGCACCTCCTTCCTCTAATATATTTTGTGCTACTCTGCTGCATCTCCTCGGGGCGAAGGTTTGACCATGATGGGTAGGTTCTCCTCCAAAGTGTTGGCAATGCTCTTGATCAAGATACCCACCAACTAGCCCTTCCATCTATCACCATAGCACACCCAGCTGATTGGTCTATCCAGGATTTCCCCGTACACTACTCTAGGTCTGATCATCTTGCCAATAGCTTTCTCTCACGTCAGGTCTCGCCATTGTTCTGTTCTTCTGTATGTATCTCCATTGCATGCGAGGCTCCAATCTTTTGCAAAGGCTCAGCTCCCAGGTAGCCTTTGTTTCAAACCTAGGTATTTGATTACATTTTTTTGTATCTGAATAGGATAATAATTTTGTTCTTATAGTATAAGTATATTTTATTAATATTTAACCGATGAATGTTGGCTGCAGTCTACCTATGATCCAATCTTGTAGCATTGATCCTGACTGCCGTCTATGGATTTTTAAGTGTTGATGCTGGTTGTCCACTTGAAATTGTTTCTACCAACTATGTGCTACTCTGCAAACACCGAACTTGACTTGAGACCCTTTGTTGATCAATCTGACAGTGATTTTTGATTATCTTTACCAACTTAGTTGCTACTATGGGCATTCACTACACACTGAACTTGAATTAAAAATCTCAGCTGATTAATCTGCAGGTGCTTGAATTAAAAATCTCTTCCCCTGTGAGAAATTGTTGTTTGTCTGCGTGCCATAATTTTCCTTCGGCGGACTTGGCATGGAACGTGTCCAGGGACGAGTCATTTCTTATTCTGGGGTAACAAAGTAGAAAACCTGAGAAGAACCGAGCAGCAAAATAAACCAAGATTTTGCAAAAGCGGTCAAACACGAGCACGAAAAAGATTTTTGAAATAGACTGGTCGATTGCGCACGGAGAAGGCTGCTAGTACATATGTTACACGCAGATCCAAATTATACATACGTCACTCAGGGTGTGCGTACACATCCTGACATGTTATTTGAAACTAGTGCACTCCTCCAAGGTCCTACATGATGCGCAAACAGACTACTCCCATCAACCTATTTTACACAACACACAAATATGACAAGCGAGCGCGGCGCATCGCGAAATAATGCGCTAGTCGGAGATGTTGAAGATTTCCCTCGGACTGCCGAGGGTAAGGCCCAGTGGTGCTGGAGACTCAACTTCCTCCTTACTAATGGGCTCCAGGCGCGGAGTATGAGTACGAGGTGTCGAAGCATGTTCAGCAGGCGGTGCAGCTCTGACTAGAGTAAGAGCAATGACTTGGTCAAACTCCTCAGTGGTAGGCAGACGGCGGGCGGTGGCTACAATGGAAGGTGCATAGGATGCGGCGGACGATACAAAAGTCATCGGTGGTGCGGTATGGAGCAGCTCCCTCCTGTTTGCGGAGCCACTCCGGACCATCTCCATACGGGCGGCCACCGGGTCGTCCACCAGGTTATCAAAGGCTTCCTCAAGAGCCTTGAGGTATTCAACCATTGATTCAATGGCTTCGTCACGCTCCCCATTTGTGCATGCAAATGCATAGTGGCACGTATAAGACACGTGGCATGGGAGGTAACGGAAGCGACGAGTCTTCATCGAAGGAAGGATGTCCCGGAGACGAGCTATCGCCTGACGGGCAGCCATCTGCATAGCATGCCTCTCCGTAGGCATGGCTCTGCCCACAAATAGAAGGCGGCGCGCTTCAGAACGCCCACCTTTGAAGTGTACCACAGCCTGATGCATAGACACGTTGTCGTTGAGCTTGTGATGGTAGAGTGCAAATTCGGGACGTGTGGATGGCCCAATTGCGACTTTGGTGATGGCGATGAGGAGCTTGACAAACCCCTCAGGAATGTTGGCGAACACCTGTGCATCACAGTCGTTGCTGGCCATCTACAAAAGTAGACCAAAATTCCGAATAGTCAGGCCATAAATTTATGCTGACCAACAGAAAATTGCTACAGATGTAAAAATGCTGAAAAGCAGATTTTTCGCTAATAACCGATTAGCGAGCGCACCTAGTGGCTTCCTACAGTCAGCCTGGCTCTGATACCAAGGTTGTCGCGACCGGTCCTTCAGTAAAATAATTACCGGAAGGCCGATCTCTCTAATAACCAGCGAGGAATAATATTCCGGCTGGCAGACAAATCCTTGATACAGAATTACAGTGATTTACTCCAGGATCACAAGGGACTGACTGGGACTCCTCTAAGCGTCGGACTCGCTATCTAACTCTTCATCCATGAGATCGCCTTCGTCCACATCTGGCCAAATCAACAAGCCAGGTGAGTACTTTGAATGTACTCGCAAGACAGTTCGGACTTAAGATATAACAAATGCCAATACGAATGCATATGAGTATTCCAGCAAAAATGCAACCGGAACAAAATATGAATGCACTGAAAATAGAGAATGGAAGTCGTGCGGTAATCCTCCCGAAATCCAAAGATAATAATAAAGAGACCAAACGAGGGTATGGACAATGATTGCTTCAACACCGCCGTGCGTATACTGGCATGTGACGAGGGAGTATTATTTACAGACCCTCCTATACACTACATGGATCTAAGATTTTGTGTAAGTTATCATAACTCTGCATTCTATGTGGCATTAGTATTAACATGCTGAAGCAATATTTTTTTATTACTCAGTCCATGATGCTAGAGTCAACAAGAGGTCAGAAGTTTTGCGAGAAGGAAACTATCCATACGTTGGTAACATTATTTGATAGCTGGCCTGGGATGGACAACAACATCTCATCATGCAACATGGTAAGTAAAATATTTTGTCTATTGTTATCATGGTTTATTGTTGTTTCTAATAGCTCCAGTTGTAGATTTATCTTCCCTATACATCCATCGGCCGATACGTCTTGTACGTGATCGACAAAGAGGCACGTCGGATATATATTATGGACCCTGTTCAAACATCACAATCATCAGAGGGTAAAAATTTGAGGCATGCACTGAAATTAAAAACTTTTGCAAGGGATTTCAAAGAAGCACCCGAAATAAAGCTGCCTGGTTGGAATTCCGATATTTCTAAATGGCAACGTTTATTTCCGTTTGGTATTCCAACGAGTATAGACGGGCAATGAATTCATAATAAATAAACATTTATTTTTGTTATCACTATATTCTTTATATTATTAATTTAAAATATTACAGGAATGTGTCTGGCTATTTTTCTTTTCATTTTATGCTCTGGTGGAACGGTACAGAATTGGTCAAGCCAGTTCGCGCGGTGAGTATTGTCCGTTACATGGTTTAAGACCTTTGGCGTGAAATTTGCATACTAACTACATACATTGTTTGTGCAGGATGGGTATGAGTTGAGGAAGCAGTTTTTGTTATACCTGCTAAAACACTGTGGGAATGAAGCTAAAGACAAATTTCCTGATATTGGTAAAGAATTTCTTAAGCGCATCATCTAGATATTGATAATTTTGTTATAGATGTTTAGATGGAACATCGCTCAGTTTGTTACATGGACATGTCGTTAGTTTTTATTTTTGTTATCAATTTTCATTGCAAAATGGAGTTCAATTATTCCGTAATTGTGTTTGCGTTATATTGTTTGTGCATGTGAAATTTAAAATGTAACTCTTGTAAACTTTTTTCAAGAGCCCGTGGCAACGCACGGGCACTCTACTAGTTGTAGTAGGGGTTCAATTTACATGCCAAACTTGCAACTTACCAAAAGTGCAGCCCGACCATTCTTAGCAATGTTGGACATAAACAGAATGGTTGTTCCTTACAGTAGGTGAGGAAACACGTGAGAACCAGCAATACACCTTCTTCATTAGGAGAAGCTGCTGTCTCAATCTTGCATGGAAGCATGCATTCTTGTTTGCACAAAAAGCACACATGCATTCCATAAATGAATGAATTGGGACACAAATAGAAAAATACTCCACCCATCTTTACCTATATGTGTATAGTGGTTCCCTTCATATATATAGGAGTCCATATTCACATGAGCGTATAGCAGGTCCCAATAGTTCATCCACACTTTCATATTTATACTCGTTCTTCTGTTTGACATGATAAGAAGCATGGAAACAGAGAAGAGAAGAGGCCGAGATAAGGAAAGTAGATGCACAAACACGTAGGAATTTGATACATCAGGAGAAAAGCAATATATCCTTTGCGGATGCAACGCCCTTGAAAATAAGATCCAAGGAACCCAGCAAACATTAGAGAACAAAAAGTTATGACTATACTTTCAGTTTAATTTCAATATGTTAAAGAACAGTTTTTACAGAACAAGACAGTGATGTAACTTCTACCCAGCCTTGCACGGTTCGGCCGTCTTACTGTGTGCTCCTGCTGATAACATACTATGCCTCTGCCGGTACGATTTCCAACGCGAATACTTCATCCGGGCTCTGGCCTTTAATCTGCTCTACTAGTAGTTTGAATTTTCTTGGACAGTCACCTTTTTATTTTTAGAAATCTAGAACTAGTAGTACTTGCCCCCAACGGAAAGGAGATATGAACTCTTTCTTTTCTGACCCGAAGGGGATCATAATTTTGGCTGACATAGGGCGTCGCCTCCCTGTCAATGTGTGGCCTCTCCCAGCTAGTCCATATCCTCTCACCATAAACAATCCTGAACACGACTCAACAGCCGACACCGATATGCAGCAGCTAGCGGTGACTGAGTCATGTCCGGCCAGCGCACCACTTCCGGGACGGTGTCATGTCGGGTTGTATACGGCCACCTCTCGACTTCTCTCGCTCTCTAATTTCGTTCTTGCTTCCCACCGTGTGCCGGCCGGAGTCAGCGTCTCCGGTCCTCGCCCGTGGACTTTCCTGGCGCGTCATTTCTTCCTCGCCCCGCTTGCCTCCCCTCTTTCAGTCGGTATGGGTGGGGAAGAAGAACATCCAAACCTGAGCTCACATAGAGTCAAGCCAGAGAAACAGAGCAAGAGCTAAAGAAAAGAATCGTTTTACTACAAAATGCAGAGTAAGCTTGCGTGAAAATCTCATTCAGACAGCTCGGCTAATCGATCATGGACAAAATCCTGGCTTTCTCGATCCTTAGCTCGTGGCCGGCAGAGGTCTCTGGTGCAAGATATGCCACATGCCTGTCCTGGCGGAGCAGCGGCGGGAAGCAGGCGACCGAGAAGAAGACGCTGTTAGCTTAATCCAAACAAATTTAAAGTTTAGTTAGCAAAGGATGATCAAGCTTGCCAGTGATGAGGAGAGTCCGGTTAAAATCTTAACCACATGCGCGTTGCAGCCGTAGCTTTAGGCTAGTCCGTGTCATAATTGGAGTCACCGGTAGCTGCTAGGTTTGGTTAGGATTCCTAGTGTTGAGTCCGGTTTGGAATTTATGCCATGTCCGTATAGGCTTAGGGGAGGTCAAAGGGTCGGTGGCTTGTGCTATATATGCACAGCCTCAACGTGAGATTTGTAACAAAGAGAAAAAGGAGAAAAATAAATAAAAAGGAAAAAGAGGGCACGACAAGGGCCCCTTGGCTATCAATTTTTGTGGGCGTGCGTTCGTGTGATTTGATGTGATCGATCGTGTGGCGAATTTCCAACAGACGCAGCAGGGCGAGAAGGTCGAGCAGAGCAAGTGTCCAGAGAGGAAGCCGGAGACCAGGCCGACACGATTCTCGGCTGAGTTCGACGGCCTCAACTGCTTCGAGTCCATAATTCCCTTCTAACATCTGAGCAGCTCGCCTGGTTGTGTTTTCTTTTCACTTCTTCGGCTGTACTTTTTGGTTGCTTACTGAAAAAGAAGAAGAAGAGACTCACCATTTGTACAATGCGAGTGAATAGACGGATTGATAATTGTAGAGTTTGTTTGGTTTACTGATGCCTCACGGTAATGTTTAGATTGTAATTCGAACCATATCTCTTGAAAAGAAATTGCAGAGTTCCTCTCACCAGGCCACACAAAAACGAACAAGTATCCTCTGACGTGCTTATGGAGAAACTTGACATGTCGGAGGAGCTGCTTCCCAGAGAAACTTGCTTGATACTTATGATAAGCAAACTAGTTGATAGGCTGGACTGTTAAATTGAGTTCATGCCAAAGCATGACGCTCAGCCTGTGTCAACCTCCTCTCGATATGGAAGTGCCGCCTCACCCAACAAACCATTCCATTTGCTCGCCATAAACAATCACAGGAGCAACCTGCATGTCTACTCATTTACTTTTGTTGGAACAACCTTGATTGACCCGGCGGCAGCTACCTAGCTAGCGAGCCCCGTCCGGCCAGCGTGTGGCATGCATGCCAATACCAATGGCCAAAAGAAAACCAGATTATCCTAACCTCCCAAGTAAAGACACATGAATCCTGATTTTCAAAGCAAGCTTGAAATAGAAAAGGAGAGGAAATGGTCGCCACGAGCTAAGATTATTATTATTTTTTTATTTTTTTGCGTTGAGATAGATATGGACATAAGAATATTTCTCCCAAAAGCTGTTTAGGCTATCCTTCCAGTCTGCCTTAGCAAGATACAAAACTAGGGACTTGGTCAGCAAGAGGAGATAAGGAGTAGAGGTAGAAGGAAATCTTCGCCGCATTTAGCTTCCCACACTGTACTACTATCTTCAATCCAAAATATAAGACATTTTGAAAGGCTAAACTAGCCTACCAAAAGGTCTTATGGAGAAATGAAGATTATACAGGGAAATGTTTGTAGAGCCAATAGTGAATGGCATGTCGATGAAGATTTACTAGAAAAGTGTCTGCTCATTAGTGTCAAGCACATGGAATCTATGTGCGGAACCTCAGATCTGGAGCGGCGGCTCCATTGGCAAGGCATGACCGGCTAACAGCCGTGCTGGCGGTGGATCCGGTATCCCGGCCGCACTGGCGGCGGGATCTGGTGGTCGTTGGCAGACGGCGGCGGCTTCTGCGGCGGTCAGTGCGCGCGATCTGGCGCCTCCTCTCCTCCCCTGTTTGGCGTGCGGGCCAGCCTGGTCGGGCCGCGTTTCCTCTTGGTCGCCGGTTCTATACAGGAGGTGCTGCTGGTGGCAGAGATCTAGTTCAAGTGAAATCCCTGGCCGGCCATGACCGGCCGCGCCGACGGCGACGCCTGAGGGCGTCGTTCCCCTTCTTGGAGGCATCGGTATGAACTGATCTCCTCACTTTACCTTCCCCTAGCTCTCCTGGGTGAAAGCCCTAACTTTGTTGGGCGGCGGCGGCGCTCACGGCGCCGTTCCCTTCATGAAGGTGTCGCTTTGGGAACCTTGGGATTGGGTGGCGTTTGTGGGTGGTGGGCGACGGCGGTGTTGCGGCCCTATCCTAGCATGGATTTACGTCTGTTGCTTGGAGATGGACTCACGTAGGTGGAGGTCGTCGGCTGGCGTCGTGGTGGCGTTAATTGCGGAGGACCAGCCAAGGCTCGCCTAGGTGGAGGTCGTCGTTTGGCGTCGTGGTGGCGTCGATGGCAGAGGACCTCTCAAGGTTTTCACCTCAATCTGCTCTGAAGATGGACCAGTGGAAGATGGCGGCGACGACACATGTGAGTGCGTCGGACCGGTTTGAGCCCCGGTCCCGGCAGATGGCTCGGTCGGGGCCTCCGGCTTTTGATGTTAGGCTTAAGTGAGAGGTTGGGGTATGTGGCCCAGCTTGCACCCCTTCATTATTTGGACAGGAGTAGCGGCAGATATTGCCAAGATTGCGGATTCAGGTATATTGTTGTTCTACTTTGTAAGGTTCCCAAGAATAATCAATAAAATGGGCGCATGCATCTCCCAGATGCAGAGACCGGGGGTCATCCTCTTTTTTCAAAAAACATGGGCTTTGATTCGATAGAAATTATAATGGATCTATATTATTTCTTACTGTTTAAACAAAGCTTAACACTATAAATATATCCAAGCCACATTTAATAACATAATATATGGTTACTATTAATGTATGCATACTACATTCAAATAGCAACTGGATGACAATTATTTTCTACAAACCCAATTGCTTTCCACCGATCAAAAAATAGCGCACAATAACTATTAAAAATAATTACTCCACCAACGTTCACCTTGACGAATTAGTCGAGTGACTGGATGAATGAACTAGTGGTTCTTTTCCTTGGATTTGTTTTTTGTCTTATCGAGCATAGTACTGCCCATAACATTGTCGTTTTGAATTTTTCGTCTGCGGTACCCATCTCCTTTGGGAAATTAAATGGATAAAGAGCCTAGTAAGCAGGTTGAATAGAGCTCAGGTCCTGGTACAAAAGTGAGAGGTGTGATTCATGTGGGAGTTCGACAACATCAATTGCTTGAGTCCATAGTCGCGTTTTGAGCTGCTCACCGGCTGTCTCGGAAGAGAATTATGTTTTCCACTTATTTTGTTCTTCTCTCAATTGATTGAGATCACAGTCTCGTTTTGATCTTCTCACCGGCCTTCTCGGGAGAGATTTATCTTTGCCACTTATTTTGTTGTTCTTTATTTAATGCGAAAAACTTTTTTACAAGCGAATGATCTAGATTATGTTGACTTTGTCATGGTATTATGCCTGATGGTGATATTTATTTATGTTGTAATCTGATCCAGTATCCACCACTCTTCAACATCCCGGATTATCCACCACACGACATTTGAGAAATATAAAACTCAACCACACAGTCATGATAAGCTATGGATATATTTCTTGCAAGTCGAGACACCAATATCACAAATCGATCCTCCAGCCATTAGAAACAATGGTAAATGCGTTTTTGACATTCAAAGATCCAAAATTCCTGTTAATTGTTATAACTGATAACTATGTACATATAAAATTCATGAAAAATACGTTTACTTCGAAGCTACACAAAATAATATCTTGATCCTTTTTTTTTTGCAGAAATATCTATATTGGCTGCAACATTTGATACTATTAACACATTTGTTTTATTGTGATGCGTAAATAAATGTATTTACAAATAAAAGCCGACACATGTTAATTTGACCAATGACAGCAAAACCATATATATAAGAAACATTGAATGGTTAAATTACCAGTCCACCAAACTTCACTTGTGCAAATAATGTGTTGCTTATTTACAAGTCTATATAAACATGAGCCTATGGCAACATACAATAATCCGTCCACCTTTGATACTTACTTCTCCTTTAATTTGACATGACCGGATTTAAAAAAGAATCTAGCAAGCATGCAAACAGAGAAGACATTGAGTGGAGAACTAAAGGGATGTAGAAACTCCTAGGAATGAGAGAGATTGGGAGAGAAACAATCCTTACCTGGCGAATCAAATGGGCTTCTTGCAGATTATAAGCTCATCGGTGAGTGACCACATCCTGGCGACGTAGACAACGACTGTCTAGTTCCCCTTCTGTGCATTGTCGAGGGAGATCCGGTGGTTCCAGATGCAAGAGCAAATTTGTGATGAAAACAAGTTTGTCAGGGCGGTCCATGCCACGTGCACCGTCTCCACGGTGATCGACTGCGTCATCACCTCCTTGGAGAGCAATGTCAGGAGGTAGGCGGGCAGTTGCTTTTCCTAGGCAACCCTGATCATGACATGCGATGAGGAGGCAGACATGGTAGTTGGGAACGAAAGACAAGATGTGTTTTCGAAGGGAAGCTCTTATTCGTACCATGTGAAAATGGGAAGCGTGTTAACCTACTATAGTAGGTCGCTGGTTTCGTGTTTATATAGGATCGGCATACCCTAATCGAGGCGTATACAAGATGGGTGTTACAGACTTGGGTTAGAAGATAATCACATGACAACAACGATTCTAAACAACTCTAGTGAGGGTTCGGTTTTGGTTTTATCTCAACCAAACTGAGTACAATAGAATATCTAGAACTCTCTAGAGTATTCCTAACAATATCCAAATATGAATCAGATAATATTTTTTTGGGTACATGCATTAGCATTTGGCGGGCCCATGCTCGCCAGTCTAGAAATCACGGGATGGGATTATCATTTTGAAAATTACTCTGTCCCTGCTTAATTTTGAGATGACACAAAACTCAAATTTGTAATGGTTATGGATTGTGCAAGTTAAGTTGGGCAAATTTTTCTTATTCAAACTTTACCAAATTTCTACTTAGCAAGAAACTATTCTATTTTCGGGTATTACAAGTTTTCGTTAATTAAGAACATGAAAGACGTGTATAACTCCTTGTTGAACATCCTGAATTGCTTGTTTTCTTGATTTGGTAAAGTGGGTCAAAATTGTATTTGATGTGCTTTGGAATCTATCTTTTTTTTAGGGGAAAGCTTTGGAATCTATCTGTTATATATAAAAAGTGCTTTATTGGCTACCAGAAAAAAAAATCTAGAAAATCTCACAATAATTGGAAATATCTGTCAATTAATCTGGTAGCCTTGGAAACAACTGTCAATATTAGCCGATGGTTTTTCGTAAACAATTCCCTATGAAACAAAGGTTAAGAAAATATACCTCCTCACATTAAAAGGACTCCACACGTCTCCTGTAAAGAAAAGTCCATATACCTCCTCACACTAAAAAAGGAGTCCACACACTTCCTATAAAAAGACAAGAGTCCACAAACCTCACGTGACCCAATTCAGGCCAAAAAATATATTAACCAAAGAAAATGCGCACAAATTGGACCAGAAAAACAGTAGCATGCCCGCATCTATCATCCCCATGCTCTCGCGGCGGCCATGCCGGGGCGATGAAGTCGCGGGAGAGAT
Source organism: Secale cereale (assembly GCA_902687465.1). Taxonomy (NCBI): domain Eukaryota; kingdom Viridiplantae; phylum Streptophyta; class Magnoliopsida; order Poales; family Poaceae; genus Secale; species Secale cereale. The sequence goes on from LR738712.1 coordinate 764,841,456, forward strand.
GGATGAAGCCTCTCCTTGGGCTGATCATGTGCCCTCAACTTCAACCCATATATAGCTCCTATCCCCTGACCCCCTGATGCATCCTCTCTGTTGTTGATGTCCTCTCCGCTACGATTGGTGGCTTGGTACAAGGCGTATTGATCTCAAGGGAAGATGAATGACTCACTTCGCCGTGGGCTCTGGTTGTTGAAGCGCAAGTTGATCAGACATTATTTGACACAGGTATCGTCATGCTTATCGATTTTTTTATGGTAAGCACCCGTCCAATTTTTGGATCACTGGTGTATGAAAAATCAATCCATATATTCCAACGAAAGGGAAGGAAAAGGCTGAAGTGGTAACAAAGTACATCCATGTGAACCCAATCTGAAGCCAAGTCGTAAAACTTGCCCTGTTCCATAATAGTAGGACACATGCTCAAGCCTCAGGAGAATTACCGGGCACGCGTACTGTCTACAGATCAACATGCATGCAACTATGTAGGAGAGAGGTGGGCAGTCCAAATTTTGATAATTTCAAGCAGGTATTAGGGCATCGACAATTGTAAGAATCTTCCTTCGGATGTATTCACGTGTAGACTAGGAATCTATATTTTGTTGATCAGGTAAGTTACATCAGATGCATCATGTATTAGGCCCCCAACAGCCATCAGGATCTCCAAAACAACGAGGTGAGGTCTCAGGGATTCGGGCAAGAAGACATATACACAGGTCGAGCAAAGGAAGCTCAGTAGCATATTCGTAGTCATTGGACTGCTGCTGTATTATTTCTGGTATAAGCACTAACTATGTGTAAGCTATGAACTCTTTCTGTTACTTCACCCTGCACCTAAAAGCTCAGTGTGCTCTATTCTTCGATCCTATATCTGCGGCTAGCTAAATATCTTCATTGGTTTTAGTTTTGTTATCCTTACAATTAGCATTTGGAATTGTGCATATAATATTATTCAGAACAATGTCAATTAATGTTAGAGACTTTATTTGTCACTGGCTTGCGGTTTTAGTTCCTCCTTCACCATTACAAATAATGTATTGATTATTTGTATCTAGCTGAACTGATATATTATGGATTCAGATTTTGTACTTTTTTGCGCACACACACCGGGGGAGAGAGAGAGAGAGAGAGAGAGAGAGAGAGATACGAGGAGTTGCTACTTCTTGAGCATGCGTTGGTTTTTCCCTTGAAAGAGATAAGTATTTTCCTCAGTTGAGACCCAAGGTATCAACCCAGTAGGAGGCACAAGCAAGTCTCCACTCTATGCACATGCACAAACTAACAGACACTTGCACACAACGCAGAAAAGGGGTTGTCAATCCGTTCCCGGTTGCTTGCAGAAAAAGAGATGTAAAACAAATAAAAGTAAGTAGAACTCAGTGAGGTATTTTTGTGTTTTTGGTTTCGTACATCTGAAAATATATGATGTAAAATAGACCCGGGGGCCATAATAAAATAGCGCAAAGTTATGATGATATCTAAGGTAGTGATCATGAATATAGGCATCACGTTTGTGACAAATAGACCGACTTCTCATGCCTCTACTACTATTAATTCACTCATCTACCGCTATCGAGCATGCATCTAAAGTATTAAGTCATGAAAACAAAGTACCGGCTTAAGCAAGATGACATGATGTAGAGGGATAAACTCATGCAATATCATATAAACCCATATTTTTCTCCCTAATGGCAACAATACAATACGTGCCTCGCTACCCCTACTATGTCACTGGGTGAGGACACTGCAAGATTGAACCCATCACAAAGCACCTCTCCCATTGCAGCTGACCGGTGCAAAGAAAAAAGAAGAGGAACAACGAGCCGGTTGCCAGCGGCAGTGATAAGGGTTTCACTCACACGACGGGGCTTCATGCCATGACACTCTCACCCCATTTGATATATCCTAGTACACTTCAACAAACTCACACTACAGTCCCACCAAATACAACAACTAGACCGCCCCAGACCAAACCCCGATGACAGTGACAGTTAAGCTACGCGTGCCTAAATTCACCCCTCTCGGTGGATCCACCCGCGAGTCAATGAATGCCAGCAATAATGTAATGCATTGTTCTTTTTTTATCAAGGCTTGAAAGCACTTGAATCAACACATTTATCTTTTTTTACCATATTGCTCAATGGCCTTGCATACATCCTTTTTTATTGAAGTACAACCATGTCAACCATTTTTTATGTTTTAAACATAGTTTACCTATTGATATGCACGGCTTTAAAATATTGTATATATGGCTACACATAATAAAAAAAATACTCAATGTATATAAGGTTCAAAGATTCAATGAATGCATGAGCATATGCATTCTTGTTTGCTAGAAAAGTGCACATGCATTCGATAAATGAATGAAGTGACATGCAAATAGAAAAACAAACAAATAAATAAATACACCACCAACCTTTACTTGTGTGTGTATAACACGTTCCTTATATATGTGAGTATATTCACATGAGCGTATAGCAGGCCCAATAGTTCATCCATAGTTTCATATTTAACTGTTCTCCTCACTAGTAGATAAAGGGTATTTAGCCCCGGTTCATTTGGCCTTTTAGCCCCGGTTCTGGAACCGGGGCAAGAGGGTCGGTACTAATGCTCTGACCCTTTAGTCCCGGTTCAATCCAGAACCGGGGCAAAAGGGTGTCCACGTGGCCTGTGCACCGAGTCCAGGCAGGAGGGGCTTTAGTCCCGGTTGGTGGTACCAACCGGGACCAAAAGGCATCCACGTGTCAGCATTTCTGTGGCTGTGGTTTTTGTTTTTTTTTTGAAAGGGGAGGGGGGTTTTAGGTTTTGGGGGTTAATTTAGGTGTTTCATATATTGTGTTAGCTAGCTAATTAATAGAGAGAAGTGTTCTCTCTTATGTCCGTGCTTGGTCGACGCTACATACTACACATACGTATATGGAGAGGACTAGAGTCACGCTAGCTAGCTAGCTAGCTGCTAGCTACTAAGCAAACGAAGGAACAGAAGATCTCGTATATATAATCAACATATATATATATATGCATACAGAGAGAAGTAATATCGACCACCTCTCCTTCTCCGAGAGATTGGTCGAACAACAAGTTCTCGTATATCTATCCGACACTACCGGGCACATATATACAATAATTATCTCTTACAAAAATAATCTCCTAACACATGGATGCAGGGTCCACATAGTATTCTCCGTCTTCAGCGATCACGTGTTCAAGGAAGAATGCCGCCAATTCCTCTTGAATTGCTCGCAGACGATCTGGTGTTAGGAGTTCATCCCGCATCCGAAACATCTAATTTGAAGTAGGGGGTCAATACATGAAATGATGCTATAAATTTGTGAATATTATTGATTGCTTACGCACTTCAAATTGTTCATCAGTGTAGCCCCGCTCACAGGTCGTGTGGCGGATGGACTCGCAAATGTAGTATCCACAATAATCATTCCCGGGTTCCTGCCACAACCACTTTACAAGAAATAGAGCTCAATCAAACTGATAAGCAAGAATGCCAAATTGGTATTGATGAAACTAGCGCTTGAACCAAGATATAGGAGATGCGCGCGCGGAACATGCTACTATATAGTACTTACTTTCGGGTATCTAAATTGTAGCTTCTTCGGCAGTCCCGGAGCTTTTTTTGATGAATTTTTTCCAAGCCCTGCCAGACAAAGGAAACAATTAGTTGATATCAGAAATGAAGTTGCTGATATATATGCATGGTGGATAATATTGATCGATTTAACTTACCTGGCTAGCATTTGAGTCATGTCCGCATACTCCTCGGGATCTTTACGTTTAGAGTCGAAGACAGTTACTATTCCCTTCTCAAGCTTAATCTCTAAGAGAATATAGTGGAAGCTGCGCACGAATACATGAGATCATCAATTACATCACTATAAACTTGACTGATATATAAGGGAAACCAAATATGCACAAGACATTAACACTCACTTGAAGTTGTAAGGAAAGAGTATTATATCTTTGTTTTCATTTACCACCAACGATCGTAGCAAGTTGGTCTCGGTATCGCCGGGACGCAATTTAACCTCGGTTGCATCTATGAGGTATGTGTTAATAAACCCAATATCACCTACTTGTCTTTTCTTCAATTCGACGATCTTCAATCTGCATAATATATATAGTGAGGATAATTATAAATACATGCAATGAAGATCAGCTATATAGAGAGACTTAATGACAGAAGTAGTACTACTTACAGACAGTAGCAGGTGATCGTTGTTTTATCGAGGGCCAATTGATTGAAAAATTGATAGAACTCCTCAAATGGAACAGGCAACAGGTCAATTCCAACGAGGTCATGCTCCGGTTTAACTCTCAAATACAAGTTATTCCTCCCCCCAGACTCTCTGCAGATTTTCATGTACCAATCATGCAATCTTCGCATATTCGTTGATAGAGATCTTTCATTTTTGACGAGAGGCTTTTTGTACTCGTATCTTTCTATCTGCACGTCCATGAAATCATAGTGTACATCGTCGGACGCGTAATCTGCATGATTGGTATAACCGGGCACCATCCTCGGATCATTAGCGACCATGTCGCTAGACACCTTGAGCGGGGGGCACGATTGGTTCGCTTGTTCGCTGAGCTGGGCAATTTGTTTCCCAGCTCGCCCTTCTGCTAACCTCTGATCACTTTTTGTACTTCCGGACCGCTTGGCATCTTGAAATGTCTTTTGAATAATGCGGTCATAGTTGCCCTTCGGCTTACTTTTCGCTGGTTGCTTCAGGGCAGCAAGAGTGCGCTTTGCTTTCACCGCATCTATCTTCTCCTCCGGAGGTGGATGTCTCTGTGCTTTCAATCCTTCAAAAAAGTCCTTCACTTCGCCTTCAGCGATCTTCGTGTTTTCCTCGTCGGACCTCTCGTACGGTAACTTCTCTAGAGGCGTGAGAGAAGGACCGAATCTGCATCGCCTCCCGCCTCTGGCTGTACTGGTAGACGTCGCCGGACCAGAAGAAGCGGCTGTCTTTTTTACTTGCTTAGGCGCCGGAGCAGGAGAAGCCGGAGCGGCGGCAGGTCTCTTCCGCCCTTGCTGATTAGGCGAAGGAGGAGCTGGCTGTCTGCTCGGGCGCGCCGGCGGCGAAGGAGGCGGAGTGCCGCCACGCGCCGGCGGCGAAGGAGGCGGTGTGCCGCCACGCGCCGGAGAAGGAGCCGGAGTGCCCTGATGGTCACTCGCCAGAGAAGGAGCCGGAGTGCCCTGATGGTCACTCGCCGGAGGAGGAGGCGGTGGAGGAGGCGGAGTGCCCTGACTCGTCGTCGGAGGAGGAGGAGGCGGAGGCGTCCAGTTCAGAATGTTGATTAGGTCCTTCCGCCATAGGCATGGAGTCTTCAGTGAAGAACCCAGCCGAGTCTCCCCTTCACCGGTAGGGTGGTCAAGCTGGAGCTCCTCAAATCCCTCCATTATTTCGTCGACCATCACCCTAGCATATCCTTCTGGAATCGGCCGGCAGTGAAAAGTGTCATCTGGTCCAGAAGGATAAACAGAGCCAGCAGCCGCCTTGACCTTCAGATTCATCCACTGTGCCATAAGGTGGCAATTTTGTGCCTGCGTGATAGCATCCACAGGATTCCTGGCAGTAGCCGTCAAGGCAAGCTCTGGCTGAAGCAGCTCGGTGGAAGCCACGCTGCTTCTCCGCTGAGATGGCGGGGTAGCTTCGGGGGAATCTTCGGCAATTCTTTTCTCCCGATCTGCTTCCCGTTCCTCTATCGCTTGTATTCTGGCCCGCAGCGCCTGGATTTCGGTCATCTCCATTTTCTTCCTCCTGTCGTGGCATTTGTAGCCTCCTGCGTCCGGAAACCCAGCACGCCACGGAAGGGAGCCTGGCGTGCCTCGTGTCCGTCCAGGGTGCTCAGGATTCCCGAGGGCCATTGTCAGCTTGTCGTTCTCTCTGTCGGGGATGAACGTCCCTGCATGCGCTGCTTTGATATACTGCCGCATCTTCCTGAGTGGTGTTTCCATTTGCTTGTCCGTCCAAATGCACCACCCTGTTACAGGGTCCAAGGTTCCGCCAGCCCCGAAGAACCAAGTCCGGCAACGTTCTGGCCAGTGCATTGTCTCTGGTTCGATCCCTTTCTGAAGCAGATCATTCTCAACCTTGGCCCACTTAGGCCGGGCTACGAGGTAGCCGCCCGACCCCGTGCGATGGTGATGCATCTTCTTTGCAGCATTTATCCGGTTTGTCTCCGACATCTTCTGACTCTTTTCCGACTTCTTATGGGCCACAAATGCGGGCCAGTCATCTTTGATCTTCTCATATATGCCCACAAATTCTGGAGTCGTTTTCTCTCTGACAAACGTATTCAGTTTTTTCTTCCATGCCCTGAATTGGTCTGCCATCTTCGAAAGTGCATAAGACTTGATTAAGTCCTCTTTTACTGGCTTCGCCGGATCAACCTCTCGCGGTAGGACGAAGTTTGACTTCAGCTCAGTCCAAAGATCTTCTTTCTGCATATCAGTGACATAAGTCACCTGAGCGTCGTTTGCAGCCGGCTTTAACCATTGATGGATGCTGATCGGGATCTTGTCCCTAACCAGAACCCCGCACTGATTAACAAATGCGTTCTTTGTGCAGATGGGTTCAATCGGCTCGCCGGAGCGCGAGATTTCTGAGATCTCAAACTTTTCATCCGGCCTCAACTTTTTCTTCGCTCCTCGTCTCTTTACCGAAGATTTGCTCGATCCGGAGGGCTAGAAAAGGAACAAAGACGAGAGTTAATGAATGAATCAATTAACTAGTCAGCACATGCTTAACTAACATATATACCTCCTGGCCGGACTCGGTTTGGTCACCGGAGCCAGCATCACGGTCTCCTTCTTGCACCGGCATTGGGTCACCGGAGCCGTCCTCACGGTCTACTTCTTCCATGTGCATTGGGTCACCGAATTCATCAATATCATAGCCTAGATCTTCCAGCCGCAGCTCTTGTTCGACCTGCTCATCGGTGTCGTTGAGATACGACCTGACGGCATTTTGTCCGTCTGCGATTATGTCCATCAACATCGCTTCTTGTGCTAGGTCTCGGGTGTTGTCGTCCATTGTTTCTACAAATATTTACAACATGCCAATTATTATTCAAACATGACAGATGGATATATTAATGGCAAACGTAGAACTAGCTTCAACCCTCGACTGCTCGGCGATCCACAAACCCTAGACCCCCTCATGTCACATTTTGTCTAGCTAGTGTCAAAGGATTCAACAAAACAAATACTTCATCATTAGGCGAAAGTAACAGTAGCATGATGGTACGAAGCTCTCCAAAGTTGTTTTGGAACGAAGTCCCAGATAAGATAATCCGTAACAAAAGACGGATTATCCTATCAGGAACTCCGTTCCAGAACATCTTTGCATAACTTCGTACCAACATGCCCCGGTTACTTCTGGCAAATGATGAAGTCATGGAATTCTTCAATACTTTGACACTAGCTAGGCAACCTCTCTCGACCCCTCGACCCCCGACTTCTCGGCGATCCACAACCCTAGACCCCCTCATGTCACATTTTGTCTAGTGTCAAAGGATTCAACAAACCAATACTTCATCATTAGGCGAAAGTAACAGTAGCATGATGGTACGAAGCTCTCCAAAGTTATTTTGGAACGGAGTCCCCGATAGGATAATTCGTAACAAAAGACGGATTATTCTATCAGGAACTCCGTTCCAAAATATCTTTGCATAACTTTGTACCAAAATGCCCCGGTTACTTCTGGCAAATGATGAAGTCATGGAATTCTTCAATACTTTGACCCCCGACTGCTCGGCGATCCACAACCCTAGACCCCCGACTGCTAGGCAACCTCTCGACCCCTCGCCCTTCGGCCTCTCGGTCCCTCGACGACCCTCGACCCCTCGACCTTCGGCCTCGGTCCCTCGACGACCCTCGACCCCGGCCCCCCCTAATGTCGAAGTTATCGGGGAGGGTGTATATCGACATAGACATATCCGATAAAAAAAGAGGAAGAAGAAGAAAAAAGGAACCGCTAGAGGAGAAGATCGAAGAAAAAAAAAGAAAAAAAAAAGAGAAGAAGAAAGGAATAGAGGAGAAGAAGAGAAAATTTCTCTTCTTCTCCTCTATTCCTTTCTTCTTCTCCTCTTTTTTTCTTTTTTTTCTTCTTCTTATTTATTTCTCCTCTTCTTCCTCTCCTCTTCTTCTTTCTTTCCTCTTTCTTATTTTCTTCTTTCCTATCCTTCTTTTTCTAAATTTGTAACTTTTGCATATATAAAACTTTCTATATATATTTAGCATATATAAACAAAAAACTATATAGCCACATACACATATATATACATCACATATACACACATCACATATATACAGCAACTTCCTAAGAAAAAATATATTTATATACACATAAATATATATTTAACATATATATTTAGCAAATTCCTAAGAAAAAAAAGATATACACATACATATAAATACAGCAACTATATATACAGCAACTATATATACTGCAATTTCCTAAGAAAATCCTAAGAAAAAAAATATACACATATATACATATATATACACAGCAACTATATATATATATATATATATACAGCAATATTAAACATATAAAAAAAGGGAGCCGGCCCTCACATCGGCAGGGCTGGGCGGCGCGACGGCGGCGGCGCGGGGCGGCGACGAGGCGGCGTCGGGGCGCGGCGGCGCGACGGCGGCGGGGCGGGGCGCGCGGCGGCGCGGGGCGACGGGCCGGCCGGGGCGCGGCGACGGCGCGGGGCGGGGCGACGGCGCGGGGCGCGGCGACGGCGCGGGGCGGAGCGACGAGGCGGCGTCGGGGGCGACGGCGACGGGGCGACGGGGGCGACGGCGACAGCGACGGGGACGGAGCAGATCGAGGGAGGCGTCGGGGCGGGGAAGAAGGAAACTGACGAAATTTTCGCAAGTCCTGGTTATATAGGAGGGGCATTAGTCCCGGTTGGTGGCTGAAACCGGGACTAATAACCCCCTTTAGTCCTGGTTGCTGCCACTAACCGGGACTAAAGGTCCCTTTTCAGCAGCCCAAAGGGCGGGAAGGAGGGGCCTTTAGTCCCGGTTGGTGGCAGCAACCGGGACTAATGCCACCCTTTAGTCCCGGTTGGTGGCAGAAACCGGGACTAAAGGCCTTGCCGCGGTGCGGTGGGAAGTTTAGTCCCACCTCGCTAGTTGAGGGAGAGCAGCACCAGTTTATAAGCCCCGCTGCCTCTCTCCTCTCGAACTCCTCTAAACTGCAGGCCTAAGGGCCTAAACTGACACTGCTTTGCCTGTGGTCTTGCTGGGCTTTCTACGGGCCTGAATCCTGGCCCATGGTTGGGTTTCTAGTCGTATTCAGGCCGTGTGGGCCCAGCAGGAGGCATATTTTTTCTTTTTTTCTTTGTTGCTTTATTTTTTAGTTTTGTTTCTACATTCAACAAAATACTTACTGTTGCTATTTTTATTTATTTGTTTTCTTTGTTGCTTTATTTATTTGATTTTGTTTCTACTTACAAAAAAATATTTATTGTTGCTATTTTTTTTTCAAGTTTTTTTGTTTTGTTTTCTGCATTATTTATTTTCTTTTGTAAAACCAATTACGAACTTTCTGTTAGTGCAAGTAGTATTCAAATTTGAATAGTTTAAATTTGAAATTATTTGTTTTCTTTGTTGCTTTATTTATTTTATTTTGTTTCTTTTCAGCAGAGGGGCCTTTAGTCCCGGTTGGTGGCAGCAACCGGGACTAATGCCGCCCTTTAGTCCAGGTTGGTGCCACCAACCGGGACCAAAGGCCCTGTGCTGGCGCGGGTGCGGTGGGATGTTTAGTCCCACCTCGCTAGCTGAGGGAGCTCGAGAGTGGTTTATAAGGGCTGCTGCTCCCACCCTCTCGAGCTCCTCTCAAATGCAGGCTTCTGGGCCTAACTCTGCGCGCTGCCCTGTGAGCTTGCTGGGCCTTATATTACAGGTGGATCCTGTGCTATAGGCCTTGCAGGCTCACTGGGCAGCGCCCAAATTTTTTTTCTTCCTTTTTTGCTTTATTTATTTCTAAGTTGTTTTTTGCTGTATTTAGAGTTGCTTTATTTATTTTATTTTCTTTGTTTATTTCTAAGTTGTTTTTTGCTGTATTTAGAGTTGCTTTATTTATTTTACTTCCTTTATTTATTTTCTTTGTTGCTTTATTTATTTTATTTTGTTTATACTTAATTACAACAAAATACTTATTGTTGCTATTTATTTTTCAAGTTTGTTTTGTTTTGTTTTGTTTTGTTAGTGCAAGTAGTATTGAAATTTGAATAGTACAAACGAACAATGGTATCATACTCGTTTGTTACAAAGTTGGCATGGTATCATCATAATAGTTGCGGAAATAACTCTTCACTTTTTCTTCGCTTATGTCATTTGCTTATTGCGCCGTAACCATGGATAATCTTAATCGTTTATCAGGATGCTTGGGTCAGCCTTGACTTTGAAGGGAGGAATTTCATGAAACTTTTCATAATCTTCAGACATGTCTGTCTTGCCCTCCACTCCCAGGATGTCCCTTTTTCCTGAAAGAACTATGTGGCGCTTTGGCTCATCGTATGATGTATTCGCTTCCTTATCTTTTCTTTTTCTCGGTCTGGTAGACATGTCCTTCACATAGATAACCTGTGCCACATCATTGGCTAGGACGAACGGTTCGTCAGTGTATCCAAGATTTTTCAGATCCACTGTTGTCATGCCGTACTGTGGGTCTACCTGTACCCCGCCTCCTGACAGATTGACCCATTTACACTTAAACAAAGGGACCTTAAAATCATGTCCGTAGTCAAGTTCCCATATGTCCACTATGTAACCATAATATGTGTCCTTTCCCCTCTCGGTTGTTGCATCAAAGCGGACACCGCTGTTTTGGTTGGTGCTCTTTTGATTTTGGACAATCGTGTAAAATGTATTCCCATTTATCTCGTATCCTTTGTAAATCAATACAGTCGAAGATGGTCCCCTGGACAACAAGTACAACTCATCACAAACAGTGTTGTCACCTCTGAGACGTGTTTCCAACCAACTGCTGAAAGTCCTGATGTGTTCACGTGTAATCCAGTCGTCGCACTGCTCCAGGTGTTTGGAGCGCAGACTGTTCTTGTGTTCATCGACATACGGGGTCACCAATGTAGAGTTCTGTAGAACTGTGTAGTGTGCTTGAGACCAAGAATAACCGTCCCTGCATATTATTGAGTCCCTTCCAAGCGTGCCTTTTCCAGTCAGTCTCCCCTCGTACCGCGATTTAGGGAGACCTATCTTATTAAGGCCAGGAATGAAGTCAACACAAAACCCGATGACATCCTCTGTTTGATGGCCCATGGAGATGCTTCCTTCTGGCCTTGCGCGGTTACGGACATATTTCTTGAGGACTCCCATGAACCTCTCAAAGGGGAACATATTGTGTAGAAATACGGGCCCCAGAATGACAATCTCGTCGACTAGATGAACTAGGACGTGTGTCATGATATTGAAGAAGGATGGTGGGAACACAAGCTCGAAACTGACAAGACATTGCGCCACATCACTCCTTAGCCTTGGTACGATTTCTGGATCGATCACCTTCTGAGAGATTGCATTGAGGAATGCACATAGTTTCACAATGGCTAATCGGACGTTTTCCGGTAGAAGCCCCCTCAATGCAACCGGAAGCAGTTGCGTCATAATCACATGGCAGTCATGAGACTTTAGGTTCTGGAACTTTTTCTCTGCCATATTTATTATTCCCTTTATATTCGACGAGAAGCCAGTCGGGACCTTCATACTGAGAAGGCATTCAAAGAAGATTTCTTTCTCTTCTTTCGTGAGAGCATAGCTGGCAGGACCTTCATACTGCTTCGGAGGGATGCCGTCTTTTTCGTGCAAACGTTGCAGGTCCTCCCGTGCCTCAGCTGTATCTTTTGTCTTTCCATACACGCCCAAGAAGACTAGCAGGTTCACGCAAAGGTTCTTCGTCACGTGCATCACGTCGATTGAAGAGCGGACCTCTAGGTCTTTCCAGTAGGGTAGGTCCCAAAATATAGATTTCTTCTTCCACATGGGTGCGTGTCCCTCATCGTCATTCGGAACAGCTAGTGCGCCGGGGCCCTTTCCGAAGATTACATGTAAATCATTGACCATAGCAAGTACGTGATCACCGGTACGCATGGCGGGCTTCTTCCGGTGATCTGCCTCGCCTTTGAAATGCTTGCCTTTCTTTCGACATTGATGGTTGGTCGGAAGAAATCGACGATGGCCCAGGTACACATTCTTCCTGCACTTGTCCAGGTATATACTTTCAGTGTCATCTAAACAGTGCGTGCATGCGTGGTATCCTTTGTTTGTCTGTCCTGAAAGGTTACTGAGAGCGGGCCAATCGTTGATGGTCACGAACAGCAACGCCTTTAGGTCAAATTCCTCCTGTTTGTGCTCATCCCACGCACGTACACCGTTTCCATTCCACCGCTGTAAAAGTTCTTCAACTAATGGCCTTAGGTACACATCAATGTCGTTGCCGGGTTGCTTAGGGCCTTGGATGAGAACTGGCATCATAATGAACTTCCGCTTCATGCACATCCAAGGAGGAAGGTTATACATACATAGAGTCACGGGCCAGGTGCTGTGATTGCTGCTCTGCTCCCCGAAAGGATTAATGCCATCCGCGCTTAGAGCAAACCATACGTTCCTTGCGTCCTTTGCAAACTCCTCCCAGTACTTTCTCTCGATTTTTCTCCATTGCGACCCGTCAGCGGGTGCTCTCAACTTCCCGTCTTTCTTACGGTCCTCACTGTGCCATCGCATCAACTTGGCATGCTCTCTGTTTCTAAACAAACGTTTCAACCGTGGTATTATAGGAGCATACCACATCACCTTCGCAGGAACCCTCTTCCTGGCGGGCTCGCCATCAACATCACCAGGGCCATCTCGTATGATCTTATACCGCAACGCACCGCATACCGGGCATGCGTTCAGATCGTTGTATGCACCGCGGTAGAGGATGCAGTCATTAGGGCATGCATGTATCTTCTGCACCTCCAATCCTAGAGGGCATACGACCTTCTTTGCTGCGTATGTACTGTCGGGCATTTCGTTATCCTTCGGAAGCTTCTTCTTCAATATTTTCAGTAGCTTCTCAAATCCTTTGTCAGCCACAGCATTCTCTGCCTTCCACTGCAGCAATTCCAGTACGGTACCGAGCTTTGTGTTGCCATCTTCGCAATTGGGGTACAACCCTTTTTTGTGATCCTCTAACATGCGATCGAACTTCAGCTTCTCCTTTTGACTTTCGCATTGTGTCCTTGCATCGACAATGACCCGGCGAAGATCATCATTTGGTTCCTCTTGATCTTCAGCAGCTTCACCCGTTGCAGCATCATTGGGCACATCGTCTGGTTCCTCTTGATCTTCACCAGCTCCCCCCATTGCAGCATCACCGTATTCAGGGGGCACATAGTTGTCATCGTACTCTTCTTCTTCGCCGTCTTCCATCATACCCCCTATTTCTCCGTGCCTCGTCCAAACATTATAGTGTGGCATGAAACCCTTGTAAAGCAGGTGGGAGTGAAGGATTTTTCGGTTAGAGTAAGACATCGTATTCACACATTTAGTGCATGGACAACACATAAAACCATTCTGCTTGTTTGCCTCTGCCGCATTTAGAAACTCACGCACGCCCTTAATGTACTCGGAGGTGTGTCTGTCACCGTACATCCATTGGCGGTTCATCTGCGTGCATTTATATATAATTAAGTGTGTCAAAAACCATTACAGAACATCATAAATAGATAATTAAGTGACCAAATGGATAAAAGTTCATCATCACATTAAAACCAAAGTACATACATATATAGTTCTCATCTAACAACATATAGCTCTCCATACACATCCAAACTATGTAAAACATTTCAACGCGAAAACAAATGCTATCATAATCGCAACCAAGGTAACAATTGATCCAACGGCATAATGATACCAAGCCTTGGTATTAATGGCATATTTTCTAATCTTTTTAATCTTCAACCGCATTGCATCCATCTTGATCTTGTGATCATCGACGACATCCGCAACATGCAACTCCAATATCATCTTCTCGTCCACAATTTTTTTTATTTTTTCCTTCAAGAATTTGTTTTCTTCTTCAACTAAATTTAACCTCTCGACAATAGGGTCCATCTTGATCTTGTGATCATCGATAACTTCCGCAACATGCAACTCCAATTCCATCTTCTCCTCCTCCATTTTTTCCAATTTTTTCTTTAACGAAATGTTTTCCTCTTCAACTAAATTTAACCTCTCCACAAGAGGGTCAGTTGGAATTTCCGGTTCAACTACCTCCTAGACATAATAAAACATCTATGCATGTCAGGTTGGTCGGCATAACTATCATAAGCACTAAAACAAATAGTTATAAATTAAAGATAATATACCACATCCGAATCGTAGACCGGACGAGGGCCCACGTGGGCGGATATCAAAACCATCGCACTATATAATAACAAGCAATAATAAATGTAAGAAAATTAGACAAATATCTATCTAAAGCAATAATAAAAGTAAGAAAAGCATGGACATAACAAGAGGCTCACCACGGTGGTGCCGGTGACGAGATCGGCGGGGGCGATCGACGGCGGCGAAGACGGGGACGGGACGTGACGGACCGCTAAACTTAGACAAATCTCGGAGAAAATAGAGCTTCGAGAGGAGAAAAGCTTAACTAGTGTGGCTCGGGCATTCCACCGAACATGTTGTGTGCATAGGAGGTGAGCTAGAGCACCACTAACCCCTCTCCCCCTCGGCCAGAAAAAAAACAGAGCAGTGAGCTCTGCTCTTGAGTGAGGGGGTTTATATAGGCAACTCACTGGTCCCGGTTGGTGCTACAAACCAGGGCTAAAGGGGTTCCTTTGGTCCCGGTTCATAAAACAAACCGGGACCAATAGTGGTGGGCCAGGAGCAAGAGCCATTGGTCCCGGTTTTTAGCTCCAACCGGGACCAATAGGTCCAGACGAACCGGGACCAATGGCCCACGTGGCCCGGCCGGCCCCCTGGACTAACGAACCGGGTCCAGTACCCCCATTGGTCCCGGTTCTAGATTGAACCGGGGCTAATGGGCTGGACCAATGCCCTGTTTTCTACTAGTGCCTGTTTGAAATGCTAGAAGATAAATAAGTAGAAACCACTGAAAATAAAGTATACAAGTGGACCGGAGAAGCACTTAATGGATGGCAATCATGTAGGAATTAGAGACATCAGGATAAACTTTGCTTCGAGTGGTGGCTAGACTGTCCATAGTTGATTCCTGGACCCAACGTAGGACAGGGAGCGATAGCGTTGTGCTATACTTCAGAGTTCCTGCGTTGCATTGTTGGTGAACGCGGGCAAGGTGCATTAAAGGTTGGCCTCGTAACATAAGCAGCATGGCTAAATGGACTCTTCGGATTCCACACCCGGTGCTTACGAGGAATCAGGTTGGAGTTTGGAGAAGAAAAAGGCATCGCGGGTGCGCTTGCTAGCTTTGTTTCTTCCAACGCGACATTAGCGTGACTGGCCTTTATAGCCTTGTCAAGGAGTTCCTCGAACGTTGTGTTCTTGAAGAGGTTGGGAGCGTTCTTTAGAATAGAGTCAGGCATTTGCGGAACCTTGCCCACTTCTTGACATCGGTGGAAACTTCCTCCGTTACATAACAAGCCAGACTACTGGATTGCTTGTTGTACTCATTGAGTGGCATCCTTTCATATGTTTAGTTGCATATTTCTTTCCTCTTGAGTTCCATGAGCAGTTGTGGAATGTGGGGTGGTCGAAAGACCAATGGAAGTCTTGCTAGGAAATATAAAAGTATATCTGTCGGGTTGTTGCTTGCACCACAGGAAGAGATGTGTCAGCATGGACAATTCCCTCTTCGTCGGTAAAAGCAAAGCAAAAGCAAAAAGGGTGTCTAGATCACAGTCGACTGAGACTTAATAAAGTAGTATTAGTTAAGTGCTATAATTTGTAAGCAAGGAAGAAAAAACTTTAAAAACATTATACAGATCTCAGTGTAAAATCTAACAGATTTGATATCAACTGAGACATAGCCAAGTCTCAGTCGTCTGGGATTTAGCAAGGCCGAAGGCAAAAGGAGCGACCAAAGCACCAATGAACCGCATCAGAGTTCCCCCAACAAGCGGCACCAACAACATAATAGAGTGCTTGGTGCTTGAGGTCGAAACTAGTAGATCCAAGCCCATTGAGAGGTTCCTGACGGTGCTACTGCACATCGTTTCTAACCAGCGACGAGATCAAGCAGTTGGTCTTCGATCTACGCTACTCTTTATCAAGGGCAGCGCATTGCCGAACAGCATGGCTGGCTGGTCGACCCATGCCCGTCACGCCGACCTACCAAGCACCGAAAGCACCTCCTCCCCAGCTGAGTTCCAACTATCACATCTCCCGGCTAGTCCCTCTCCTCTCAACATAAACAAATCCTAAACACGAGTCGTCGCCGATGCAGCACAAATCTGCTCATTTTCTTTTGTTGGACAGCACGGCGCGCACATGACTGTGTCGGGCCGGGTCGCGTCACGCCACTTCTCCCACTCCGTAAACAAACTGCCGCGTTATACTCTCTCATGTAGTTTTTTCTTCCAGCCGTACGCTGGTCGGAGTCGGCGTCCGCGGATTTTATATCCTGCCGCGTCACGGCTCGTTCAACCAACCCGCTTGCACTACAGGAAAATCCTGTTTTCCCGTGTGCTAGCCTATAAACCGTGAGCTATTTATCGGGTACTCGGCTTATGTTCCCTCTAAACCGAGTACGGGACAAATAACACCCGGCAAACTCGAAAAGCCTTCGGCTTACATAATGCACACGGTATTTATACAGAAAAACACTCGGCTTATAGCGCAAACTCGGCAAACATATTTGCCACGTGTCTACAATGGAGGTTGTTGACAGCGTCGTCATGGAGCAGCCTATAAACCGTGTGCCCCGTCATGGCTCTCGGCTTATACGCCTTATAAGCCGAGTGGTTTAATCAGGCACACGGCTTACATGTCTTATAAGCCAAGTGCTTCTTGCATACACTCGGCTTATCCTTTGCAAAATATTTGCAAGAACATAAGTTTTAAATTGATTTTCATTGCATATATATTTATCATTTAAATACTAATATGCAGGGTTCTACTTTGCCGGATCTTCCTCCTGTTTCGCCGCTTCCTACTTTTAGCTTTGTAAGTCTTCAACTTTTCAATCATGCATCTTACCATCATGCTTAAGGATCATGCATCTTACCATCTTACCGTCTCATGCTTGAAGTGTCCTCGGTCGGGAGAAGGCTCCAATAACTTTGTGGTAGGTGGATCTACACCTGCCCAAGCAAGCCCAGTGACACCCACTGCGGCTCATGGTGCTTCAACCTCCACACCACAATGATCACTCGAGGTAGTTGTCTATGCTTGTGTCATGTCGTTGGTTGTGCCTCTCAACTTGTAACTTGTGCAATGTTGATGGTAGAGCCCACAAATGTTGATCCTTATATTATTCATACTTCTTAGCTTCAGTTTGAATTATTATTTTTGATGCTTGTTAAATCTTGTGCCTTATTGATATGCAATTTAACTTTGGAAATTCTTACTTGGCTTCAATTTGAAACTTATAGGTTTGCATCGTGGATGGTGGGCATACATGCTGTGGTGGAAGCTGATTGCACCTTTTAGGTTGAACTCATGCTAGGTGTGAACTTGGAACTCATGATTTCATTTGTGGACTCTTGTTGCATCTGTAGGAGATCCCTTGTTGAATATGTACGCCTCTGGACTTTGAACTCATGACCCTTTTGTTTGTGAACTCTTGTTGCATATGTACACATGTTTTTGTGAACCTTCTTTTTATATGTATATGCATCTGTGGACTACTCATGGTTGGTTTGTTATGGTTGTCAACTTGTAGTATATTGTTGATGTGAACTTTGCTGTATATATATTGTTGGTGCTCCCAGAAGCCATTTATAGCATATAGTGGCATACGTACACAAATAAAATGCTACTAGCGCTATAAGCCATTTGTCCTAGCGGCAAGCACCCGGCTTATAGGGCATGTATATGGCCCCAATGGGCTGTAAGCCGTGTGTCCCAGGGCCTGGCACCCAGCTTATAAGCCATTATGCCATGACCCCGCTAAATATAAGCCGGGTTGGGGGCCCTCGGTTTACATTTATACCGTGTGCTTGCCTCAGCCCTCGATTTACATATAAACCGTGCGACTCACCTCGGCCCTCGGTTTATATATAAACCGTGTGGCATAACAGGGCCCTTGGTGTAAACCGTGTGGCTCGTCTCGGCCCTCGGTTTACATGTAAACCGTGTGCTCGCTGGCACTCGGCTTATATAGACGGACATGTGGCGTAGCCGTTAGTGTCCGGCTGCCGTTATATATAACCGTGTGTTTATTGGCCCTCGGCTTATGTAGATGTACTCGGCTGATATATAAACCGAGTGTTTTCCCTGTGGCTCTCGGCTTACCCTTGATAAGCCAGTCCTTAGTAAGCCGTGTCATGTAAGCCGTGAAAAACACTCGGCTTATATATAAACCGAGTGCAAACCGGCATAAGCCTAGTGGTTTGAGCACTCGGCTTATAATTGTTTTCCTATAGTGTTGCCTCCATCTCCTATCTTCCAACTTCCATACGTGTATATATATTACTAGCGAAAGAGCCCGTGCGTTGCAACTAGAGAAAAAAAAACATGCTCTTAGTCCAACTACCATCACTCAAGACCACAATAGGTTTATCTCCATTATTTTAGCGAGACATCACATTTGCTTTGCCGCTTATTCTCCTTCTCAACCTCGCCGGCGGTGACCTCAATGTTCACACAAATCAAAATGTGTTTGAATGTGGTTAATCCCAAGGGATATATCTCTCTCTCTCTCTCTCTCTCTCTCTCTCTCACTCTCGCGATGAGAAATCTTATGTTTTTCCCTGCAGGGGGTTTCAAAGGTATGCATGTGTACTTAGTTATGTTTTCTTTTCCTATATGGTTTTAGTGGGTGTTTATTTGCAATACGATCCATACGGATCGCCGTCGGTACAAATAAAATGGATCATGCTTCTAAAATAATATTTAAAATATATTTACCAGGTAAAAATAACATCATATTCAGATTCTGCACATTTTTCTAATCAAATTTCATATCTCTACCTAATAATAAAGCACGGAGTGTTTCTGCCTGTCCCTCAATTTTTTTACAATAAGTGCCTGTGTTTTCTTAAAAGTCGATTTTTTAAAAAATCAGAGTTACGGTTTAAAAGATACGGATAATTTAGAAAAGCATTTGTTTGACTTAAATATCTTTTATAATAATATTTTAAAAAATTTAACAGGTAAAAATAACACCATATTCATATTCTAAATATTTTTCTAATCAAATTTCATATATAATATGTTAAAATCGGAATTATAGTTTAAAAGATATGGATAATTTAGAAAAACACTTGTTTGACTTAAATTGATCCGCGGATGAATTGCCTAAAAGATTAGGGGGTTTTCAAAAAATATATAAAATAACGGTTCGGGATGACTTAAGTCGGGACGGCAGGTTGATTTTCGGAAAACATAGGGACTTTTTTGCAAAAAGAAAAAATAACGGTTCGGCATGACTTAAGTCGGGACGGCGGATTGATTTTAAGAAAACACAGGCATTTTTTTGTAAAAAAAAATCAACTGACGGGCAAAAACACTCCGTGCTTTATTATTAGGTAGAGATT
Source organism: Secale cereale (assembly GCA_902687465.1). Taxonomy (NCBI): domain Eukaryota; kingdom Viridiplantae; phylum Streptophyta; class Magnoliopsida; order Poales; family Poaceae; genus Secale; species Secale cereale. The sequence goes on from LR738712.1 coordinate 764,861,160, forward strand.
TGAAAACAAGACAGAGGAACGCAGCAACATCCAAAACAAGAGTCGTTGCTTTATTATTAGGTAGAGATTTGAAAACAAGACAGAGGAACAGAGCAACATCCGAAACAAGAGTCGTTTTCTACACACCAAAGACCAAATTTGTTAGGACATTCTTTTGAGGCCCGCCGGCAGCTCGGCTGATCGATCGTGGACAAGATCCTGGCTTTCTCCATCCCCAGCAGAGATCGGTCGAGCCGAATATGCCACGCGGCTGTCCTGGCGGAGCGGCAGGCGGAAGCAGGCGACCACATAGAAGAACCAGCAAGAGGAGAAGGTCCAGCAGAGTTTGCTGCCGGGGAGGAAGAGGGAGGCCAGGGCGGCCCGGTTCGCGCCCGAGTTCGACAGCCTCAACTGCTTCGAATCTATGACTTCCGTGTTATTTTTGAGCAGCTCGCCGTGGTGTGTGTGTATGTGTGTGTGTGTGTTTCACTTCTCCGTCCTGTTCTTTTTGGTTGATTACTGAAGAAGTGACTCACCATTTGCACAAAGCGAGTGAATGGATGAACTGATAATTATACGCCTGTTTGGTTTAATGATGCCAAATGTTTACGTTGTAGTTCGAACGATAATGTAAGTTGTTGAGTTCTCTCACCAGGACACACAAAAACTTGCTTGATACAAGTGATATACAAAGGGAAGGGACAGCTACAAGAGATTAATAGGCTCGAGTGCTAAACAGCGTCTACGTGAAAAGCACAAAGCAAGGTCCAGCGATCTTTCTGATAAGCAATGACAAAACACAAGGTGTGTAGAGTCAAACAAGATTAAAGTCTTAAACAAGTGGAAACCAGGCTATAGCAGTACTACACTAGTATCATACCAATGAAAAATGGCATGCGAAATAAAAAAATGAACATATACTAAGTTAATTCTCCACCCACCTTCACTTGTGCGACCAATGCTTCCACTATATATCTAAGTCTACATATCCATGGGCCGATAGCAAGGTTCAGTAATTCACTCACACTGTTTGATATTTTCTTCTTCATTTATTTGACATGTAAAGACACAAACAAATAGGTCCCAGCACACACAAAGAGAAGAGGACGAGAGAAGAATCAGATGGATGCAATGAACATGTAGGAATTAGAGACGTCGGGAGAGAAACAATATTTACCCAATGCATCCATTGGTCCACAGACAACAGCTAACACCATGGTCTCTATAAACCTCAGTTGTCCGACAACTTTATGGAACTGCCCTGCAGCGGTCACAGCATGCCCGAGCATCTTGGGCCGCAATCGAGCTCGACTCTTCACTACCAGTAAAGGAATGGTCTGCTGATGACTGATTTTCAACAACCGGGTGTCTAGGCACCCGGTTATCACCCCCGTCAGTGTCAGTCGAGAGAACAGCAGCTCGAGATCTGGACCAGGCCCTGTACAACTACTTGTATCAGCAGGTCTAGGACGGGCGACTGCAAATATTAGGAAGGAAACAGGGCCTAGGCGCCTAGCTGCTTGCACTGTTCATCATAGGGAAAAATCAACCGTGCTTGTCTACATCCGGATTGACATGTCTATTGGCCCAGTCCCGACGCCGAGTACTTCCGGCGACGGCGATACGACCGATGACGAACGACGATGAAGTGAACTTGCTGACTATCTTGGTTTCTGCCCCAAGCCGGCTCGACTCGACAAAATACTTTACGCCGAGATGCACCGCAGTGCAAAGCTAGCCACAAATAGCATATACACGCGCGTATACACAACAGCCAACGATCCTTGCCTTTGATCGAATCCGGCTGGAACACACGTAACGCACGCACACGGTATTGCTAATTGATGGCCGCAGGTACGTATCGTACCTGTTGTTTTCTTTATTGCTTTTGCGATGTTTTGTTTACAGGGAATACATGAGTATATATACTAGCTAAAGCTAACTAGTATTAGTGCTACTCGGTGATTAATATGAGTCCTACACGCACACGTACATATGTGTATAATCGGACAATACACAGCCGTACTTCGTGTTTAACCCCAACAATCACCCCCCTAAACACGACATCGCTACGTTACGGCTCCGACGCCGATCCTTCTTTGCACTTCCAAGAACTTCTCTCGGTCCAAAGACTTCGTTAGCATGTCCGCCAGTTGATCATAGGTGCGAATGTAGTTGACCTTTATCTTATCTTCTTCCACGCAATCCTTTATGTACCGATACACGGTATCAATGTGCTTGCCCCTATCATGCCGCACTGGATCCTCGCGTAGAAAAGTTATCGACTCGCCATCAACATTGAGCACCACTTTTTCTGGATCTCGATCCATGAGTTCACCGTGTGGCCTCGCCAGCCACACACCTTGACATGTCGCAGCGGCCGCTGCAATATACTCTATTGCATCAACTGCGGGTGCTTTGCTCTTCTTGCTTAGCTCAAGATGAGGTTTCATTGGAGCGTCAAGTGGATTGCAATATTTCATGCCACGGCCTTCAAGAACCTTCCTTACGTATGCCTCCTGGCATAGTGTGATCTCCTCCGTCTTTTGACGTACCTCTATTCCGGGGTAATAGCTCAAAAGACCGAGGTCATCCATCTTGAAAAGCTCCTTCATTTGTAGCTTCAACTTTACAATCACCTCTTCATCTGCTCCAGTTATCAATATATCGTCGACGTAGATTCCAACTAGTAGACGATCATTTCCTTTACCTCTCTTATACATTGCATGCTCTAGTGGGGCTTTCTCAAATCCAAGAGAAATTAACGTCTGATCAAGTTTGATGTTCCATGCCCGAGAGCCTTGCCGTAGCCCATCCAAGATTTTCTGTGACTTCAGTACCTTGTGTTCTTCTCCCTCTTTGATGAAACCCAGTGGTTGATTCACATAAATATCACCTTCTATCTCGCTGTTCAAAAACACGGAGTTTGCATCCATGTGATGTACTTTCCATGATTCCTGAGCCGCGAGAGCGATGAGTAATCTCACCGATTTCATCCTTGCAACGGGAACGAACACTTCTTCGAAGATCACACATTCATCTTGCACGTACTGTTTGGCCACAAACCTTGCTTTGTGCTTCATGCACACTTCAACATCTTTCTTGACCTTTAATTCCCACTTGAGCTCTATAGCCTTTTCATTGTTGGGAAGATCCACAAGCTCCCATGCATTGTTGTCATGGATCAACCCCAACTCCTCTTCCATAGCATGACGCCAACACTCCTTCGTAGTTGTGTCCACAAATTTCGCCGATTCCTCGGCACTTGCGAGACACCTTCGTTCCCTCCCTTTTAACTTTACCGAGTCAATCGTCCGAAGAGTATTCTCCGGATATGGGTGTAACACCGGCTGAAGATGTATTGGTGCAGGTGATGGTGTCCTTTTCTCCTGTGCTTTCGGAGACGATGCAGGTGCCAACATGGCTGCCGTTCCTGCGTACAAGCATGCACACGACGGGGCTCCTAATGCATGCTCATCCTTAGCATATGGGCATGCATGCGTGCCCTTTGGTGGGTCTCGTAGCCTGCTTAGGCTGCTGCTGCCCAGATTGCCAGTGCCTACAGTCAATGAGCCAAGCCCATCACTTCCATGGCCTTCAGGCACACCTCCGCATGAGACTCCTTCCGCGCTGCTGCTTTCTGTTTCTGGGTTGCATCCCATCCCGCTTGCTAGGTTGCAGCAACTGCTGCCTTTGGACTTACCTGGTTGTCCGTTCACTGAGCCATGGAGTGCCACGCCTTGGCCATCAACTCCATGTGTTTGTACCATAGCTGCACTTGTACTTGATGCACCAGCCTCAACAGTCAAGTCACCCATGTCTGCGTTTTCTCTTGCAACATGTGTCTCTGTCTTTGCACCAGTACTAGCACCAGCTTTTGTTTCTTCGTGGACTTCCGGGGCCACGTACGCCTTTACTTTTTCTGGACGCGTGGTACGAAGACTGCTTCTCCATGGCAGAGCACATGCGGCAATTTCTGTGTTCGCTCCGGCGAAGTTAGCACTTATGCCAGTAACATCAACGTAAGCTTCACCTCCCATGTCCGTAGCGTCGACATGAGTTTCCGAACCATGATCTTGACAGTGAACTTTTTCTTCACGGAGCACGGCAATTTCTTTAGCCGACGCTTGAAGAACTGGATCCTCCTCGTCCACGAGTTCACTCATCAACATCATATCACCATCATCTCCTTGCTGGGCCATGAGCGCCTTCTGCTTCGGTCCTTCCTCGCAGTCAGCCTTGAAGTGACCGAGGAGGCCACAGTTATAACACCTCACTTTCCTGATGTCAAACTTTCTCCTCGGTGGTGCAGGCGCATCCTCGTCATCCGAGTCGGTGAAGTTCTTTCTCGCCGAGCGCTGCTTCCCCTTCTTCTTGCTGCTGCTGGTGGACCCGACTTGCTTTTCTAGGGCATCCCACTGCGCCTTTGTGAGCATCACAAGCTCGTCGTTCTTCCCGTCCCCAAGACTGTACCGTATTCGCTCATCGTGAGCCTTGTACCGTCCGACAAGATCATCGATGGAGAGAGTCGCGAGATCGACGCACTGCTTGATCGCCGTGACAATTTGCAGGTACCGGGGAGGAGCCGCGCGCAAGAACCGCCGGACAACCGAGGCCTCCGTGAGGTTTTCTCCGAGCGCGCGAATCCGATTGACGAGAGTTGCCACCCGTGAAGCGAACGCATCCACGGACTCATCATTGCCCATGACCAAAGTATCATAGTTCCTTAGGAGAGTTTGGAGATTGGCTTGCTTGACGCGGGTGTGTCCCTCGAACTGGAGCTTCAGCGTATCCCACACCTCCTTCGCCGTAGCTTTGGCGATCAGGTGCTGGAGGACATCCATCGGCATCACCGAGTAAATCGCCGACGCCGCCTGCCGATCCTTCCGGTGCTCGGCTCCCTCCTTCTTATACGCGTCGCCTCCTGGATCCACTGCGTCCCATAGCTCGTTGGCACGGAGACCACACTCCATGAGGGCCTTCCAGATCCCGAAGTTCTCGCGGTCAAACTGTGGGTACGATGAACTCGCCGGAGCAGCAATTACTTTAGCCGCACCGGAGTATTCCGCCAGCTGCTTGTTCTTCTTGTCGTCCGACATGACCTCCCGTTACTAGAAGATCAACCAAGCTCTAGATACCAATTGTTGGCCCAGTCCCGACGCCGAGTACTTCCGGCGACGGCGATACGACCGATGACGAACGACGATGAAGTGAACTTGCTGACTATCTTGGTTTCTGCCCCAAGCCGGCTCGACTCGACGAAATACTTTACGCCGAGATGCACCGCAGTGCAAAGCTAGCCACAAATAGCATATACACGCGCGTATACACAACAGCTAACGATCCTTGCCTTTGATCGAATCCGGCTGGAACACACGTAACGCACCCACACGGTATTGCTAATTGATGGCCGCAGGTACGTATCGTACCTGTTGTTTTCTTTATTGCTTTTGCGATGTTTTGTTTACAGGGAATACATGAGTATATATACTAGCTAAAGCTAACTAGTACTAGTGCTACTCGGTGATTAATATGAGTCCTACACGCACACGTACATATGTGTATAATCGGACAATACACAGCCGTACTTCGTGTTTAACTCCAACAATGTCAGCCTGCTATCAAGAAAAGAGAGAGACCGGTCGGCCCTTGTTTCAAACAAGCGAAAAGACATGTTGCCTTGTAGCCCACCCTCACCACCTGCTCGCACATAAGTCAGAACACACATAATCCGTGCACAAATCTGTTGTAGCTGACCATGGATTTCGCTAGACCACCAGAGATGACATGGTTGCTCAACCCGTCGAGCTCAACCGATCTGGATTTGATGGCAAGCTTAAGGTTAGTGTCGATATACTAACTCGAATCCAGTGGAAATAAACCTTGTTTCTGACCTAAGCTCTTCTATCGATCCGATTCCCCCCTTTTCCTGATTTGAAGTGGTAGACGGTAGCTCCTCTGATCTGATTTCGCCTCCATCTTCAGCCACGGCAGCTCGAAGTCTGGTCCAAACCAGACACCTGGATGTTGCAAACGCAGGTTTGCTGCCGGGAAGCCGTCCTCCATTCAAGTCTGCGTTCAAGTGTCCCAGAAATTAGCGGATTGTATAAAGATTCAGGCTGTCAAGGCGTATGTATGACACAATACTTATTCAGTGTTGTTCTATCGGGCGTCTGCCGGTATGCGTGATTGCTAGATTTCCTTCCTTCTGAAAGAATCTAGCTCGTTGTTCTGATGATTTTTGTTGTTCTAACTATTCATTCAGCCAGGAACCGAGCTCGTACTGGATGGCGAGGGCAACGCCAAGCAAATTGAGCTTAAAGTGTTCAAGCAAAAGCACAAGGTTGTTTCAAGCCTGTACGCTAACGAGAACACACAGTCGTCAATCACGTAAGCAAATCAAGTGTGGTAGGTGCAATTTTAGAGAGATGTAATGTTCCTCACTTTACCCGTTGTGGTTCCAATCTTTGATTTTCGGTGATCATGTTTCCGATATTGTTAAGCATGACCATACCAGTTGATCTTTGTTTCCGATTTTTGTACCTGGTCGTAAGACCCCCTCGCATAACTCCTCGTCCCCCTCGTGTCGCCCCCATGGGCGACCCAGGGTGAACCCTAGCCGCCGGGCTCTTGGCCCTCCTCCGCCTCCACCTCTCCTGCTGCCGTCCGCAGGGCCGCCGGGCAAAGCTTGGCTAGCTGGGCGGGGGCGGGGCATCTTTCTCCCTTGGAGCGTCTTGGGCAGCGCGGGACAACCAGATCACGAAGAGGCGTCGGCTAGCGCGGGGTTTAGCGGCGCGGCGGGCGAGCATTTTGGCAGCGGCGTGTTGCGGCGCCGGCGACGCGGCGCGGCAGCTGCGGCATGGATGCGAGTCCACGTCTAGGTGGTGGTTGCGTGGTTTTCAGATCAGGTGGTCGCGGGCGCCACCATGTTCAGGCCGGATCCATCTGAATCTAGTGCTTGGATGTTGTCGGCTGACGCAGGGTGGTGGTCTTCGCCGCTGGCCTCGTCGGATCGTTGGATCCTGCGGCTTGCGATCCGCCGCGGCTGTCCTTCTTGATCCTCCTTCCTGGTGGGTAGAGCCCCATGGCACTTGCATCTCTGCTGGTCTCAGTTCGTCTCACTGTCGGATCCGGAATAGTCAGAGGTTTGCTGGTATAGGTTGGGGACCGGAGGAAACTTTGGGTTAGGGAAGATATGATAAATTTCCTACAGCATGTTATTTAAAAAAAATGAGTTAGGGAAGAATGGATCCTCTTGCATTCTTTACAGACTGTACTGTTTTGACAGATTGCTATTATATTTGCATTGTTTGCATATGTTTGAGTGTTTAGTGATTCTATTAGAGGATAGGAGTATGAAATATGCAGAAGCATTTAGTGTGCAATGTTGAATAATAATTTTAGTGATTTGCTACAGTGGAGAATGATAAGGTTTTTGCATTGGTTTATACTAACTTATCTCACGACTTCTTGTTCAGTTTTGTGTGGATGAAGCTTTTGAGATTTAGGAAAACTGTGATATGAGAAGAATTAAGGAGACACAAAAGCTCAAGTTTGGGGATGCCCAAGGCACCCCAAGATAATATTTCAAGAACTCTCAAGCATTTAAGCTTGGGGATGCCCCGATAGGCATCCCACCTTTCTTCATCAACAATTATCGGTTAGTATCGGTTGGTCCTAATTTTTTCCTTCTTCACATGAAATGTGCTATTCTTGAAATGTCATTTTTATTTTGTTTGCTTGCTATTTTAATAAAATACTTAGATCTGATTTTTGTAATAAAATAGAACCCCCAGATAGTTGCCATGGAGGCTAAGTAAGCGGCATTCATATCCCGTCAATGAAGCTCTTTTCTGGCACTGTTGCTCTAGTGCTTCACTTATATCTTTTTGAGCACGGTGTGCTTTAGTATTTTTGAAGAAATTCTTTCTTGCTTCACCTAAATTAATTTGAGAGAAAGAAATATTATGCTCATGATCTTCATTTATATCTTTTTGGAGTAGCTTGTCATTTACTCTTGTGCTTCACTTATATCCTATGAGTAAATTCTTGAATAAATTGAATGTCATGAAGTTGAAATCATATCATGCCTAGTGCTAGGTTCACATTGGGTTTAGAAAATGAAATATTTTGTGCCTTGACAATCACAATATTTGTCATCCAAGCAATTCACGAATAATTAGTGTAAGGAAGAGAACTTTCACATGCAAATACACTATCTTGGAAATCTTTTGTGATTGTGAGCCCCCATCAAAATATTATATGCCAAAATTGTTGACGTTGGACAAGTAAGACAACGTAATTGTTTATGTTTGTTCATATTCACATAGAAGTATATTTTCATAGATCCTTCAACATGTGGTGCTTGCCCTCCATCTTTGCTAGCCAAAAATTCCACACCAAGTAGAGATAATACTTGTGCATCCAAAAACCCTTAAACCCGGATCTTATCTTCAAGAGTCCACCATACTGATACGTCTCCAACGTATCTATAATTTTTGATTGTTCCATGCTATTATTTATGAAGTCTTCGATGTTTAATGGGCTTTATCATTCACTTTTATATCATTTTTGGGACTAACCTACTAACCCAAAGGCCCATTCCAAATTGCTGTTTTTTGCCTATTTCAGGGTTTTGCCGAAAAGGAATATCACACGGAGTCCAAACGGAATGAAACCTTCGCGAGAGATATTTTTGGAGGAAATCACGCTCGGGAGTCTTCGGGGCCAAGTCAGGGGACGTAGGGCCAACCCTCGAGGGTGGGGGGTGCGCCCCCCTTCCCAGGGCGCGCCCCTACCTCGAGGCTGGCCCACACGGCCCCCGGTGCCCCCCTTCTTCCTATATATACCTACGTACCCCAGAAACTCCATACGCAGAGGGAAAACCCTAATTCCATCACCGTAGCTTCTGTTCCTGTGGAGATCCCATCTTGGAGCCTGTTCCGGGAGGGGGATCCATCACGGAGGCCTTCTTCTTCATCATCATCAACCTCACCATGAGTTGTGAGTAGTTTACCACAGACCTTCGAGTCCATAGCTAGTATCTAGATGGCTTCTTCTCTCTCTCTCTGGATCTCAATACAAAGTTCTCCTCGGTCTTCGAGGATATCTATTCGATGTAATCTCTTTTTGTGGTGTGTTTGTCGAGATGCGATGAATTGTGAGTTTATGATCAAGGTTATCTATGAAAGATATTTGGTTCTTCTATGAACTTTTTATGTGTGCTCATAATATCCTTGCAAGTCTCCTCGAATTATTGGTTTGGTTTGGCCTACTAGATCTATAGTTCTTGCAATGGGAGAAGTGCTTGGCTTTGGGTTGAATCTTGCAGTGTCCTTTCCCAGTGAAAGTACGGGAAGCAAGGCACGTATTGTATTGTTGCCATCGAGGATAAAAAGAGGGGGTTTTCATCCTATTGCTTGAGTTTATCCCTCTACATCATGTCATCTTGCTTAAGGCGTTACTCTGTTCGTATGAACTCAATACACTAGATGCATGCTGGATAGCGGTCGATGTGTGGAGTAATAGTAGTAGATGCAGAATCGTTTCGGTCTACTTGTCTCGGATGTGATGCCTATATACAATGATCATGCCTAGATAGTCTCATAATTATTCGCTTTTCTATCAATTGCTCGACAGTAATTTGTTTACCCGTCGTAGAATATCGCTATCATGAGAGAAGCCACTAGAGAAAACTATGGCCCCCGGGTCTATCTTTATCATATTACTTTCCCGTCAACTAGCCAATTTCTGTCGTTGTTGTTTATTTGCTTTCTTTACTTTCTGTTTCAATACCAAAAATACCAAAAATATAATTATCATCTCTATCAGATCTCACTATCGTAAGTGAACGTAAAGGGATTGACAACTCCTTATCGCGTTGGCTGCGAAGTTCTTATTTGTTTGTGCAGGTGCGAGGGACTGGCGCGTGGTCTCCTACTGGATTGATACCTTGGTTCTCAAAAATTGAGGGAAATACTTACGCTACTGTGCTGCATCTCCCTTTCCTCTTCTAGGGAATACAACGCAAGCTCAAGAGGTAGCACATACCTACCTAAGGATTGAGCAAGATCCTTCAAGTAAGTTGTCATCGGTGCAAAAAGGCAATAAAAATTGCTTCTAAAAGTGTTAGATCATTTAGTGTAAGAGAAAATTGAGCGTTGTACGAACTTGTGATGGCAAAGAATAAAAGCAACAGACTGCATAATAAAGGTTGCTATCAAAACGGGCAATATAACGTGACGTTCTTTTGCACTAAGGGATTGAGCATACAAACAAAGAAGCGCAAGGCAACCTCTGCTTCACTCTGTGAAGGGCCTATCTTGTACTTTTCAGTATTTACTTTTATGCAAAGAGTTAAAGTTTTTCTCTCTGTTCCTTTTATTTTCTCTTTTGGCAAGCATCATGTGTTGAGGAAATATCTAGGCACATATGTCCAGCTGAATATGGGTAGCATGAGTTATTATTATTTACATCACCCAAAGGTGAATACGTTGGGAGGCAAAATTACAAGCCCCTATCTTTCTATGTGTCTGGTTGAAACGTTTTGCTCATGTGTATGCAGTGAGTGTTAGCCATTATAGAAGACTATATGATGTTTGAGTATGTGGAACTCTTACTTAGACTCTGTTGAATAAGTTGAATTACAATTGCTTGGTGACTGAGAACATAGGTTGTTGAGGTTCAAGAGAATTGGTTGAACCTTAACATGTGAATTGGTAGCTACTCTAACGTGAGAAGTTTTATATTAAAGAATTGTTGTTATGATGCAAGGAAAAGTGATTGAAATTGTCATTGATCAAACTCGTGCACTTTGCTAGCATTCACACTTCATAAATTATTTTTGTTATCATTTACCTATCGAGGATGAGTAGGAATTAAGCTTGGGGATTCTGATACGTCTCCAACGTATCTATAATTTATTAAGTATTCATGCTGTTTTTTATCATTCATGGATGTTTCACAATCATTTTATAGCAACTTTATATCATTTTTTGGGACTAACCTATTGACCCAGTGCCCAGTGCCAGTTGCTGTTTTTGCTTGTTTTTTACACCGCATGAAGTCGATATCAAACGGAGTCCAAACACCGCGAAACTTTTTGGAGACTTTTTATGGACTACAACACCCAGGATGGGCCAAAGCAGCACCTGGGGGTGCCCCGAGGGGGTACAAACCACCAGAGCACGCCTGGGTGGGTTGTGCCCACCTCGGTGGCCTCCTGCACCCACTCTTTACCCTATAAATTCTCAAAAATTCCGGAAACCCTCGGGGTAGACATAGATCACAAGTTCCGCCGCCGCAAGGCTCTGTAGTCCATGAGATCCAATCTAGAGCCCTTTTCGGCACTCCGCCGGAGGGGGAAATCATCACCGGTGGCCATCTTCATCATCCCGGCGGCCACCATGGTGAGAAGGGAGTAGTCCACCCTCGGGACAAAGGGTTTGTTCCAGTAGCTAAGTGTTAAATCTCTGTCTCTCGCGATCTCAAGATGTCACGATCTTGATATATCATGGGCTTTGTTAACATAGATGGATCATATGATGTTTCTCCCCTCTCTACTCTTGTTGTGATGAATTGAATCTTTACCCTTTGAAGTTTTCTCATGTCGGATTGATTGTTCAGATCTGAGAGCACTTGATATATGTATTGCAATTGAATACACATGGTGACAATGCGGTATCATATTGATTCACTTGATGTATGTTACTGCACTCAACTTGCGGATTCCCGCGGTGACATTGGGGTAATCTATGCATAGGGGTTGATGCATGTTTCTATTATTTTTTCTCTGATAGAAACTTTCGGGTCTCCTTGTAGTTCTTTGTGTTGATTGAATATTATGATCATGAAGTTGTTTGATGCATATCGTAGAATTAACTCATGAATATTTGTGGTGACATTGGTATATCTAGGTGACATTAGAGTTGGTTGATGTATGTCATATGGTGTTATTTTAGTACGAACTCTTGGTTAGATTGATCGGAAACCATAGCTTTGTGTTATTTTAGTACGAAATCTAGGATAGATTGATCGGAAAGAATAGCTTTGAGGTGGTTTCGTACCCTACAAACAATTTCTATCTTTTGTTCTCTGCTAATAGGAATTCGGGAGTGATTCTTTATTGCACTTTGAGGGATAATCATATGATCTAACTATGTTAGCATTGTTGAGTGATTGCACTAGCGAAAGTACGGACCCTACGCCTTGTTTCTAAGCATTGCAATACCGTTTGTGCTCATTTTTGTCACTTGCTACCTTGCTGTTTTTTATTGTTACTATTACAAAAATCAATATCTACTTTCCATATTACACTTGTATCACCATCTCTTCGCCGAACTAGTGCACCTATACAGTTTGCCATTGTATTGGGTGTCTTGGGGACACAAGGGACATTTTATTATCTGGTTGCACGGTTGTTTGAGAGAGACCATCTTCATCCTACACCTCCCACGGATTGATAAACCTTAGGTCATCCACTTGAGGGTAATTAGTTGCTATCCTACAAAACTCTGCGCTTGGAGGCCCAACACGAGTCTACAAGAACAAGTTGTGTAGTAGACATCAATACCCGACTTGAAAGTGGTAGATTGTATTGGCAAACCACTAAAGATGTACTGTGACAACCAGCTTGCAGTATTTGAAGCTCACACCAACAAGTCGAGTAATGCTGCCAAAACAATAGAGATAAAGTATTATGTTGTGAAAGATAAATTCGAGGATCACACTGTAAGTCTCGAGCATATAAGGACAAAGGATATGCCTGCGGATCCTCTTACGAAAGTATTACCACCCAATGTGTTCAAGGAACACTTAGCCGACATGGTTTTAAGGGAAAGCTTATGATTCCTGGATCATGAGAGGCCTAAACGGAACAAAATTTGTTTCAAAACAAAGAGGTATGTTGTAGCTATCTGATTCTATCGGCAATTGAGTTGTGACGATGAAACATGTTCTATGTATTGATCTGTGCTGAAACGAGTAAAGTAAAAAGTATATGGTTAAAAGTAAAGTTGAGATCAAGGGGGAGAATGCTAGGTTGATCTTCTCCCGTGTGGGCCCAACGGCCCACCAGCCCCTTTTACCTGTACCATGATCGGGGAGCGCCCAACCCACTATGGTTGGGGTGTCACATGCGCTATATAAAGAGGTGGGGGCCGGCGGCACGCAACTCGAGGTTCGTCGCGAGCCGTACACCCCACCAACACACCTACCGATCTAGGTCAGCGCAGTAGTGACGGGTAGCACCGCCGCCACTGCCCACTCACCATTGCCGCGGTCTCCCTCCACCATGGCCAACTCGTCGGGCTCATCGAGCCAAGGAGAAGGTATCCCTCCTCCTCCCATCTCTCTCAAATGCCTAGACAGATGCCACACAAAGATAAACTACCGTTAATCTCAGTCCTAGATGATTTCAATAATCTCAACAAATCGTTCTACCAATGAAAAAATGTTATGTGACATAAAACAATGAACAAACAAGTAAATTCTCCACCATCCATCAGGTGTGCGAGTAATGCTTTCCCTATATATTTGAGTCTACATCCACATGAGCAGATAGCAAGGTTCAGTAATTCATCCACACACTTTAATATTTCCTCCTAAAATCCTTGTTACTTTGACATCTTGAGGGACCCCGGTAAACGTGGACCAGAAGGTCCAACACAAAAACCGCCACTGCACAATGCACCCTTCCATTTTTCTATTGGACCTCCCCTACCTACCTATTTTCCGGTCGTAGGCGGACATTTTTCGCTAGAGCCCTCTCCTTTAAAACCGGATGACTCCCACCTCATCTTCGCCATGGCGCCCACTCTCCTTCACACCCCTTCTCGTGCTGATCTGCCACCGCCATGAAGAGGGAGGAGGCGTGTGCCCCTCGTGACACCCCCCGAGCCAAGAAGGCAGATCTGATGTCTCCTCATTCATTGCCACATTGTAACATAGAGTTGAAATGTCACACATTACCATGAAACGAAAATATGATGTCCATTGTTGAAGCTATTAAATCTTGAAGAACCAAACAATGCATTTACCCTTCTAACCAAATCAAAAAAAAATGTATGACTTGATGGGAAAGAATATGAACGGCTCGCTCATGCAATTTGCTACAAAGCCGTCTTCACTACATGAAACAGCTAGTTTACCGTCAGGGATGTACAAACGGCAAAGCGGGAATTACAAACGTCATGCAACAGACAGCTAAGTTAGACGGCAGCATACTTTGTGTTCAGCATTTCGTCGGGATGACGGCAAAGGGTTTGCCGTCAGTCACCATATTTTGCTGTCAACTATATTGTCCACACGGAAAAAGGTGACAGAAGCTACGGACGGACGGCGAAAGCTGCAACCGGCAATGGCACAGTTGCAGCCATCGCCTGCAAAAGCTTCCACCATGTCCGATAGTGACCACGACGAGCTTTTGACTCGACATGCTGGCGGGCTGCAACTGACGCTGCCGACCACTGTTACTTCGACGTCTTGAGGGACCCCGGTGAACGTCGACCACCAGCATTGCGAGTCTCTTCGCCGTCTCGGTGGTCACCTCCTTCACAGTGCACACCTTCTTTGGCTTCTTCTGGCCAACAAGTGGGCGGCAACGAAGGGGACGGTGGCAGCCGACAAGGAGGCAACTGCAGGGTTTGGCTCGTCGGCCATGGTGAGAGGGTAGGGTAGGGGGCGGGAGGGTTGCGTTGGTGTGCCACACACTAGAGGGCCAGGGGAGGACATGATGAGAACACTGCAGACATCCGTTGCGTGCCCGCGCGGAAATGAAATCAAACGAATAAGAAAGCAGACGCGCGAAAATAAACGTGTTGGGCCACGTTTTTCGCCGCCAAATGAATGGGTCTGCATGTTGGAGTTGGCCTGGGTCATTTCTGGCACCATGGGAAGAGACAATGTGACGATTGCCTCGAATTCTTCGGATCAGTACAAGCAAAAGCAAAAGGTATTAGCATGGTCCCTCTTACCCCCTCTTTTCACATGAGAGGTAAGAGTATGTAGTAGATCTGAGCCGGTGATCACATTAATTAGTGGTCGGATTAACTCTTACCTTTTTACCTCATATGTAAAAATAAGGGGTAAGAGGGAACATGTTAAAATTTGCCTAAGAAGAAAGTTCCACAAAAAGAAAAGTCGCACGCAGGAAGTGGTGCCGTCTCCGTCGTGTGGATAAGCATGCGTACGTGCCGTTCTCGATCAACCAGCACCCAGACCGGATCCGGATGTACGACTTCATCTGTGGTTCCGTGCGAGTCAGACACAAGGACGTTGCCCAAACGAGTCAACAGCGGCGACCGCCATTGCGACCAAAATTTCCCTTCGCACCTTTCCTGTAAGCTGCATGCTGTGTCCTTGCTCTGTACGCCCCGTCCGGTCAGCAATCAACAGCGGGTAGCACGCACGCGCGTAATCCGAGTTCAACCCGGACAGAAGCACAGCACGCACAGGGCTAAGCGGCGACCATATAAAATCATCACCCCGATGCTCAGGTTGATAAAGCGCCGAACTAGCAAAAGAATCGCATCCGAGTTCCATCGACTAGCGGCGGCCGCGGCTGCGGCAGCGGCAGCATAGAGAGTCCTAGGTAGTGGAGCCTCAAGTTAGCCGATCCATGGGAATGTAGAGATTCCGGACGGCGCTGGTCTTCTGCGAGGTGCCCACCCTGTTCACCGCCGGTGAGATCAAGCAGCTGGTCTCCAGCGGGTCGACGAAGCCGGCGACAAACAAGTTGGACGCCTAGAAGGAGCAGGGGTTGTCCAGCAAGGCGACGGCCCACCGGCGTGCTGGGTTCGAGCTCGCGTTCAACGGCCTCCACTGCTTCGACACCGTAAGTCGTCATGCACTAAGCATGTTGTGGTTGATTAACTAGGAACGTACGCTGTGTGTCTGTGTCTTTGTGATTGCATTCATTTCTTACTTTTGGAATGTACAAGTGATCACTTGGATCAGCTAGACAGTTAAGACGTCCGTACACGTGTTCGTCATGATTTTTCATTACAATACTATTTGATTCGTGCGTAAGCTTCAATACAGATGAAAAAAATAACTATAAGGACACAGATCGGTCTTTTTTTCCTCTTGTCAGAGGAAAGTGATACCCTAAGAGCATCTAGAGCATGACTTCCGTAATCCGGAACCCTAAACGTCCGCCGACGACCCCGGACAGTGTCCGGACGTGTCCGTTTTGAGCCCCAATCTTTTCATCCACTTAGTCATACTTCTCCTTTTTCTCCTTTATATGTGGTCACTTGCATGTGATTGATGAAGATGAAGAAAGAATATGGTCCAGGGTGAGCCACGGCCTATGTGGCGGACTTGCTGGGCGCAACCGTGAGCTCTCATATCCTCCCTACATTTGGTCTCGATACGAGGATTCTCTCTCTCTCTCTCTCTCTCTCTCTCTCTTATGTCCGAACATTGAATGGGCGCATCCACGGATGTTTGAGGAGGATTTGAGGTGGCCGGCTGTAGATGCTCTCACCACCACTGCACCCTTCTCCGCTACCGTTGCCTCTGCCGCCACAAGTCATCCGAAAGGGTCATCCTTATATCCTAGTCCGCAGCATCACCCTCCCACTACCATGATGCCACCCAAAGGAAGACAACGGGACCTTCCCGGTGCGAATGCTGATGATGGTGGCAACGAGGGTTCCAGCACATGACATTTCCCCTCTCCATCGACCCATCCCTCTGTCATGCGTGCACACAATCATATAGCGTGTCGTTCTTTTTCTCTTGTGAGAGGAAAGTGGTACCCTAACTAGCACAACCCCCTCCTCTGCCCTTTTTGTTGCCACTGCCGCCACCGCCGCCACATGTCATAGGTTAAACCCATCAGTGGAAGCCGTGACCTTGAATTTACCTTTTGATTAAAGTATAACTGAGTTATCCAATATTTCTAAAATTTAGGCAAAGTTGGATCTACTAATTAATATGCAAGACGCTATGTCTCGCCCCACATAATAATAATACACTCGGGGTTCCATAGGGTTCAAAGATTCAATCAATGAATGAACCCATGCATTTATTATTTCCTGGAAAGCACACATGCATTTGAGGAATGGAAGAATTGTGTAGTAAAGAAAACCAACAAACAAAAACTTATTACTCCTCCAACCTTTAATTGTGTGTATAATTGTTTCCTTATATATACGAGTCTCTATTCATCTGAATGTATAACAAGGCCCAATAGTTAGTTTACACTCTGATATTTACTCTCCTTCTGGTTGATATGTTAGAAGGTAAGTAAGTAGTAAGCATGAAAAGTTGTCAAAAAAAAAGTAGTAAGGATGAAAACCGGAGAAGAGAATAGGACAAGAGAAGCACCATATGGGCGCACAAACACACGTAGGAATCAGAGACATGGGGAGAAAAGCAATACGTAGTTAGCGGATCCAATGTCCTTGAATACCAGGAATGTCAATGCGAAATGGACTACACATTCTACCAAATCCTAGTGTGTGCTTGTTGGTGATAGCTGGCATGAGTTTTGAATGACTGATGGGATTAACATTCACCTTATGGCCATGGCTTTCAAGGAAAATGAGCTAAGGCCGGCATCTTCAGTGCATATCTGAATTTGAATGCCTTCTCGGTTTGGAGCTGCTTGTGTAAACAGCATCAATGTGCCGCCATATCTGCCCATTTGTTTGTGCATAACTTTGCCTTCCAAGTGTATGATTGGTCTGTCACCTGCAGTCTTGAATGTTTTGGTACCTCAAATTTATTAAACTAGATAATATCCCACACGTTGTTGCGGGATTTGTAGCAAGAGAAAATGAATATAAATGAAATATAAATAATTTGAATATACTTTTTAACCACATCACTGTTCAGCTAAAATAAAGCCTTTTCATGAAATTGTACAATGCCTGCCTGACTAGAAAAATACAAAAACTTCCTACAAGGAAACATGAACATGAGTGATTGCTTCAGTTTCCATTTACTAAATACAGTGACCCTTTAAGATAAAAAAAATAGTGACCCTGCTCTCCATCTGTGCATCCAAAACATCGCACAAATCAAATAGGCATAGGAGATTTTCCTGGAGGTGGTAATGATTCTTTTTAGTTGCCCACATCATTGGTCACGTTTTATCCTCATGTAGTGAGGACAACAAACAGTCACCGACATTAACATGGAACGTAGTGCAGGCACCTGAAATGTGGGGGGAGGGGGCTATGTGTGAGAAGAGTTGCATGATGGTTATAACAGAAACATGGTAATTCAGGTAGTTACCATAATTTTGGCAACAAATTCAACGTCTACTATATTTATTGCAAGAAATATTATAGAAAAGCAGCAATAAAATTAAGCTTACTCGTGAAATGAAATAGTGATCACATGCTTTTAAACTTAGCACGGCGATGAACTTTCGTCCAATAATTAAACATGTCATTCCATAAGCCTTGTATGCATTAAGAATATTCTATTGCATTAAATATTGTAGCAGTCATTATTTGGGAAGTCAGGATAACCTGTTCCAAATAACGACATGTACGTTAAGTCAAACTACTATGATAGTGAAGAGAGGTTTGTAAAATAAAGCACAACCACCAAAACAATCATCGTAGTTAACAAATAAAAATCACATGAAAAATACTGAACATAGAGGTTCGAATAAAAGGGAATGAGCACTACTCCCAACATTATGTATCTTGTTTCATAATACATTGTTGAGTACATACAAGACTAATGAGAATGGTCAGAAAAAATGCTGATACGCCTTCAATTTTTTATCATCTTCATTCAACTGTTCAGACATGTACTTTTCAACATTCTTGGATGCACATATATGTTGAAGTAACTCATGGCATTAAAAAATAAAAATGATGGGAAGGCAACTGCAAAATCCTGACAGAAGTAACCTGCAAACATCAAGATAGAAGTCAACAACAAAGAAGATTATGGGAGTGATACCATCAAAAAAGATTTGCACAATTTTAAGGTAATTTCTTTAGAGGTCTTTAGCAATGCATGTCACGATAATACAATACATGCGAAATTGTTGCAATCCTACTAACAAAATATTGGAGCAGGAGTTACCTCATGTGCTTGGTAGCATCGCCTATCTCAAAGGGATTTAGTAATATAATTGAATCAACCTGCAAGAGAAAATCAGATCGGTAGCAAATCTGCAATGAGTTTACGATCTGCAAGATAGAAAAGTTGTTGAATGAACTTTTAACGAAATACTAAGTAAACAATTTGGAGAATCAATCTGCAAGGAAGGATGTGCACGCAGAAAAGATTTGAGAATATAATACCCAAACATCAGTACATGAATGGCAGCAAGTACTCGTATTCATTGCTTGAGGAGCTAGACGCTTGGGTAGTCATTGCTCGTGGGGAGTCGTGGCTGAGTGAATCCACACCCGCCCATATCAGGTCCAGCCGGCTGTAGATGCCGAGGTAGCGCGGGTGAGGGTGAGGCGTACCACATATTGAAGATCTAATGGATTGGTGGTGGTGAACTGAGAATGGCGCCGACGAGGGGACTTTCGTCGAAAACAACTAGGTAGGAGGGGGGCAACCCTGCACGACAGAGGTGGGCGTCTCCCATCGACGATCAGTTGGTCCTAGAGCACACCCCGCCTCCTCCATGAAACATGCCACGAGACGACGGGTGTGGACCTTCTAGACTTGCTCACTTAAATAGGAGAACGCTCCATCAGATACTCCTGCGTTTGTTTGGTGGAGAAGATGAATACGATTAGTTGTTATGGAAAGGTGTTTTTTTCTTTTTGACACAGAAATGTGGGGGAGTTAATTGGGGAGATGGATGGGGAAGTAATTCGGGAAACACCGGAGAAGATGGGAGATGGGGAAGGGCTGGATTGAACACAAGCTCCACTGGCATGTGGGCCTTCTCGTATGCCAGAAGTATAATGCATCGCACAAAAAAGATATCAATTTTTTCTGATGTGGATAGTTTGATTGTTAAGATAAATCAAGTAGTGCTGATTGTCTGCTTTTAGAAACCAAATAATGATGTGGCACATCGCTGATGTGGATAATGTGCAAGATGAGAGAATAGATAGAAGCGGGGATCAACTTTTTAAGAATGGTAGATTTGTAACCGTCTTCACTGCTCCTTGCTCCACTGATGAGAATTTTGATGAAGATGGTGTAGCTATTTCGCAAACGTGGCAACCCAACTCACATAATAGATAGACCAAATATTTCTTTTAGGAAAATCCATGTATAATGTGTTCTTATTAAAATAATAAATATTTCAGGGATCTTTTTAATATTATGGAAAAAATAATTGAATTCGGTAAAAATCCCACGAGTTCTAGGTAGTGAATCCTGAAGTTAGCCAATCCATGGCGATGGAGAGGTTCCTAACGGTGCTGGTCTTCTGCGAGGCGCCCCTTGATGAATACGGCACGTCGGTGTTCACCACCGGTGAGATCAATCAGCTCGTCTCCAGCGGGTCAAACAAGGTCGACGCTTAGAAGGAGCAGGGGTTGTCCGGCAAGGCAACGGCCCACCGGCGTGCTGGGTTCGAGCTCGTGTTCGACGACCTCCACTGCTTCGACACCGTTGTCATGCATTAAGCATGCTCTTGTTAATTTATTACTCCCTCTGTCCCATAATATAAGAACGTTTTTGACACTACTCTAGTGTCAAAAACGTTATTATATTATGGGACCGAGCGAGTAGGAACGAATGTGTGTGTGATTGCATTCATTTCTTAATTTTCGCATGTACAAGTGAGCACTAGGATCAACTACAACTTTGACACGCCCGTATAGTGCCGATGATTTTTCAGTTTATTCTTCATTGTATTGGAACTTTAGAAGTCAGTGCCTTTTTTTGCTAGTAGGAAGAAGTGCTAGAATTTAATTGCTAGTGCATAAGCTTCAGTACAAATGAAAATGCACAATAATATATTTGTTTATCTATACCTACACTAATTAGAGGCTCGCTACAAATTCTCACGTTAATCATTAATTAGAAACAGTTCTTCTTGTGGGACCAATTTATAACGGTCCATGTTAACACACTGTGAGTAAACCTTAAACAAAAAAACACATAGTATATTCAAAATATCTTAGGCCATGTACTTGGTCTTTTTTTCTAAACACAGTACAGCCGCAGACGCTCACACTACTAAAACATTAGCTGTAGCGTGGGTTAAACACCTAGCAGTAGCACCTCCGTGCTAGAGCTAAATTTTAGCACGGGTGCACCTCCGTTACTGCTATGCGTCTATAGCAGTAGCGCGCGGCAGATACATGCGCTGCTTCTAAGTAGCAAGTAGCAACACACATGTATAGCACGAGCTACTAGTAAGGAGGCGCTGCTGATACAGGCAACTCGCGTCATCTCATACAAATGTTTCATCATTCATCTAAACAATGATATAGAAGAGAAGAGCTATAACTATGAGCAATAACGGAATTATGCAGTACATGAGGCGCCTGTTCTGATTCCTATCTAGCACTAACTTGAACCTCAAGTAACTAGTTTACACTTCTTCTATACTATCAAACCCTTTCTGGCTGCCACTTGATAACCCTGACACTTGGGACTGATACTTTGGTCACTTGTCGTATACTCACGGAACCCTCCCTATGTACACGGCATAGGACTTCTTCGCCATGAAGGACCTATGTACCTATTAGACATGTGTCATCATCCAAGGAATTCAACAATAATACGCAAGATAATATACTTGAGCAACACGGAGAGAAAGAGTAATCAAACAGATGCAACATATAGTAAACATAATCTACGCGGGTTCAACATACCCAACATAATTAACTAAATCTATGCAGGTTGTGTTTGTCCAATATTCTGTTTGTCCACATCCAAACGTGGGAAAATATCTATTTATAATTTTATACTCAGCCCTGAAATTTGCATGTTATATTCCTCGTAGTAAAGTTAGATGTTTCAACATAGTTGGATGTTCTAACTAATACTCTGAGTCAGCCTCCGAAATTATCCGGTAGGCACGGAACACCAGTCGGAGATTCCGTCGGAGAATCTGTTCGGACCTGTCGAGTCCTATGTTGGGTCAGATGTTCCTACAATAGGGGCTAACACAAGTAGATCTTTGGCACACTAACTCACATGGTTTGTGGTTGATATTTGACTTTATATTTCAAAGACTCCACACAAGATCCATAGCATACCCCC
>LR738712.1:764894845-764905502 GCA_902687465.1 Secale cereale
GGCGCCGCTGCCTGGGGCGCGTGGCCTCCGGCACGTCCGCGGCGACGGTTCGCTGGCGCCGGGGGAGGGGCTCGGAGACGTCCGCTGGCGCCCGTCAGGTCGGGGGTCACGCCGGTCGCCGCGAGCCGGAAGGCGGCCATGACCTCCCAGAAGTCCTTCCCGCGCCAAAAATTGCGGCGGCCGACGATGTTGTGCCGGCCGCCGATGTGCCTCCGCAGCTTCTCCTCCGTCGCACTGGGCCCCGACGTCGCATACCCGTCCTTGTCGATCTTCCAGTCCCGTGGAAGACGACAAGCCGGCGGGACAGGGAGGCAGTAGCGGTGGAGCTCCTCCGTCTCCGGCACGCCGAGGCTCGTCGGCCAGGAGCCGGGGTTGTCGTCGTCGTCGTTGCCACCGGCGGCGCTGCTGCTTCCGCGGTAGAACGCTATCGCTGGGGAGGGGGAGGTGGCTACGAGGGTCGCCGGCGGTCTGGGATGCGGTGGGCGGCGGGAGTGTTGGGGCTGGGATGGGCGCCGGGGGTTGAGCGTCGGGGGTATATATAGCGACGGGGCTAGGAGGCGGGCAGGCGGGACGCCGCCGTGGGCATCTGCGCCGGTTAATGGCGGGCAGGCGGGGAGTCGGCGTGGGCATCCACATCGGTTAATGACGGGGAAGGCGGGCAGGCGGCGTCGTGGGCATACGCGTCGGTTAATGACGGGGAGGCGGGCAGGTGGCGGCGTGGGCATCCGCGCCGTTTGACCGGGCGGGCGGCGTGGGCATCCGCGCCGATTTGACCCGGCGGCCGACGAGGGCATCCGCGCTAGCGGCGGCAGGCGGTTGCGTCCGGCAGGAGGTAAGACGGCAGCGCTGGCGCGGCAGGCGAGGAGGCGGCGACAGGCGGTTGCGTCCGGCAGGCGAGGCGGTGGCGTCAGGCAGGCGATCAGGCGGCAGCGGCAGGCGATCAGGCGGCTTGCCTAGGGCGGCGTGATTGGTGGGACGTGCGGGCGGGTGGGAGCGACAGATCGGGGGCACGTCTGCATGCGCGGCACGTCATCAGGAGCGTGCGGGCGGGAGGCCAGGAAAGTTTTTTTTTTCGTCGCGGGCGGCATCGAGCGGGCGGGGCATGTATACATATACGTATACGTTTTTTTTTACCGGCGGACGGGCGGGAGGCCTCTTTTTCAAATAATGCCCATCCTGCCCTTTGTTATGAACATGTATTAGGAAATCTCGGCCGTCCTTATGTTGGGGGCGGGGGGGTCTACCGAAGCAGAAGTGATAAGATAATGGAATCATTCATTGCTAGAATTACTACGGCGAATAATGTCCTCTGCTTAATACTTCCATTACAGATTCAGACACTGGTGAGCCAATGCCCCAGCATGCCAGGGCGGCTACCTCAGGTCGGTTGCAAACACAAGGGATTGCAAGTAAAGTACGGAAGGTCCATAACCCACCCATGCCTAGAGAGGCCTAATAATTGATTCTCCATTCCAATCAGGAACAAGACACAGCATTGAGTATTTTAGTTGCAGGCTCATGACACAACAGTGGTAGTGAGGATGTGTGCTGCAGAAGGTCTGGTTTTACTCCTTTCTGCCAAACATTTGTCTAAATCTTAGTGTATACTGGTGTGTTGTTGTACTTAGTATTCTTTGTTTCAGGTTATTTAATGTTTTTTTTGTAACTCGAGACCCTATTTTGATTTTGATCAAAGAAGACAGGGTATCTCTCTGTGCTCGGGAAAATAAAAATTAACTTGAGAACCTTACTTTGTTTACAGTGATTAATGATGTTAAATGTTAAAAATGACATCTGGTGTTTGAGTTTACTTCTTTCCTATTTCTCGTGATCTTGTATCCACCACTCTACTGCTACATCTACTGTAGAAGAGATGTTAACAAGACCAACTACGAAAATGAGAAATGAGTACTGTTAACAAGATTAAAGGAGAATAAATTGCTTAGCAACGATTTAAAACACTATGCCATGTTTATGCTATAGCACTGCAGCATATAAATTCAATTTCAGACAGAAGGCTCAATTAAGAAGCCGAGATACAATCAGACAGAATGCAGATCTGAATGACAAACGACTGTTGCGACAACCATTCGGGCCTTGGACGTCTAAATGCAACAACAACTCTCCTATAAAGCGCTAATTACTAGAGTCAATAATCTAGATTACACAGTAATGATTCTAACACCTATGGAGTCTTGGTGCTGATCATGTTTTGCTCGTAAGAGACGCTTAGTCAACGGGTCTGCAACATTCAGATCTGTATGTATCTTGCAAATCTCTATGTCTCCCTCCATGACTTGATCGCAGATGGAATTGAAGCGTCTCTTGATGTGCTTGGTTCTCTTGTGAGATCTGGATTCCTTTGTCAAAGCAATTGCACCAGTTTTGTCACAAAAAAAATTCATTGGATCCGATGCACTGGGTATGACACCTAGATCGGATATGAACTCCTTCATTCAGACTTCTTCATTTGCTGCTTCCGAAACAACTATGTACTCCGCTTCACATGTAGATCCCGCCACGACGCTTTGCTTAGAACTGCACCAACAGACAGCTGCACTGTTCAATAAAAACACGTATTCGGTTTGTGAATTAGAGTCATCTGGATCAGTGTCAAAGCCTGCATCGACGTAACCATTTACGACGAGCTCTTTGTCACCTCCATAAACGAGAAACATATCCTTAGTCATTTTTAGGTATTTCAGGATGTTCTTGACCGCTGTCCGGTGATCCACTTCTGGATTACTTTGGTACCTCCCTGCTAAACTAATAGCAAGGCACACATCAGGTCTGGTACACAGCATTGCATACATGATAGAGTATATGGCTGAAGCATAGGGAACACCTTTCATCTTCTCTCTATCTTCTGCAGTGGTCGGGCATTGAGTCTTATTCAACTTCACACCTTGTAACACAGGAAAGAACCCTTTCATCGACTGATCCATTTTGAACTTCTTCAAAACTTTATCAAGGTATGTGCTTTGCGAAAGTCCAATTAAACGTCTTGATCTATCTCTATAGATCTTGATGCCTAATATATAGGCTGCTTCACCGAGGTCTTTCATTGAAAAACACTTATTCAATTATTCTTTCATGCTATCTAGAAATTCTATATCATTTACAATCAATAATATGTCATCCACATATAATATCAGAAATGCTATAGAGCTCCCGGTCACTTTCTTGTAAATACAAGATTCTCCAAAAGTCTGTATAAAACCATATGCTTTGATCACCTCATCAAAGCGTATATTCCAACTCCGAGATGCTTGCACCAGTCCATAGATGGATCACTAGAGCTTGCATACTTTGTTAGCATCTTTAGGATCAACAAAACCTTCCGGTTGCATCATATACAATTCCTCTTTGAGGTATCCATTAAGGAATGCAGTGTTGACATCCATTTGCCAAATTTCATCATCATAAAATGCGGCAATTGCTAACATGATTCGGACAGACTTAAGCATCGCTACGTGTGAGAAAGTCTCATCGTATTCAAGTCCTTGAACAAAACTTTCGCAACAAGTCGAGCTTTGTAGACAGTAGCATTACCGTTAGCGTTGGTCTTCCTCTTGTACATGCATTTATTTTTAATGGCTTGCCGATCATCGGGCAAGTCAACCAAAGTCCATACTTTGTTCTCATACATGGATCCCATCTCAGATTTCATGGCATCAAGCCATTTTGCCGAATTGGGGCTCATCATCGCTTCCTCATAGTTCGTAGGTTCATCATGGTCTAGTAACATGACTTCCAGAACTGGGTTGCCGTACCACTCTAGCGCGGAACGTACTCTGGTTGATCTACGAAGATCAGTAGTAACTTGATCCGAAGTTTCATGATCATCATCATTAGCCTCCTCACTAATTGGTGTAGGAATCGCTGGAACTAGTTTCTGTGATGTACTACTTTCCAATTCGGGATTCCTCCCACTCACTTCTTTTGACAGAAACTCCTTCTCTAGAAAGGATCCATTCTTAGCAACGAATATCTTGCCTTCGAATCTGTGATAGAAGGTGTCCCCAACAGTCTCCTTTGGGTATCCTATGTAGACACATTTCTCCGACTTGGGTTCGAGCTTATCAGGTTGAAGCTTTTTCACATAAGCTTCGCAACCCCAAACTTTAAGAAACGACAACTTTGGTTTCTTGCCAAACCATAGTTCATAAGGTGTCGTCTCAACGGATTTAGATGGTGCCCTATTTAACATCAATGTAGCTGTCTCTAAAGCATAACCCCAAAATGATAGTGGTAAATCGGTAAGAGACATCATAGAGCGCACCATATCTAATAAAGTACGGTTACGACGTTCGGCCACACCATTACGCTGTGGTGTTCCGGGTGGCGTGAGTTGTGAAACTATTCCACATTGTTTCAAATGAAGACCAAACTCGTAACTCAAATATTCGCCTCCACGATCAGATCGTAGAAACTTTATTTTCTTGTTACGATGATTCTCTACTTCACTCTGAAATTCTTTGAACTTTTCAAATGTCTCAGACTTGTGTTTCATCAAGTATATATACCCATATCTGCTCAAATCATCAGTGAAGGTCAGAAAATAACGAAACCCGCCGCGAGCCTTAACACTCATCGGTCCACATACGTCAGTATTTATGATCTCCAACAAATCAGTTGCTCGCTCCATTGTTCCGGAGAACGTAGTCTTAGTCATCTTGCCCATGAGGCATGGTTCGCAAGCACCAAGTGATTCATAATCAAGTGATTCTAAAAGTCCATCAGTATGGAGTTTCTTCATGCGCTTTACACCAATATGACCTAAATGGCAGTGCCGCAAATAAGTTGCACTATCATTATTAACCTTGCATATTTTGGCTTCAATATTATGAATATATGTATCACGACGATCGAGATCCAACAAGAATAGACCACTCTTCAAGGGTGCATGACCATAAAAGATATTATTCATATAAATAGAACAACCATTATTCTCAGATTTAAATGAATAACTATCTCGCAATAAACAAGATCCAGATATAATGTTAATGCTTAACGCTGGCACCAAATAACAATTATTCAGGTCTAAAACTAATCCCGAAGGTAGATGTAGAGGTAGCGTGCCGACTGCGATCACATCGACTTTGGAACCATTTCCCACGTGCATCGTCACCTCGTCCTTAGCTAATCTTCGTTTAATCCGTAGCCCCTGTTTCGAGTTACAAATATTAGCAACCGAACCAGTATCAAATACCCAGGTGCTACTATGAGCATTAGTAAGGTACACATCAATAACATGTATATCATATATACATTTGTTCACTTTGCCATCATTCTTATCCGCCAAATACTTGGGGCAGTTCCGCTTCCAGTATCCAGTCCCTTTGAAGTAGAAGCACTCAGTTTCAGGCTCGGCTCCAGACTTGGGTTTCTTCGTGGAGTAGCAACTGTCTTGCTATTCTTCTTGAAGTTCCCCTTCTTTCTCTTGCCCTTTTTCTTGAAACTAGTGGTCTTGTTAACCATCAACACTTGATGCTCCTTTTTGATTTCTACCTCCACGGCTTTGAGCATTGTGAAGAGCTCGGGAATTGTCTTCTGTATCCCTTGCATGTTATAGTTCGTCACGAAGCCTTTATAGCTTGGTGGCAGTGATTGAAGAACTCTATCAATAACACTATCTTCGTCAACTTCGCAACCAAGTTGAGTCATATGATTATAGTACCCAGACATTCTGAGCAAGTGTTCACTGATATAATTATTCTCCTCCATCTTGCAGCTATAGAACTTATTGGAAATCTCATATTTCTCAATCCGGGCATTTTCTTGAAATATTAACTTCAACTCCTGGAACATCTCATATGCTCCATGATGTTCAAAACATCACTACTAGGGAAAGGGCTATAGATAGAATTGATACTAATGGCGCACCAGACAAGCAGTGCGCCATTAGTATATAGTAATGGCGCACCAACAACAGATACGCCATTAGAGTTCAAACTACTAATGGCGCACCAGGCCCAGCGTGCGCCATTAGTATCAAAAAGTTTTTTTTTGAACTAGTGCGCCTGTCCAAACATACTAATGGCGCATCGAGACGAAGTGCGCCATTACTAGTTATAACTAGTAATGGCGCACCAGCAATAAAGTGCGCCATTAATGTTCTTTTATTTATGATATTTTTTATTCTTTTTTTTACAAAACTACTAATGGCGCACTGTCCCACAGTGCGCCATTACTAGTTTAAACTAGTAATGGCGCACTGTGCGACAGTGCGCCATTAGTATGTTATTTTTTTTTGCAAAACTAGTAATGGCGCACCTACTATAAATGCACCATTAGTAACCTTGATTACTAATGGCGCATTTATAGTGGGTGCGCCATTAGTAAGTGGGCAGCAACAAGATATTTTGGATAGCCTCTCCTACCCACACTCACTTTCTCCCCCACTTCATTCTCTCCACCTCCTCCTCCTCTCGGGTCCCTCCTCTTTTTCACCTCATTTCCACCATATATTCATTCAAATTAAGTGGTTAAATTACCTTGTTTTGATAGGTAAGTAAGGGGGGAAGCTATATTTATGTTGTTCTCCATACAACAATGTGCACATGCACTTTTTATGGCCTAGCTAGATCTATGTATGTTCGTGGTGTTGCATATGTTTGTTGTGTTGCATATGTGTTTGTGTTTGGAGGTGTACCGGTATTTGAAATGCGATAGTTGCCAATATTTTCCCGGAATGTTGATTCATTTCCGTTTCGGTGAGAATTTTGGCATTAAGCATTCTTTTTTGTCCTATTTTTAGGGAAAGTCATGGCAAATTTTTTCTTGGTTCTAAAATATCGTTTTGCTCTACCCCGCAGGCGACCATGGTGCGCACGATGACCGAAGGCATCGTGAATAGGTTTTTGAGGTCCGCAAAGGCCGAGATGCTTCAAAAGAACGAGACGGAGATAAGATGTCCGTGTCGAAGATGCAAGCTGAAGAGCCTTATTGCGGACCCGGATTCCGGGCAGGTGCGGGACCACCTGCTCTTGCGTGGTTTCATGGATGGCTATCGGTGGCAAGGTGATGAAGATGACTACGAAGTCGTCCATGGGGGCCGGGCAAGAAATGAGGAAGGGCAGCAAGACAACCACCGCGGCTCAGGCGGGTGAGAAGACGAAGAATCCCCAGGAGATGATCACGACGGTGATGCTGTACACAGTCATCATGTAAAAGATGCAGGACATGATGATGAGGAAGATGCCGGAGCAGACGACGGGCATGATCTTGAAGATGATGATGCCGTCGGAGCAGACGACGCTGGACCATCGATGGGCTGGGTGCAGGACCCTCATATTCAAGAGCTGCTTCTCAAGCAGACCGATAACGCAAGAGCTGCCGCCCGAGAGAAAGCCAAGATGGATCAACTTGAGTTAGACGCGGTTACTCCATTGTATGAAGGATGCAGGCCCGAGGATACCCGCCTGAAAGTAATGCTCATGGCTCTGGAGATGAAGGTAAAACACAAAATGACGGACGCATGCTTCGACGAGAACATGTCATTCTGGCACGAACGTCTTCCCAAGGGGAACAAGTGCCCCACCAGTTTGGAGGAGGCGAAGAAAATCGTGTGTCCTCTGGATTTACCGCACGTGAAATACCATGTGTGCATGAACAATTGCATCATTTATCGGGACGAGCACGCGGAGTCTACAATATGTCCGGTGTGCGGCGTCACTCGATACAAGAAGAGGAAGAAAGCTCCTCGAAAAGTGGTGTGGTACTTTCCGATCACTCCTCGTCTGCAGCGGTATTTCGCGGACCCTAAGGTAGCAAACCTCCTGCGTTGGCACGCGGATAGGGAGGAGAAGAAGCGAGAAGATGACGCAAATGATCAGGAGATAGATAAAAAAGACAAGATGCTGAGTCACCCTAAGGATTCGAGCCAGTGGCAAGCGTTGAACTTCGAAGACCTAGAATTTGGGAATGATCCAAGGAACATCGTGCTGGGCGCGAGCACCGATGGAGTCAATCCGTTTGGTAGCCAGAGAAGCACACATAGCACCTGGCCTGTGTTTGTGTGGATGTACAACCTTCCCCCCTGGTTGTGCATGAAGAGGAAGTACATTCACATGAGTATGCTAATTGAAGGACCGAAACAACCAGGGAACAACATCAATCTGTATCTGGGGCTGCTGAAAGAGGAGCTAGACACGCTGTGGAAAACGCCAGCCAATACGTGGGACGCCGCAAAGAAAGAATATTTCCCTATGAGAGCCGCGCTGCTCACGACGATGCACGACTATCTCGGTTACGGATATGTCGCGGGGCAGGTGGTCCACGGATTTTCTGGATGCGTCAGGTGCATGGATGACACAACGTATCGCCAGCTAGATAGAGATCCCGGGTCTTCGAAAACCGTGTTCATGGGACATCGAAGGTGGCTTCGCGACGATGACCTGTGGAGAAAACGCAAGGATCTGTTCGATGGTGAAACCGAACCCCGAGGACGCCCGCATACGAGGAGCGGCGAGGAAATAGACGAGCTGTTGATAAATTGGAAAGATTGCCCACTGCCGAGAAAGAAGCAAAAGGCGCCAGAGCCGGGAAAGAAGCGAAAGGCGCCAGAGCCGCTGCTGAAGGTATGGAAGACGAGGTCTGTTTTCTGGGACTTGCCGTACTGGAAGATCCACCGTGTGCCTCACAGCCTTGATGTAATGCATATCACGAAGAACGTGTGCGAGAGTCTGCTTGGTACCCTGATCAACATGCCAGAGAGGACCAAAGATGGGCTGAAAGCAAGGGCAGACTTGAAATCAATGGGCATCAGGCAGGAGCTTCACGCTATATATGATGATCATGATGATGATCATGATGATGAGGCGAAGCAGGACACAGAAAGTCGTCGCAAAGGCAAAAAGGCCAAGAGACCGGAAATGACTACCCTCCTGTGTGCTTCACTCTAAGTCAGGAGGAGATCGAGCAGTTTTTGACCTGCCTCGTAGGAGTACAACTTCCTTACGGATACGCGGGGAAGATAAGCAGATACCTAGAACGGGCGAAGCTGAAGTTCAGCGGGATGAAGTCTCACGACTGTCACGTGCTGATGACGCAGATACTTCCAGTTGCAATCCGTGGTATCATGGATGCGCACGTCCGTGAAACCCTATTTGGCCTATGCAAATTTTTCGACGTCATCTCTCGGAAGTCTGTTGGCGTGAGGCAACTCAGAAGGCTACAGGAAGAGATCGTGGTGATACTATGCGAGCTTGAGATGTACTTCCCGCCCGCATTCTTCGACGTTATGGTGTATCTGCTGGTCCATATCGTGGATGATATCATCCAACTCGGGCCGATGTTCCTGCACAGCATGATGCCGTTCGAAAGGATGAATGGTGTCATCAAAGGATACGTTCGCAACATGTCACGTCCAGAGGGAAGCATAGCCAGGGGCTTTCTGACTGAAGAGTGCATCTCCTACTGCACGAATTATCTAGGAATCGAGAACCCCGTTGGTCTGCCCGTCAACAGGCACCTCGGCAGGCTCGCTGGATGGGGTCACCGTGAGGGTCGCCGCGAAATGCATGTCGACTTCGAGGGTCGACTCGCCGACTTTGAAAGAGCAAACCTAGTCGCGCTACAACACATAGACGTGGTCGATCCTTGGGTGGTTCAGCACAAAACCTTTATTGAGAAGACGTACAATGCCGAGGCCAACAGAGGACGGACGGAGATATAATCAAAGAGCACAACTCATGTTTCACGCGTTGGTTCAAGAAGAAGCTTCTGTCGTACCCTTTACATGATGATTCTTTCGCGGAAGAACAACTCATATTCGCCTTGTCACAGGGCGCCGAGCACAACCTGATGACCTATGAGGCGTACGATATCAGCGGCTACACATTCTACACCGAGGCCAAGGACATGAAGAGCGATGGTTATCAGAACTCCGGGGTAACGATGGAATCCTACACCGGTAATGACAAGGACAGATACTACGGAAGGATCGAGGAGATCTGGGAGCTGAGCTACGCTGGAGAGAAGGTCCCGATGTTCCATGTCAGATGGGCCAAGAGCGTCCTAAAAGAAGACCGGTATTTCACCACCATGGTTATACCCGAAGCCAAATCCAAGACCGCGGGCGCAAACGTCACCGCAAAAAATGAGCCATGGGTACTGGCTTCCCAAGTTGACCAATGCTTCTTCATTACCGATCCGTCAAAGCCAGTCATGTTGTCGTGAGGAGAGGCAAAAGGAAGATCATCGGAATGGATGGAGTAGCCAATGAGCAAGACTTCGACAAGTACGGCGACCCGAGGATCGAACATGACGACGATGATGAAGTAGCAGCTTACACCACAAGAAGAAGCAGGACCACCCTACCTAAAGGACGTCCGTTCCACAGAAGAACTCCATTTGCGAAAAAGAAGGGCAAGAAGATTGTGAACAGATAGCTAGCTAAGATCGATTGTATTTAAATCGTACCCTTCATTTCTCGATTGTATTTCATCGGCACTTTTTGAACTATCATGAATATTTTTAAATTTCATGGACACTCGATCTCGACCCTCCCTCCATCTCGATCGCTATCCCACCTCGCCAGATCCGGTCCCCCTCGCCGCCGAGCACCCCCCGGTCCACCGGCCGCCGCCGCCGACCCCCCGCACCCTCGATTCCCCTACTAAACCGCCGCCACCGAGCACCCCCCGGTCCACCG